>LPNX010855999.1:129529-155065 GCA_001517045.1 Pseudotsuga menziesii
ATATACATATACATATACATATACATATACATATACATATACATATATATATATATATTATCGTTGTGGTATTCTCCTTGGATCCTTCGAGGACTCATTACTCTATTCTTGGAATAATCATTCATATTTAATCTCTACTAGTTTTGATTATAATGCCTTACTTGTAGTCTTTGAATCTTCCTAAATGGTGGCATGTGAGTTTGTGGAGGTGGAATTGCCCCTTAAAATTTCTTCTATTCTCTTCGATGGCCATGGAGAACAAATTTCTCACTTGGGACACTTATCAGAAGAAAGAAGGATCTGGTCCATGCATCTGCTTCTTATGTAGGAAGGACATGAATTCATTTTCCATCTTTTGGTGAAGTGTTATGTCAACATCTCGACGTGGAATTCGGTCAGGAAATTTATAAGAATCTCAGGTGCTTCACCATCTTCGTGTGGATTTCAATTAGGAAATTTATGTGGAATTACATCACGATCTTGGTGTGGAATTATTTCTCTGTATCAGATTGTTACAATTCTTCTAGATACTCTATTCCTGGTCCTAAATCTTTGCTAGTATTTGTCTCATGGCACATTTGGATCCACGGGAATAAATTCTTGCTTCATGATTTTTCTCCTTTGATTGACAAGGTGGTTGGATCCATTCTCGGGTCTTACAAGGAGTGGTCGGTGTTAAATATTATAGGCCCTCTTAAGCATTGATGATATTCCTTCATTTTCTTATTATGCACTGATTAGTTTTTTTTACGGTATCACTCAATTAAATCTTGGGAAAGGTGGGGTGAAAGAGTGGGTGATTCATTACAGGATTGGCCACTTTATCAAATTTTTGATGGGATGTGGTAGCAATACTAATATGAGGACAAATCTCCTAGCACTATGGGCTCTTCTTTACATTGCTCATGTTGCAGGTGGTAGGTGACTTAAGGATCATTATCGGCCTGGTCAATGAGAAGGTTATCTATCAGTATCATTTTTGGATGGTTGGATGAGACATATTACATAATTACAACTACTTTTTGAAGAGATCTCATTATCCCATGATTATCGATGTTTCAACAATCAAGATGATATATTATCTAAAAAGGATTTGGAGTGCCCTAAAGGCACAATTTTTTGGATGTGTTTGATTAGGGTTTTATACTACATAGCAACACCATTTTGTTATTATAGTTTATGTTGGATAGGGTATTTTTTTTTTATAACAAAAACAGTTATAATATATTAAGAAATCAGCCAATAGATTGCTGGATCAGAAACCTGTTACATCGATCTGCCCGACTACTTATTCCTCCTACGGATAAGAAGAGCTACGGAGGGATATCTATACTAGCAACCGAATTAACAATGAGATCATGGAGACCAGCTGCTATTGAATTATTGGCTGCCTGGTCCGCCAATACATTTAGTCCCCTTAGGATATGATAAAATTTTATTTTCTTGAATTTTTTTACTTTGGATCTAATTCTGTTAATCATCCTCGCTATTCTTCCATTCTTGTCCCTTCTATCTCCGTTCAGCGCCTGTATAATAACTCTGGAGTCCCCAAAGACCAAGACCTCCTCCACACCTTTTCCCTGCAGCTGCTTGAGACCTTGCCAGAGCCCGTACGCCTCATCCATATTGTTCGAGTCAATACCAATGTTCCAGCTGAAGTCAATCTCAACCTTCCCATCCGGGTCAATTATGACTCCTCCGCCACCTGCTTTCCCCGGGTTCCCTTTGGAAGCCCCATCAAAGAATAATTTAAATGTCTTCTTCTCTTTGAGCCACCTTTCAAACTGTTCACAATCCATCCTAATGTCCCATTCTTCAAGCTTTAAAGGAGCTGCTTCATTTTTCTCCATGATTTTAAGACTTTTCATCCAATTTCCCTCATTCTCAGTCAGGATTTCTTTATTAGTTGAAGGTTTAGAAATACTGATTATCTCTCCTAGCTGGACATTTACCTTTTTCGCTATCTTCCAAGCTGGCTGGGCTTTCTCTTGAAAGATTCTTTGGTTTCTCTCATTCCATATGCCCCAGCAGACTAGCTTGGGTAGCTTCAGCCAACAGTCTTTAATTTCATTTTTTTTTTCAGGTCACCATTAAACAGCTTGTCCTAGCTTATGAACCAGTCCTGAATTGTGTCTGGCAAACGAACTCCCCCTCCCAGCGGCTTCATCACTTCCTCCTAGACCGAAATTGTATAGGGACACTTTAAGAACAGGTGGCTGATATTTTCTTCGTCTTCAGTGCATAGCGGACATCTAAATGGACCAAGAATTCCTTTTTTCTATAGATTCTCACCAGTGAGAATTCGTTGATGCGTTAGAGTCCAAGCAAATAAATCGATTTTTGGAAGAGTTCTACAGTTCCAGAGGTTCGACCATATCCTTGGGTCGGCCGGCACGTTATAGTTTGCTGCGAATAGTTGATATCCTTCATCCGTTGTATAGACTCCAGTTTTCTTCCCCCAGCCTCTTCGATCCCTCTTTACCTTTGATTCCGGTGCCAACCCAGCGAGGTGATTGGAGAGAATTTTAATCTCTGCGTTAATTTCAGGAGAGCATTCCGGCATGCTCCAGCCGGCCCATCTATTTGGCCACTCTGTCTCCCACTTGGAGAAATCCCATAACGTGTTCTTTCCCTGCGCAGTCAATCTCTCTTGCAGGCGTGGAATATGGGGCGGATCTTTATCTAGTATTCTGTCTTGCCATATATTTATTGACTTCCCATTGCCAGGAACCCAATACAGTTCTTCTTTGAACCTGGGGAGAGCTTTGAAGCAGACATTGTAGATAGAAGATCCTTTCTGGTTCACGTGTTCTCCATCAAGGCACCTGAGCCTCCTTCCTCTGAAGTATTTGGCCTTCATGACCTGACTGCACCAAGAAGGCTTGGGGGCGATCAAATTCCAAAGCAGCTTGGCCCCCATAGCCAAGTTTTGACTTCTGATATCTCTGATGTTAAGTCCACCCTCTGTCCTGGGCAATTTAATTATTCTCCAGCTGACCAGAGCAAATTTTTTCCCACCATCAGCATTGCCTTTCTACCAGAGAAAGGTTCTGATCAGCCCATCTATCTGAGAGATTACTTTGACCGGAGCTAGGAGAAGGGTACTCTGATAGAGAAGAAAGCTGTTCAAGACTGACTTTATTAAGACCACCTTCCCGGCCAAGTTTAACCAGATAGACCCCTAGCCCTGGATTTTCTTTTTAATTTTCTCTATAATTGGAGTCCAGGCTGAGCTCTTGGATTTGGCTTTGAAGATGGGAATTCCTAGATAGATGAAGGATTCCCAGTCGACTACACCATCCATTCTGAGAGTTCTTGAGATATCAATCATTTCTCTTGGGTTAATATTCCAGCCATATATCTTGCTTTTCCTAAAGCTGATCTCACTTCCGGAGGCATGACAATAACGTTCCAGTTCAGAATTGAAACGGCGGGCTATGATTTGACTGGCTCCCCCCAGCAGTATAGTATCATCCGCGAATTGCGCATGATTGATATCTTTTGTTCCTCTGGCCATCTTAATCCCGGGAAGGTCCTGCTCAAGTCTATCATTTTCCAGCTGAAAGCTGAGAACCGTAACCTGAATGGCATAGAGCAACGGGGATAACGGACAGCCTTGCCTCAGGCCTCTCGAGGCTTGGAAGAAAGGAGCTGCTCTGCCATTGACTAAGGGGGCGATCCACGGCTTACTGATACAGGCCTTGATCCAGGAGATAAACTTTGAGCTAAATCCAAATTTCTGCATAACCTTCAGGAGAAAGGGATGGCTGACTCTATCGAAGGCGTTGGCTAGGTCAATCTTAATCACCATTCTTCAGGCTGGAGTGAATGGCCTCTTGAGTTAAAATGATATTTTCCCAGATCTTCCTGCCTTTGACGAACCCGCCTTGATTCTCTGGGATGATTCTCGGCAAAATATGCTTCAATCTGCTGGCTATTATCTTCGTTATTACTTTGTAACCAATGTTGCATAAAGAAATTGGCCTGAACCTATCAAAGGTCTTGGCCTCCTTTTCTTTCGGGATGAGTGCCAGAAAGGCAGAGTTTGTGTTACCCCCGACTTTGCTGTGCCTTTGAGAGTTGCTGATCATTTTGAACAGATCACTTTTTATAATTTCCCAGCATTGCTTGATGAAGGTAGCGTTAAAGCCATCAGGCCCCGGAGATCTGTCATCCTCCATACCTTCAATGGCCTGCTTGATTTCCTCCATCGTTACCTTCTGGTTTAGTTCGTCATTCTGGTTGTTATTAATAGTGTGGGGAATCAAATTGAAGAGATCGCTGTCCTCCTTAGTGGGCTGGTCTTTAAACAATTTGCTGAAGTGTCTCGTGGCTTCAGCCTTAACGTCTTCAAAATTAGTGAGGAGAAGTCCCTGAGCTTGGATTTCTTGCACAGAATTTAGATTTTCCCTTGCTTTTGCCTGTTTGTGGAAAATTTTTGTGTTCTTATCAGCTTCTTTCAACCATTTGCATTTGGATTTAATTTTCCACCAGTCAGCTTCGAGTCTACAGGCCGCGTGAAGGTTTGACTGCAGCTTAGCTTCAATTTCAATGTCATTTTGAGTCACGTGGCTTTCTTCCATACTTGTTTGGTGTTTCTCCAGCGCATTGGCAGCGTGGGATTTTTGAAGTGAGGGAGTTGGGATCGATTTTGCCCAAGTCTTTAGTTCTCTTTTGGTCCTTCTGAGTTTTTCCTCCCAAATGAAGGAGGGCGAGCCAGTGACCGGGAGTTCCTATTGATAGCCATTTCCAGCAGAATGGGCTTGTGGTCCGATCCTCCAAATGGAAGGATTTTGGATGTTAGATTCAGTCCGAGCAAAAGGAAAGAGTCCTGGACCAGAAACTGGTCGAGTCTGGCAGCAATATGCCCAGGCCCGATTCTTTTATTGTTCCAGGTATACTTTCCAGAGAGAGGTTTTACATCCATGAGATCCCAATCCAGAATGATCTCATCTACAATTTCTCGAATGGGATCCCTGACCAAGGATCCCCCTCTTTTTTCCTCTTGGCTGAGGGTGACATTGAGGTCCCCTGCAAGGATTACATTTCCTTGGAGATTGCTCTTTTCCTCTCGAATAAGCCTCCAACAAACCTTTTTTTCAGCATAGGAATTAGGTGCATAGATATTGAAAATTCTTACCAGGGTGTTCGTGTCCTTTTGCCTCAGCAAGGTGAGGATCCAACAGGAGCTGTACTTGATGTCAATAGCCTCGAATTTCTTTTCGTCCCACAGCATCCCAATGCCTCCGGATGCGCCTCTAGAGCTAATTGCTGCTTTGCCTCTTTTTTTCCAAAATTTTGTAGTTACTTGGAGAAATGCTTCTTCCTCCATCTTGGTCTCCTGGATCAGAAGCATGTCCGGCTGATGTAGTGAAACAAGATCTGTCATTGCTTCTTCCTTGCGTGTGCTACCGAGACCTTTGCAATTCCAGGAGAGGACCTTCATTACTTGCTTTTGGTGTTTGACAGCATCCCTTTCTGGGCATGCCCCTGCTGGCGAGTATTTCTAGTGTTTTTCAGCAACTTTTCCAGGGTTGGCTGGGAGCCTTGGAGCTTATCCTTGTAGGTAGATTTCTCCCTTACTTCTCTCTTAGATTTCCTACCTTTGGTTTTCAATTGCCTGGGAGTGGTCATTTCTATTTCCCCCTCCTCCTCTTCTTCTTCTTTCGATTCAGAGTCTTCCTCTGATCTTCCTTGATTTCTTCCTACTTGAATCTCTGTCATGCTGTCCTCCTGGTACTGCAATTGATGGGCTATTAGATCAGCTTCAGGTTCCTTACCATGATCGTTACTGGATTTCTCTTCCTCTACTACCGGGTCCTCCCTTTCTTCACTAGTTTCTTTGGTCTTGGAGGTTTCAGGGGTCTCTTCAAGGAGAATGATCTTAGGTTCCTTATTCCTTTCTTTGTTCCCTTCATCCGTCTTTGAGTCTGGGTGCTTTTTGGATTTGGATCTGTTTACCTTTTGCCAACCCTCCCCCTTGTCCTGATGAGTCTCGAGCTTTTTCGGGCAATTGCGAATGAAGTGCCCATATTCATGGCAGCCCTGGCACTTGAAGGGGAGCTGTTCATAGTCGAGCCTTTGGTAATGAGTCCAGTTCCCCACAGTTAGTTTAATAGCTTCTGGGAGACCTGCTTCTAGATCCACCTCCACGCAGATCCGGGCGCAGGCGTAGTGGTCCTTTGGGCTGGCCATATCAATATACTTCCCTAGTACTGTCCCGATCACGTGGAGAGATTTGGAGTTCCAGCAATGCATGGGAAGATTAGGAAGTCTGACCCAGACTGGCACGGCCTTGGGGATGTCAGCCTCGGGATCAAAATCCGGGGTCCACCCATTGAGGTAAAGGCCTTGCGGTCCCATGAAGTAGGGCCCATTCCTGAATATGAGTTCCTTGTCTTCTTTGGATTCAAAGTCAAAGAGGAAAAATCCCCTTCCGACCGAGTAGGATGCAACGTTTTGGGAGATAAGAGGTCTCCAGTTTCTTTGGACCCAGCTATCAGTTGTCTTTGGCGAAGGCTAGAGCCCCGTGAATTGCCCGACCAGGGCTCGGTCTGCCAGGGAGAGAGCAACCCTCATAGTTTCTTCAGGTGGCAGGGCTACTTCTGGCACATCCTCTATTCTCTTAACAAACTTCGACGGGTTTCTAGCGCCGGATCTCCTGTTCTGAGGCCGGATTAGGTTATCAAAAGCCTCGGATCTCGGATCCGGAGGCATACCTCCCATCCCAGGCATCAGGAAGGCCCTCAAGTCATTGGCAGTCACTCAGCTGGGATGACCTCGAGTACAGCCCTCTGGGCCCTACGAAACTCACCCCCAGGAGACAGCCAAGCTCTTGACCAGCTCCTCGTTCCCTGCAATAAAGATTCAGCCCAGGCTCCAGATCGGCCTCAGCGAATCCAGCCCAGCGATCAGAATGGAACGCCTCCAGTTGTGCAGGCTCTAGCATGCAGCGATCAGGCGAGAAGATATCGTCCAGTCGAAAAAAATGCTCCTCCGTTTCACAAGATCCTGTTGAAATTGATTTCTTGCATCTTGTTGGATAGGGTATATTAGTCACAACATTTATATGTTTTTCTTTTTTACTTTCGATAAACTACCCCTTAGTCAGTTTTTTGATCTTTTGGATAACCCTTAAACCATAAACAATTGTCTCTGTGATAACTAGTTTCAGTATGTTGGTTACAAGATAGTTAAAACTATGAAACTGCATGTATGGTCTTGTATACTTTGATTCATATATATATATATTATGAAATAAATAAATAAAATATTAATATAAAAACAAAAAACAAAAAATAAACTAAACCACATAGAATATAATATTATACATGCATGAGAGCCATGAAAATGAAATAATTTGAAAACAGAAACAAAAGGAATAAATATTATGCATTTTGAGAGATATGAAAAGGACATTTTTGAAAAGAAAATGATGTTTAGAAATGTTACACACCAATGAAGAAAAAACCAAAGTTAGAACTCCTTCCAACTTTATCACCCTCAACATTAATGTACATAATTAAATTTAATATTCAAATTTGTAGATCAAAGATAAAAGGAAAAAAATGAAAATATTCTATTTTTAAATTATTACTATTTTTAAAATGAATATTTTTAACTCATAAAAAAATATAATGATTTATGTAATATTGTGATTATTTAGACAATTAAATACGTAATGACATAATTGAGAAAATGGAGGAGCATGTTTTTCGGTGTGGGGACTAGGGTTTCAACCTAATTGCTCGCTCTCTCCTAATGGCATCGCTACCTGGGCCTCCTTCTCTTACATCCTACTTACATGTGTTAGGTCTGAATTATATCTCTTCCTCTTCAATGGTGTTTGAATCAGTGCATTCTTCTCCGTTAGGGACCTCCTCTCGTGCACTGTAGTTTGGCTCATCGGCTTTGAAGGTCAAGCAATAGGTTTTCATTTTGAGATTTGGTGGAAAATGGAAACAACTTCTCTCCTCTCAATTGTTTGTGGGTATTGGTTCTAGGGTAGCTCATGTTTACGTATGAAGCCATGGACTCCTTCTTTTGATCCTATGTCGATCATGCTCGCCTCAACTCCTATTTGGGAAAGGATTCTGAATTCGCCCTTTCACTTATGGGGTAGTCCCTTCCTTTAAGCTATTGGGAATGCTCGTGTCTTCTTCAACTTTTGTAGCCTAAAACTTTCAGTTGTTCCTGTAATACCTTTGCGATGATTTGCGTGAAAATGGAATTGAATAAGGGATTTCTGAAATAAATCTCATTGGAGCAAATTTTTCTTAGACTCAAAAACTTAACTATGAACATGTCATTTTCATATGCAAAGCATATTTCAAAACATGACATTCAACAACCTCTTGATTAAAAGTCTACGAGAGCAAAGGTTAAAAAAAACACCGTAAATCCATGTGGTGGGATAGTGCAAAGAGATTGAGTCAATTTGTCACCATAGAAGAAATCCCCGATTTGCATTCTTCTAGAGCAGAGCCATAATTGGTCCAATAAGAAAATAGTAAGGTTGGCCCGATTGAAGAACTTGTTAAGCATCAAGAACAAGCAATACTAGTTTCAACCATTGAGCACCAGGATCAGACTTTGCAAGTCCTATGAACATAAGAAAATGATTTTAGTTATGAAAGAGCCACACTTCCCCTTTTGAGAAAATAAATTCCTCTAGCATTAAAATCATAAAGTTGGGTTGATCCTACTTAAGGAGAGGAACAAACCTCAAATTCAACACCCCAATATCCAAGTAAAACAAAAGGATGGACAACTATTGTCAAGAAAAAGAAGTCCACATCAATCTTGCAACCGATGAAAACTTGGGGTAGATCTCGTGCAATCTGTCTTAGCTATGTTTTCTTTTGCGCATTTTTTATGTAATTTGTGTCCATATTTACTCTTGTTCTTTTGTTTCTAAGAGGAAGCAAAATAAAAATGAGAGATGCTGGGTTTTCCTCTCTCATGATGATAGGAGGGGATTAGTCTTGATAGACAAATTAAAAAACTCTCACTATGAATCTTGTCACTGATTTAGTATATGCTTAGCTTTTTAATACAATCCTCTACTAATTCTAGTTAAAAACAAAATATAAGGATCTATGATATTTTTATTAAATTTTTTTTAATAAAATCAAATAATATTTTATTTAAAAAAAATAAAAAAATCAAATTTAATTTCAATCAATATTAATAACTAACATTATCACCTTATTAACTAAATAAACTAATTAATTAAAAACATATAAAATCCAACTATAGATTGAAATTAATTAAATTTTAAAAAAATCACTCATGATTGATTTCTTCGAATGGACAAAGGTTATGAATGAATATGTTAGAAGCATAAGTGAACGAGTTGGATCCATTCATGATTCCAAATCGGTCCATTCATACAGATTCCAACTTGTCCATTTGTAATTTTCCATTGGACAAACTTTATGTTTTTCCATGATAAATATGAACAAATATGTGATTTAGTAGTGTGCGGCCATTTTCCATCACGAATTTTTGTCCTTCTGATAATTTTGTGGAAAACATGAGAGATGCATCTGAGATTCATGATTAATTTCTTTTTCATTTAGTTTTCTAATTAACTTGATCCATATCTCATGTATGTTGTATATAAATTTTATAAATTTTTATTTGTGTAGTATATGGGTTTTTGTAGTCCACTTTGGGTGTTTCCCAAGCTTAGCCTTGTGGGATATTTTTGTGGTCCACTTTGGGTGTTTCCCAAGCTTAGCCTTGTGGGATATTTTTGTAGTCAATTTTGGGTGTTTCCCAAGCTTAGTTTTATGGGATATTTTTATCTCACAAGGTTAAGCTTGGGAAACACCCAAAGAATAAAACACACATAATTAAATTTAAGACAACCTATAACTCAAATAAAATAAAACACTAAAAAAAGCTTTTTAACCCTAGATTTAACTCATAATGCTTCAAATATGACATCACAAACTTCCCAAACAAAAGTCGAGTTACCTTGGCATAAAATATAATAATAAAATAACATGAGTTAGTTTAAAATATTTGAATTTAATCATATCATTGCTTACGTTGCCACCATGAATGCAAATAGAAACATATATGAAACCCAATGTTTCCAAACCTATATTTATTTCACAATGTCTTTAAACACAATGCAAATAAGAACACATATGAAACCCAATTTTTCCAAAGCTATCTATTTCACAATGCCTTTAGTCCAACCTTTTACCCAAAAAAAGTCATGCATGATGGAGGAAAAAATACCTACACCTTTTGGAACGATGGATCAAAAGTCAACTTATTGCCCCTTAAGGATGAAGGAAAAGTTGAGAATATGTTGTCAGAAAGAGAGATTGTTAAGGAAATGCAAACAACATGATTATGTTATACATTAATAGAGCAAAAAATTGGAGCCGAGGAAGACATACCAATACCTTCTGAAGTAGCCAAGGTACTAGAAGAATATGTTGATGTTATCCTTGATGAACTACTTGTTGGTATTCCATGACCAAAGAGGGATAATCAACATCACAGTGATATAATCCCAACATCATCTTTACCTATTCAAACAACCTATAGAAGGAGTCCTACACAACATGCATAGCTCAACCAGAAAGTAACAGTGCTTATAAATAAAGGTTGGGTAAGAGAAAGCATGAGCCCTTGTGTTGTACCAACATTATTGACTCCAAAAAAAGATAATACGTGGAGGATGTGTCTAGATAGCAAAGAAATCAATAAAATTATCATCAAATATCAGTTTCCTATACCACACTTTGATGGCATGATGGATGTGCTATCCATAGCTAAATATTTTAGTAAAATCGATTTGCGAAGTGGATACCACTAGATCCGAATTCATGAAGGGGGTGAATGGAAAACCGCCTTCAATACCATGGATGGAATATATGAATGGAAAACTGCCTTCAAGACCGGGGATGGACTATATGAATGTTGATTATGCCATTCGGGTTGTCCAATGTGTTGAGAGTACAACTTCGGGAGTCATTCCCATGAGACTTGTGTTGTATCAAGTCTAGAATGTATGTTGTATTAGGTTTAGATCTTCTCCATGGAACTAATTATGTTGTATTAAGTTCACTAAATTATGTTGTATTAAGTTAAAGAGCTTATGTTGTATTAAGCTAGGTGTCACGTCCCCACCCCTCTACCAGAGAGAGGATGAGACATTACTACTATCAATTCGAGCAATCTAAGCCCCATAACGTAATATAATATGAATTGAACTTAAAAACATACACAGATGTATAAAAATTGCAATATACAACGGAAGCAATTACATTTCATTCAAGGATTCAACATGTCCATCATAATTCATTAAACAAAATACAGTTGCAGAGATTACACCCAAGAAATACTTAGATCTTGAAATAAGTTTGTCCCACAACAAGCTGCGTTGCTGCAACGTTCCACCCAACCATAGGCCAGTGTGCTCATCAATCTCTCAGCAACACTGCCACCCCCGAGCTGGGCATGATTCTCACAAGGAATAAGGGAACACTAGCAAGCTCACACATAGCCAAAGGTATATCAAAATTCATCCAAGCCAAACACAGTTGGGTTTATCAGGCTGCTAAGGAGCTGGAAAGGTTGAACTGCTAAGATAGTGAGCTCAACCACAGAGCTATGGACACCTACACCAGATCGGGCTTGACTCCTAAACCATCTACACACCCAACACAAGGAAGCATCCCCTTCTTTGCTACATGTTTGCTACACAGTCCCTCAGGCTATGCCTTCCATTTCAGTGTTATTCAGGGTGTGCAAAGAAGAAAACCAACCCCTCTAGATCTGTCTGTGAGGTTCCTTCCTACGCTAGGTTTATCAAGCTAGTTCAAACCCCATTTCCACTCCAAACTAGTTCAGACCAAAACAAAATATGCATACACAACAAATACAAGTTTTGGGCTTGATGAAAAACGTCATGGGAGCCAAAATCGAAAATGTCAATTGGGGAAAAATGACCCAGCCTGTGCAATTCGTTTCCAAAAATGTTCTGTGGCTTCATGTGGGCCAAAAGGACTCCCTCAGTCCCTGAAATCGTGGATTTGTTCCCCCACCTTTGTTGTGCAACACTGAAACACGAAAATCTCAACCGTGGAGATGTGGAAACAACCCAAAACGTTAAGGATAAAAACCCAGGAGGGTTCAACTGTGTGGGAGCTCAACGTGGGTGAAGGGTGGATGCTGAAAAACGTCCAGTAGCTCTCCAGAAACATGAAGAAGATCAGCTGCATGAGTGCATGAGGAAAATCCAGTGCGTGAGTGAGGGATGTGGCTGCCTGAGTGAGTAGTGTTGTTTTTTTTCTTCCACGTGAGGGTAATGGGTGGATGATCTCCCTTTGGGCATGCATGTGGTCAAAGGCTTACGACCCTGCCCAGAAATGACAACTGCCCATACCTCCCAATCCCCAAGGCAATAACTGCCCCGACTAACTCCTTGGAGAATTAAGTGGCTGGTGAATAAGACAAGACAGGTGGTTGACAGCTTGATGGGTTCTCCCTTTGACCTAGCTGGTAATACATATGATCATTGGTTTAGAACAATTCTTATGAGTATGATATGGTATAGATAATTAATTAATGAAATGCATATGGACCATGCAGATATAATTAATATGAGCACAGCGATAGAGAGAGAATTTGAATTGCCCATGTATGCCTCCAAGTGAATTCGAATGAATAAGACATCAATTGAGTCTTAGTTGTGGTAAACAAAGTTCAACTAATTAAGGAATCAACTCCCTAATTTATGCAAAGTGGTTGTTGAAGATGACACTCATGGAGAAGCACTAGTTCTGTTAAGTTACATTCAGTTACACTCAGTTCTCTTCAGTTACATTTAGTTATGTTCAATTACATTCAATTTTGTTCAGTTACATTCAGTTACATCCAGTTCCATTCAACTTCGTTCACTTCAATCGCTTAACAACTTAGTTATAGGTAGTTAAACTCAGTGAATTAATGGAGGGTGCATATCTTCAGTGTGGGAAATAATAATGAAGTGCCAACTTGGCACCAAGTTTGTGGGGGCACATGGTTGAAAATGTAACAGTGTTCACAGTGTTAACAAGTTATTAAAACATGCAACCATTCACTACATGCATTATATGACTCATTTCTAGTGTGTTATTAAAGTGCTATGCATTTGGCAATACAAGTACAGTGTTCCATTTGATCTCTCTTCTCTTGTGCTCTCTGATCGAGCAATCCACTATTGTGTTGTAATCATTCTATATTGATTATCAATCATACTCTAAGATTGTTTGCTGGGTTTTTTGTAATCCTTTGAATCAGTGGAGGGTTTTCCTTGGGTACATCATGTGTTCTATGGTTTTAACTTATCTACTTGAAAAAATAGATGTTCGGGTAGCCTTAATGTGATGGCAGGATTACCCAAGCTGTCATTGTTGTTGGAAGGTATGCACACCCAAAGCCTTATTATAGCGCAGCCTTTTTAGTGGATGTAGTATGCTCCACTAAAGTGAACCATATTTTTTTAAAAATCGAAATAAATTTATTTTAAAATTTTAAAATAAATTTATAAAATAATTTTTACAATAAATAATTTTAATAAATTAAATTTATGAAAAAATTCAAAATTACATAAGGACAAAATTCAAAAGGGAGCTGTCTAGACTTTCTGGCTGATTTTCAGTGAATTTAACCCAAGTACCCACTCTCTGTAAAATCTAGCAATGTTTTTGCCAAACACTCACTCTCTAAAATCTAGCAATGTTTTTACAAGTTTTGAAAATTATAACTAAAAACAAGTAAATAACAATGAGAAATAAAAGAAAAATTGTTCCTAGTTAGACAACTCGATTCAAAAGCACCAACACTAACATTTTTAATTACCCTTAAGACATTTATTCAACGAAGTCGGTTTTGTAAGACATTGTTAGTGGATCTTTCACTTTGACAATTTAAATGTATAAATATATATGGTTGAAGTAACTACCATCGGCATCCAAATCCAAATAAAGAAAACACTGTGTCTTCAGGTTTTTCAAGCTAGAATATTGGAAACATCAATGGCAGCAAAAGCACAGGAACAACTAATGGCAGAGAAAGAAAGAGATAACTACGCCGTTCATAGCTCATGTAAGATATGGCTTAACAAACAACAAAAATTACAAGATTTTGTAAATTAAATTCACTCATTTTTTTAATTGCAAACACAGGTTTAATAAATGGACTGATGTGTTTTAATTCCAACAAACAGATTTATAATAAATGGACTTGGCGAAGATGTTTTGTTCGGTGAAGTAGTTACTCGGTTGTGTAGATTGCCATGGAATGAAAGGCCAGTTCTGAGGCTGTTAAACAGATCGTGGAATAAAGCCATGACAGAGCGTTTCCCAATTTATCATCAACGTCTCCACCACAAGATTAACTCTCCTGCAACTAATCTGAATCTGTGCAACTAATCTGAATCTGTCCAATGCTGTCGTTGTCAGCCATTCGAAAGTAACCGAAAACCGCGAACGACCTTTACCACCGTTTTCAATTGCACTTTTAGGTCTTTGGGTGTGCACACCTTCCAACAACAATGGCGGCACCATTGGTGACGGTGCTATCACATTAAAGCTACCAGAACATCCATTCTTTCAAGTAAATAAAGTCTTCCCAGAAAGAATTCTGTGCGACAACCATCGTGTATTTACGTTGGCAGCAGGAACCAATGATTTTGAAAGGATCTACCATGTATGGATGCTTGATTTAAGAGACCTCAACGTTCATTGGAAGAAACTCCCCCCTTTGCCACTGTTGGGTTTCTTTGTGTATGCTTCTTCTTCTTCTACTTCTAATTCTTTAAATGGAGATTACAGCAGTTTTATATGGCATCTTCTACTTCTAATTCCTTAAATGGAGATTACAGAGACGCTGTGATTCCTCCAGAGCACACGGCTGGAATCTCATTCCATTAAGCAGCTCAACAGTTGACATGAATTCATTGAATTGTGAATGGAAATGGGATTATGTTAATGTTAAAACTCAGCCTCCCAAAAACTTGCTGAACTTTGATCCATTGATGAAGAACCTCCCACTGTATGTTCAGATTGAAAGACGGCTTGAATGCGGCTTGAATAGTTCCGGCCATTTTGTTTATTTCAGAGAGCTTTATCGAAGATGTTCGATCCCCTCTTACGTTCTTAAAGAGTCTGATTTTACGAATTATGTTTTCATACTTAATGCTGCTGCTGATAATCTTCATGAATGCAATTTATGCTTCATGACCATGAAGAACAATGGAATCTGCATACTGAAGGTTGAGTTGGATAAGGAGAGGACCAGAATTGTGGAAGAGCAGGAATGGGATCGTTTCGTGGAGTATTGGGGTACTCAATTGATAAACCTAAGCGACGACGAGAAGCAGAACATACCGCCTGCCCGCTTTCGAGAAAGAAGTGCAATCAAAGTTTTTAGGCTGCCTGATCCATGGAACAGAGACTTTGAAACAAAACAAATATGGGATGGATTAAAGGATGAGCCTCTGGATAATCATTCCGGAATAAGCGTGGTGCAACATGGACCTATTTATGGATATTCACTCTTCGGTTTACAGTGTTTGCCGTGTGAGATTTGATTTCGTCACTTTTATTTACAACAAGAGATTTCATATCAAGACCACTTTGTGGGATGGATTAAAGGATTTACAAGTGATTTCATATCAAGAACCTGTGTGAGATTTGATCTCGTCACTTTCATTTACAACAAGAGACTTCATATCAAGACTTTGTGGGATGGATTGAAGGATTTACAACAAGTAACTTTAGATTTGATCTTGTCACTTTCATTTACAATAAGAGACTTCATATCAAGACTTTGTGGGATGGATTAAAGGATTTACAAGTGACTTCATATCAAGAACCCTTGTGAGGCTTTCATTTACAACAAGAGACTTCATATCAAGACCTTGTGGGATGGATTAAAGGATTGATCTTTCATTTACAACAAGAGACATCATATCAAGACCTTGTAGGATGGATTAAAGGATTTACAAGTGACTTCATATCAAGAAGACCTTGTCGGATGGATTAAAGGATTTACAAGTGACTTCATATCAAGACTTTGTGGGATGATGAATTAAAGGATTTACAACAAGTGACTTCATATCAATACCTAGTTGGAATTAAAGGATGAGCCTATTTATGGATGTACACGCTTGGGTATATAGTGTTTCCCTATGAGATTTGATCTCGTGATCTTCATTTACAACTAGTAACTTCATATCAATCAAATGTCAATGAGCCACACTTTCTCTATATGTTTGTTTCTTTTACTTAAAAAATAAAACTATTTGTAAAACTATTTTTTAAATAATCATATATTTTAATTTTAATTTTCTTTTGTCATCTTTCAAACAATCAATTTATTATATTTGTATGACAAATAATGAAATGGTTTAATACATTTAAATAATAATATGTATTTATTAATTTATAAAAGTAATTTATCTATACTATGTTTTCTTAATTTTTTTAGAATTTATTTTTTTGGATATAATTTCAAATTTTAAAGTGTTTAAATTGTGTTTTTTAATACATAAATAAATTCAGCATTTTTAAAAACACTATAATATTCATATTAAGACTTATTGGAGTGATTTCTATATCCTAAGTGGAAAGTATGTTTATAGTTTTTTTCCACTATATCTCTCATACTTTTATACCAGCATAGATCCAAATCCTAAGCTCTATAGGTTTAGTTTCCAAAGTGACCTAAATTCAATATACTTAGAGATAACTTAATTAAGAAGAAACACACACACACCCACACATATATATATTAAGATTGAAGTAACTTAATAAACCAAAAAACAAAAAAAACTTTAATACTTTATCTTTATAAAAAAAATATTTACCAATAACTTTTCAACCAAATTTTAATATATTAGTTTTTTTTTGTTTTTTTATCTTCATTTAAAAATATTAATAACTAAATTAAATTATTAAAAATTATTTTAATTAATTAATAAAAATTTAATATTCATAACAGTTGATATGACATGCACTGGGGTAAATGAAAAGTAGAAGAGAACTTCAATATGTTGTCAAATGAGATAAAGTTGTATGTATACACAAAATATAATATAAATTTAGCTCATTTATGGTAAGCATAGTAGTCTATGAAATTGAAAAGAAACTCTATTGTAAGTACCAATAAACAATAAATAGAAACCCATGCAATCAATGGCAAGTAAGATTAAATGCAAATTAATTTTTCATAAGAGAAAGTATATATATGTGAGTAAAATAATAAAAGGCTAGGTAGTGATCAAGTTTGGCACTAACTCTATTGGAAATCAACATTGGTATTTTTTTTTTGTGGGGGGAGTGCATGGATTGAGGGTTGCAATTTTAAGTTTGAAAGAGACAAAGAATGAAGGTGTGCCTCTTCTTTTCTATGAAGTCATACATATGAAGTGAATTTCATCTTTGCATAGTGCAATTCACATTTCTTCTAATGTTGCAATGCATGGCATTGCTATGAAGGTCAATCATTGGCATTCATTGTTACCAATTTTAAGGGTTTACCTTGTTAATGTCAATCCTTGGTTTTTATGGATAATCAATTCCCAAGTGATCTTGAGGGGGATTTGTTTCTTATTACTGCAATTTATGGGTGGAATTAGTATGTGCTTTGGTTGAGATTGGCCCCATGGAGGCCCAATACATAGTAACTATCAGACGTGGGGACATCATAGGGTAGTAACTTAGGAGAGATAGATAGAGTGTGTATATAATTCACATGACCACACAACATGCACCATTTACTAATATTGATTAGACCCATAATTTGTAGGATAACATTACTTGCTTCCTTACACATAAGAATATTTGTTTTTCTAGTTGATGGTCATCATCTTACTGTGCATTTGAACCATTGGTGAAATTTGTGACAGATCATGCAATAGCATAGCCAATGTTAACGAATTTTTCCGAGGAAAAAAAGCATAGCCAATGCAGGGAGCATGTATTTGTTAATATTGTTTGCAAGATTTCCCATGAGTTGCAAACCGGATTCTAGTGATGGAAAACACGAAAAATGTCAAAATCAACATCATCAAATTAGAAATGCAATTTTATTAAACTTTGCATGATTAAATTTCAATGATGACAAACAAGAAAATGTCAAGATTGTAAAAATATATATTGTGTATTTTAGTGTGAGATGTATAATTGAGTATAGTTGAAAATGTTTTGATTTACAATATGGCAGAGTGCCCCTTTCATATTTTTAACATATGTGTCTTCGAATTGTTTTAATGACATCTAAATCTCACTATACAAAATTAATATCTTATATTGATTAAATAGGAGTAGTCCATAAAAACACACAAGGCCCAAATATAGCATGATACTTATTCAAATGAAAGCAACAACAAGAGAGTGGTTCTTCCTATTGTTACATCATGGTGTATTGGTTGCAATGTGAATATGCTTGTTTTCAATAAATGACTATTACTGACTTTCCACATATTTTCCTAAAAAATGCTCATAGCATGGGTAGAATTGATTTTGTGATGTATGTAATCAATGAAACATTTAGTTTTTGTCAAATAAAAATGTGTTTCCATGTGGAATTGAATTTAAGAGAGAGCTATATTTATGTCATAGAAAAAAATACATTTATCTTTCTACATAAAAAGAAGCTTAAATATACCATGATCCTTATGTCACTATTTCATGATGTAGATTTACATATATAAACAAGTTCTTTCTTAGTTAATAAAATGTAAAGTGCCCATTTCTTCTTCCACCTCTTTATTAATCATATCTCTTTCACTGATAATGTAAAGTGTACCTCCAATGTGTCCTCCTTACATAGTTTATATATGTGCCAACCATAAAAGTGTACCTACAATCCTCCTTACATAGTTTATATATATGCCAACCATAAGGTAAAATGGGTCTTTCTTTTTTTACCAATTTACTAACCTTATTTACATAATTATATTTGCATATCCTTTAATTACATTATATGGGCATGTCCCTTGAATATCCCTTAATAACATTATAAGGAGAGGTCCATATAATATGAAGTAGTTTATACAAGTATATTAACTTTATATTTCCTATTTTTTTTGTCCTCCTTTTGAAATGTTATCTTGTAATTTATGCATTGAGTATAAATATAAGGGATGTCATTTTTACAGAGTAGTAAATAAGGGTGCATTGAGTATAAAGATAGGATAAGTCATGTTTACAAATAAGTGTTGTTGTAGGGCAACTTAGTTCTTGTCTAAATAAAAAAACTTGAATAACTAAATTCCTTTATTTTTGGAATCTTAAATTGTAGTTATGTTTTGGCATTGACATTTATCTAATACTCATGATAAAATTCATTGTGAAGTAAGGATCCAATATAAGTAAATGTAAATTTGGATCCATATTTAAAGCACATTAACTATTTTATGATTTTTGTTCAGTTTAATAATGTATTATTTTTTAAGAATGATGTAATAAACTATGGTATATAAGTTTATTTATTAGGAAAAAAAGTTTAACAATTTGAAAAACAAAACATACAATAAAAAAGATGATAGCGTATTTATGATAATTTTAAAGCTCGTTTTAATATAGAAATATTTTAATATACCAAATTAGAAATAAAATAAATATAAAAAATTTAGTCTAAATTGAAGCTCGTTTTTAATTGAAAATGTTTTTTTAATCTAAATTATCTTGAGTTAAATTTTCAAAAAGAAATACTTATAAATAATATATTAATGCTTAATAATGATATAATAAATTTTAATTAAACCTAAGTTATATAGGTAACTAATAGTTAAAGAATTTTAAATATAAATATTAAAAATATATATAATTCGAGAAAAATATAGTGGTTTAAAAAAATGACAATTTATAAAAAAAATAGCTTATTTATATTAATTTTGAATATTAACCTAAATTATCTTTAGTTAAACTTCCCAAGAAATAACTAATAAAATTAACTACCCAAAAAATTATTTATATATATATAGTTAATGAATGTTATAATATAGATCACATTGTTCTTTTTCTTTATTAAGATAATCTTTGGCTAAAATCTCATTGATGGAAATTGAGACATTTTATATATTCAAACGGGTTGTGTGAATTCTATAAGCATCCTTTACAACCCTGCAATGCAATTTGAGGTGAATATGCCCTTTAAAACATGGGATTCAATTTCTTTAACTGTTCTTTTATTATAATTTTATTTATTTTTATGAGAAAAATGGTAAATTTTAATGAATATATATATATATGGTTTAAAGTATAAATTATTAATTATTTAAAATTAATATTATATTACTTTTCTAGAAGAGAAAATGAATTTGAAAATAGGTTAAAAAAGAGAGTCTCTTCAATAATTGCTACACATAATTTCTATTAAAGTTAAAGAGAAATATGAATTCATACTTGCTTTGATCTAGACTTTAAATAACTCCATCAAAAATATAAAATTATAAAAACTTAAACCACTTAAACTATTATGCCTAAAATGCAATTATAAATTTAAGAAAGAAATTCTTAATAAATAAAACAAAAAACCATAACCATAATATTTCTTAGTTAAAACAGTAATCTCATTTTCTTAAACTTCAACTTAATTATTTAAAATATATTATATAATCAATATTTTTATTTTATTAATATTATTTACAATTAAATATAAAAAAATCATTTATTTCACTCAGTTTTTAAATACAATATAATATAAAAAACTAAATATTAATATACTTCTATTGAATATTAAACTAAAACTTCATTTCCTTATAAAATCACAACATCATACCTAAGTCACAGGGATTTGGCGAATTTGAACCTTAGGTTCGAAATTCGTCCAATTTCAAGGGAAAAAAAAATTGAATTAAATTCACCGAACTTTAAAAAAGAATTTGAAAACGAATTTTATCGAATTTGAATTTTATTCGAATTCGAATGTAAAGGCCAATTTAATAAAAAATCGAAGAAAAAAAAATAAAAAATAAAAAATAAATAACTCCAGAATTTCAGTTTTATTGTTTTTTTTTTAACTATTTAAGCATGCTGCATAATATATTTCATTTTATAAGTTAAAATTTATTTCAATAGGATATTTTGTCAACAATTTTATTATATATATATTCGAATCTCAAACAAATCTCATCCAAAAATTCGAATTTGAACCGAATCAAATGGTTCTCGAACTCAAATTCGAATTCGAACCATGTGACTTAACATCGTACTGAATAATATATTATACTTAAATTTCTAACATTTAACTTTATTCAAATTTAATTTAATTTAATTTAAGCACTTTCTTTTCATTAAAACTTTAAAAAAAACTTTATTCTTGTAACTTAACTATGTAAAAGCACTTTATAATATATATAGATCTATATATATATAGCGATTAAATATAAAATACAATTAATAAAAATAATTTCTCCACATGTATTCAACACGTTCCATAAATATACACGACTTTCACAAAATGATGGTTGATATCAACCATGTATAATAACAAGTGACCGCTCATGAGAGGCTCGCGACAGATGACAAAGTCTCCAAAGCAACTGTTGAAGAGAACTTCGATATGTTTCAAAAATGTGAGAAAGTTGTGTGTATATAATATAAGTTTATATGATGAAAGTAAGTATAGGAAAATAAGTGAAAATAAGTTACATTAAACTTCTATATTGCCACACCGAAAGAAAAAAAATTCAATATCTTATAAAATGAGAGAAAGTTGTGTGTATGTAGAAAATATAATTTTATGTGCTTGAAAGCTTATCTATAAAATGAAAGCTTTATGTGTTGGCACATCTCTATAACTGCAACAATCTCACAAAGTGTCAAATTTATAAAGCATATGTCATGAATTCACCTATCTTCATGAAAAATTCAGATGAGGACATTAGATGTTGCAATGGTTGCAATAGAAAAAATCTACAATTGTATTTTTTATTCATTTATGGTAATTAATCACAATGTTAAACTATTGTAAATAATGATTTGTGGTAATTGAAATGCATTATCAAACTTTATTTGTGTCTAGATGAACTTGGAGACTTATGGTAATTGTGCAGGATTGTCTATTTTTTTTTGTAAATTCTAATCTATTAAAAAAAGAAAATGCTGGTACATATGAGTTTACAGGCAGACCTGCTCATGTTGAGCAGGTATAGAGTTTCGAGATAAGTCTGGGCCCTCCCTCCAGGAGGGAAAACAGGTCCACAAAACCCTCCGTCCA
Source organism: Pseudotsuga menziesii (assembly GCA_001517045.1). NCBI lineage: Eukaryota > Viridiplantae > Streptophyta > Pinopsida > Pinales > Pinaceae > Pseudotsuga > Pseudotsuga menziesii. The sequence goes on from LPNX010855999.1 coordinate 151,766, forward strand.
AGAGGGAAAACAGGTCGTCCAGATAAGCATACACAAAAACCTCCTTAGTTCTTGGAGGGATCAAATACAGAGCCAACAAGTTACAGTGAAATAAATAAAAAAACCTGATAGTATCATGCTGAACAACACGTGGCTGAGGTGGAGCATGTTCATAAACCTTGGTGCTTGCATGCAGACCGACACCTAGCGATGGCGAAATCGATTCACAGCTTGAAGAATGGTTCCTCCATGATAGGGCAGCTGTAACCTGGTGAGGCTGGATGAGCAGGCTTGCTTGACTTAGCCTTCGAGGTTTCACTAGACGTCGCCTCTGAATTTTTGCTAAACGTCACCATTTCTTCATCGCTGGAGTTGTTTTCTTCTTCCATTGAATATGCAGGAGGCGAATTGGTGGGGAGCGGAGCAGTCTTTTTGGTAATGACTGGGTTGGATGAAAATTTGCACGAAGAGAGAGTGGAGGGTCGACATTGTGAAGGGGGGATGGAGCTAGGTGAAGGAACAGAGGTGGTGGCTAGGGCGACAGAGGGCAGTGGCAGAACCGATGGTGAAACATCCTGGGTAGCCAACGAGGGTTGACCTGGAGTATCTGGGGAAGGAGGAACCAGAGGGTTGAACCTAAGGACCAGTGGAGTGAGCAGGTTCTTAAAAAGCCAGTAATTCTATCTGCGCTTCGTCATTCTTCCAGATGCACTGAGAGCTCCAGATAGTTCATCTTCCCAACCATTAACAATTCACTGCACTTCTTCCGAAATCTCCAAATCGAAGTTGTTGACACTGGCTTGAGCTGAGAGAGGTAAATGGTGATAATCCTAATCATTACGACCACACCCTCTACGGGGGGTACCTCTTTGTCTTCGGGGCATAGCTTGAGTGCAACTGAGAGCGGAACAGGGTGATGATAAACTGAGAGCGAAACAGGTTGATGGTAAGCTAGATATTGGCACTGGGGTGACGATCCGAAGCAGAGGGTTCAAGTGTAATAGCCCAGCCTCCAATGTCGCATATATTAAGTGGCACTAGTGAGAGTTATGGCATCCAGGAGGGCGATTAGTGGCAACAAGGCTTTGAAAGGACAACTAGGTCCTTTCGACATTGCAATATGCGTCCACGTCTCCCTCTAAAATGAAGGCGCACATTGACGACTGTGGGGGTGAGGTCATGCTTGCGTGGGAAGGCCTCGTCAGCCTCTGCCCTGTCCATGTGGGCTTGGTTGACACCTGCATCCGGGGTGTGCACGATTGTCTCTTACTAACTAATAATATCACCAATACATACATTTCTTGATTATTCAATCAATAATTCAAAACAATGTCCAAAAATATGTCAAATTGTTATGTGTCTCAAAGTGGTTTGTGGTGGGTCTACCGTATGCGTATAAATTATATCTAGTTAGAAGCATCTACTTTGAAATTGAAGGCTTGATTAATGCCAGTTAATGTGCGGAGAAGAGCAACCACTACCCAATGTTTAATCTCTTTGAACACTTTTGTTGCATGACCCCTAGCTGAAACATAGGTGTGATTCAACCTGTTAAGTGGATGTGCTACATGGGAAAGATGCACAATAAAATCTCTTGGGTAACTCACCATTCTCATGAAATCTAATAAGTGATGGATATTGTTCAATGGTAGCCAATCAACAATGATTAAAATCTTCCTCAATTTAATCCTCAATCCATTTTGCTTCTTCCCACTGTTACATCATGGTGTATTGGTTGCAATGTGAATATGCTTGTTCTCAATAAATGGCTATTACTAACTTTCCACATATTTTCGTAAAACATGTGCATTGCATGGGTAGAATTGTTTTTGTGATGTATGTAATCAATGAAACACTTAGTTTTTATCAAATAAGAATGTATTACCATGTGGAATTGAGTTTAAGAGGTAAAGATATTTATGTCATAGAAAAAAAATACATTTATCTTTTTACATAAAAAAAAGCTTCAATATACCATGATCCTTATGTCACTATTTCATGATGTAGATTTACATAAATAAATTTAAGGATATATTGTGTATTCCATGTGATACAAAAATGCTTATTTAATAAGCACTATAATAATAATAATGTCTTTATTGAGACATAAAATTTAATATTTTAATATAAATTTACATTTAAAAATTTAAAATTCAAACTCTACTCCAAATGATAATAAATGCTTATTTGATAGAAATTAAATGCTTCATAAAAAACTTTTGTTTAATATTTTTGGTAAATATTTAAATTTACAAAGTTAAGTTTTCAATTAAACCTCTTGCATGTGTGCACACATAAATATTTTTTTAATAAACAAGTTCTTTCTTAGTTAATAAAATGTAAAGTGCTCATTTCTTCTTCCACCTCTTTATTATGTCCCCGCCTGAGGGGATATATATGAATCGCTCAAGGCGATTATCTGAACCAATTTGTTGCAATTTTAAAAAATCATAGAATTTTTCCTATAGTTTTGTATTAAATATTTTTTGGGAATTATTTAAATATTAATTTATCTTGCTTTTTATTGGTTTATACAGGTGACATAGGCATGGGACTTTGTGCCCCAAGACCCGGCGGCGGGCTAACGTCAGCAGCATTAACTCAGTCAGTGGATTAGTTGAGAGTTCGGCGGCGGGCTAACTTCAGCAGCATTAATTCACCTGTTATTCTCACCGGTAGCTGTCACCTGCATTTTAATTCAATCCTCACATCCTCTTTGCCAAGATGGATTGTGGAATCGAGCAAAGCGGTGAGATATATCGACTTGACGCACTACACCATTCCCGAGGGGAAGAGAGCTGTCGAGCTTCTTTCTGGCAAAGAAGGTATAATCTCGCAGATGGTGGATACAGATCCCGGGAGCAAATATACGATGAGTTTTCTGTTGGGAGAGGCCGGTGATGGCTGCCAGGAACCAATGGCGGTCATGGCTTTTGCCGGAGATGAATCGGATAGTTTCCACTTCAATACTCCTCCGGTAAGCGGCAAATACGAGCCTAATAATGTGACATTCACAGCGAAGGCCGCACGGACCCGCATTGCATTCTACAGTTTGTATTATAATACAAGGATTAGAGATAAGTGTTCTCTGTGCGGTCTTGTGATTGATCAAGTAAAAGTTGTTGATTTGTCTAAGTCAGGCGCTGTTGCAACCTTTTCTGGATTCTCTCTTTCCCTGCTGCTTTTCGTGACTGTGTTCACAATGGCGTTCACAGTGGATAGTGTGTAAATTAATGTAAGAAAAGCTTGTATGAAAAGCTTGGTAGTTAGAATTGTCAGGTGACAGACTTCAATATCTGCACTTATCTGTTTATGATTTTC
>LPNX010855999.1:160616-210944 GCA_001517045.1 Pseudotsuga menziesii
GTCTCTACAATAATTGAAATATGAATTCATATGTGCTTTGATCTAGGCTTTAAATAACTCATATATAAAAAATTAAAGCACTTAAACTATTATGCCTAAAATGCACTTATAAATTTAAAAAAGAAATTCTTAATAAATAAAACAAAAACCATCACCATAATATTTCTTAGTTACAAATAAAAAGATAATCTCATTTTCTTAAGCTTCAACTAAAATGTTTAAAATATATTATATAATCAATATTTTTATTTTATTAATATTATTCACAATTATATATAAAAAAATCATTAATTTCACACATTTTTTAAATACCATATAAAAAACTGAATATTAATATACTTAAAACTTCATTTCATTATAAAATCACACAATAATACTAAATAATATACTATAATTAAATTTCTTACTTTTAACTTCATTCAAATTTAATCTAATCTTATTTAAGGAAACACTTTTTTTAATTAAAACTTTAAATAAAAAGCTTTATTCTTTTAGCTTACTATGTAAAAGCACTTAATAAAATATAAAAACAAATTATTAAATATAAATTACAATTAATAAAAAAAACGATTATATAAATGCTTGTTCCAAATGTATTCAACACTTTTCATAAATATAGAGGACTTTCACAAAAAACTATCAACCATTTCCACTTGTATATATAACAAGTGGCTGCTCCTGAGAGGCTCGCGGCAAATGACGAAGCCTCCAGAACAGCCGTCGAAGAGAACTTCGATATGTTTTAAAAATGAGAGAAAGTTGTGTGTATATAATATAAGTTTATATGATGAAAGCAAGTCTAAGAAAATAAGTGAAAATAAGTTACATCAAACTTCTAAATCGCCACATCGAAAAAAAATTCAATATCTTATAAAACGGGAGAAAGTTGTGTGTATGTAGAAAATATAATTTTATGTGCTTGAAAGCTTATCTATAAAACAAAAGCTTTATGTGCTGGCACATCTCTATAACTGCGACAATCTCACAAAGTGTCAAATTTATAAAGCATTTGTCATGGATTCACCTATCTTCATGAAAAATTCATATGAGGACATTAGATGTTGCAATAGAAAAAAACTACAATTGTACTTTTTATTCATTTATGGTAATTAATCACAATGTTAAACTATTGTAAATAATGATTTGTGTTAATTGAAATGCATTATCAAACTTTATTTGTGTCTAGATGAACTAGGGATACTTATGGTAATTTTGCACGATTGTCTCTTACTAACTAATAATATCACCAATACATACATTTCTTGATCATTCAATCAATAATTCAAAACAATGTCCAAAACTATCTCAAAGTGTTATATGTGTCTCAAAGTGGTTTGTGGTGGGTCTACCATGATGCATATAAATTATATCTAGTTAGAAGCATATACTTTGAAATTGAAGGCTTGATTAATGCTAGTTAATGTGACGAGAAGAGCAACCACTACCCAATGTTTAATCTCTTTGAACACTTTGTTGCATGACCCCCAACTAAAACATATGTGTCATTCAACCTATTAAGTGGATGTGCTACATGGGAAAGATGCACAGTAAAATCTCTTAGGTAACTCACCATTCTCATGAAATCTAACAAGTGATGGATATTGTTGTCCATCAAAATATATAGCTAATTAATTAGCCTTCAATTCAATTATCGACTAGGGAGTCGTAGACTTAGAGGTGCTACATTATATGTGCGGGGTAAGATGGACTATCCTAAAATCTATTGGAAATTTGCAGGCTGAAAGATAAAACACACTTTGAACACTCCAAATTTATTAACAACCTAGATTACACTTTCTATCATTCATTCAGTAAATATAAAATGTATTTGTACCAAATCAGATAGCCAACCTTTCATTAAATGCTTATAAGGCATAAAACATGATTAAATTAACTATCTATTTAGCTTGAAAGGATAAATCTGAAAGCAAACACATCAAAAGGAAACTTGAATCTACTTTACTGAATAATTCTTCTACTGAAATAACAAAGGAAACTAGATCAAATTAACACTTCCTAACCGTTCTGATAATCACTAGTCTAAATGAAATTGAAACTGTGACTTAATAAAAATAAAATAGTTATTTTTAACTTGAAAATCAAAACACTACCCTATAATTCATCCAAGTGTAAATGCATTCAAACCAACAAATGACTTATCGAAATCTTAATTCACTATACAAAATGAAAGAAATATTCAAATACCAAATACTACATTCTTGGCCAGCATTCCAAGTTAAATGTGAAGCATTTCTATGATCTATTCAACTTAGAAAAACAACAAGCATTCGAAACCATTTTGTTCTAAGATCTCAACAGAATTAGTTCATAGAAAAATGAAGCAAGTTGAAAACGTGATATAACTAACCATAAACACACCTTTACAATGTTACTCTATATTATATTCAAGAACTGTGTGCCCTATCTAACTTATGAAAACACATATGAAACAACAATGACCAATTAATGAAAACAAAAATCCTTACGGTAAACAACAAGATGCATAAACACAAAATCAATAGTGTGTGAAGGTGGCCCCCCCTCAAGACATTGCTTCAAACTATATGTAAAAGCTTAAAACGATATTTTGATTATCTGTTGAAAAAAGAGTTGCATAAAAACGAATTTGTCTCTATCTCCCCCTTGACACTGATCAACAACCAAAATTTATACATAAAATGGCACTAGAACCAAATCTCAAAGCTTAGGAAACAACTTTGCCAAGTTTGGATGAGATCCCAAAAATCTAGGCTTGACAGTCAAATAAGTAAAAGTTGGCATTAATGGCCCTACCGTATCTCCCAATCCTTTGTGATTTTTGACAAACATTTCTGGGTTTTGTAGCCAGCTATATGTTCTCAAAACCCATTTGACGGTTTTTACAAATATGATTCCATCTGTACGAAAAGCGAGGCACCAAATAGCAATTTTGAATATTTTCCTGCAAAATTTCTGGGTTTGAATTTTTTTAGAAATTTTGGATTATCTTGTGATCGAAGTATCCAAATGAAAACCTGTTTCTATGGGAGGTATATATCATAATCATATAAAAAATAATGTTTCCAAATTGGTTTAAGAAACCCGGAATGATGAGAATTAACTATCATCCTTCAAGCAAGTGCCGAAATGAGTGTTGGATCGGGTACCAGAATGAGTACCGGATAGTGAAAGAAACCTACAACATAAACAATTTATTAATAAAGACAATCTCTCAAACTTATATTAAAATTGAACAATTAAAATGGGATCAATGACAAGATTGTACCTGGTTCTAATTCTTCATCGAATATCTTTTAAACCCATGAAAATGAAGCCTAAGTGACAGTTCATCAAAGAAAATGCATAAAGACTTCAATTCCAAATCAAACATGTAGATAAAACACGGCAAAACGGAGGGCCATCATCTCCCCCACACCAAAGATCTTGCATGTCCCAATGCAAGAAAACAAAATTGACATGCAGAATGGATATTCCACCTAAACCCCAGAGGCATTAACCAACACATGTGGAGAAGATGGAGCGGGTTTTGGTGGGGTACTTTTAAGTTCCTCCAACTATTGTTCCTTTTTCTTCAGTTGCTTCCTCAAACTTCTATTAGATCTTGTCATATCATCAACCAACTTTGGTAATGAATTACCTTAGCCTTGAGAATTCCATTCTCCTCTTTAAGATGGATGGTAAGGAGAGAATACTCCTAAACTTATCTGATTAATTGAATATTTCTCTTCTAAAAGTAATTATTGGATGAAACTTTAGAAGGAACGGTGGAAGGATTCGGTAATGATGAGATGAACAAAAGCTTCATCATTTTCTTTAAAGCTTCCATAACCGATAATCATCGGCCACTTTAGGCCACGTGTTGAGATGTAAAAGACAATTTGCCAATGATCGATTCATAATTATACAAATGAAAATTTGAATAAATGCATACTGATGTTAGGATAACATTTTGATAAAACTCTATGTACCTTCATTCTTTATAAGCTAACTATAACATATGGAAAAAAATGAGGTATTAAAGATATAAGTGGAAAAAAATTATACCCCAAACTTTTAAAAATGTAAGATGTTATACTTAAGAGATTTTTAACATAAAGATTCTAGCTGCCTGAAGATTTGAAATAATCCATCATCCAACTTGAATTTAAAATGACCCATTAACTGAGTGCCAAAATGTGGTTAGTAACTGAAAAATATTTTCTTTAGGCACTTAAATACTTGTTGTAGATAACCAGATTTAATACTTTCTCCTTAACACTTTTCATACCAAATTGAGAATTAATCACACCTCATTGTCCAAATCAGAGATTTGGACATTGATAATTTTAGAATAAGAGTAAAATTAGCTTTCATTTTACCTTGGTATAAATGTAGAGCTTGTAACAAGCATAATAAATTTATACATAACCAAATCTAACATTTGTAAAAGTTGAATATAGGTGTGGACTAATGATCTTTGAAAGTCAGACTTTGAATTTTATCAGATTCGACAATTATTAATTGATCTAGAGTTACTTTTACCTATGTATTCTCTCAATCTAGCACCTTGTCCAATACTCCATCTAGTACCTCTATTGTTAAGATGCCAAAATATCCCCAAATTATTGTTATTTCCATTAGTAAGATACTGATCATAAGGTACAGAGATCTCCTTGTCATGTCCTGAACAAAAAGGCAACTAATCAACACATTGAAATCTCAATCAAATAGACTTTAAAAGAAATCCAATACTTATCAACGCAATTCAAATGCATATTTATTTCCTTATACAAAAAATATATTTTGCTTGAACAAGAGTTCCACCTACTGAAAGTCATAAAAATACCAGTCAAATTGGTTCAGGGTTACACAAGGATGTGCAAGTGATAAAGATAAGGTTCCCTATCAAGTTCATTGAATCATTAATCATATAGTCACTCTGGAGGAAAAATCCTCCTATATGCTAAGGATTCGAAGGTAGAGAGTCAAATTACCTTAAGGAGATTATCCACTAGCTGTTAGATAAATATTATTAAATTTGATTTTATCCTAACACATCGTTCAGCTCTTACAAGAGTACCTCGTTCATACAAGCAAGTATAAATGAAACATGATAATAGATACTAAAGTCAAAACCCACTACCAGCGCACCTGTTCAAAACTCCGGTGGGGTAATTATAATATCCAAGAAATTTCTTCTCCATGCAGAATGCCCCATTGCCAACAGGCATGTTCAGTACCTTGATCGGTTTTCCTAGTCATACCACATGCTAGTACCCGCTACCAACAGACCTATTCAGTATTTTCTTTTAGTAGGGGAAGTGGAGGGATTGAGGGTTGCAATTTTAAGTGTGAAAGGGACAAAGAATGAAGGTGTTCCTCTTCCTTTCTATGAAGTCATACATATGAAGTGAATTTCATCTTTTCATAGCATTCTAAGGAGAATGATAGCGCAATTCACATTCCTTCTAATGTTGCAGTGCATGGCATTGCTATGAAGGTCAATCCATGGCATTCATTTTACCAATTTCAATGGTTGACCTTTTTAATGTCAATCCTTGGTTTTTATGGATAATCAATTCCCAAGCGATCTTGAGGGGGATTTGTTTCTTGTTGCTACAATTTATGGGTGGAATTAGCATGTGCTTTGGTTGAGATTGGTCTCATGCAAGCCCAATGTAGTAACTATCAGACGTGGGGACATTATAGGGTAGTAACTTAGGAGAGATAGATACAAGTGTGTATATAATTTACATGACTACTCAGCATGCACCATTTACTAATCTTGATCAGACCCATAATTTGTAGGATAACATTACTCTCTTCCCTACACATAAGAATATTTGTTTTCCTAGTTGATGGTCATCATCTTACTGTGCACTTGAACCATTGGTGAAATTTGTGACAGATCATGCAATAGCATACCCAATACTTGGAGCATGTATTTGTTATTATTGTTTGCAAGATTTCCCATGAGATGCAAATCAGATTCTAGTGATGGAAAACATGAAAAATGTCAAAATCAACATCATCAAATTAGAAATGCAATTTTATTAAACATTGCATCATTAGATCCAATGATGACAAACAAGAAAATGTCGAGATTGTGAAAATATATATTTTGTATTTTAGTGTGAGATGTACACTTGAATATAGTTGCAAATGTTTTGATTTACAATATAACAGAGTTCCCCTTTCATATTCTTAGCATATGTGTCTTTGAATTGTTTTAATGACATCAAAATCTCACTATACAAAATTAATATCTTATATCGATTAAATAGGAGTAGTGCATAAAAACACATAAGGCCCAAATATAGCATGGTCCTTATTCAAATGAAAGCAACAACAAGAGAGTGGTTCATCCTACTGTTACATCATGGTGTATTGGTTGTAATGTGAATATGCTTGTTTTCAATAAATGACTATTACTAACTTTCCACATATTTTCCTAAAAAATGCTAACATCATGGGTAGAATTGATTTTGTGATGTATGTAATCAATAAAACACTTAGTTTTTTTCAAATAAGAATGTTTTACCATGTGGAATTGAGTTTAAGAGGTAGAGATATTTATGTCATAGAAAAAAAAAATATTCGTCTTTTTACATAAAAATAAGCTTCAATATACCATGATCCTTATGTCACTATTTCATGATGTAGATTTACATATATAAATTTAAAGATATATATTGTGTATTTCATGTGATAAAAAAAAATGCTTATTTAATAAGCACTATAATAATGATAATATTAGACATAAAATTTAATATCTTAATATTTCATATTTTATTATAAATTTACATTTAAAATGTTAAAATTCAAACTCTACTCCAAGTGATAATACATGCATATTTGATAGAAATTAAATGCTTCATAAAAAACTTTTGTTTAATTTTTTTGGTAAATATTTAAATTTACAAAGTTAAGTTTTTTATTAAATCTCTTGGGCACACAAATATTTTTTTAATAAACAAGTTCTTTCTTAGTTAATAAAATGTAAAGTGCTAATTTCTTCTTCCACATCTTTATTAATCATATCTCTTTCACCAATAATGTAAAGTGTACCTCCAATGTGTCCTCCTTACATAGTTTATATATGTGTCAACCATAAAAGTGCACCTACAATCCTCGTTACATAGTTTATATATGTGTCAACCATAAGGTAAAATGGGTCTTTCTTTTTTTACCAATTTACTAACCTTATTTGCATGATTATATTTGCATATCATTTAATTACATTATATGGACATGTCCCTTGAATATCCCTTAATTGCATTATAAGGAGAGGTCTAGATACTATAAAGTAGTTTATACATGTATATTAACTTTATACTTCTTACTTTGTTTTTGTCCTCCTTTTGTGATGTTATCTTGTAATTTATGCATTGAGTATAAATATAAGGTATGCCATTTTTACAAAGTCCTAAATAACGGTGCATTGAGTATAAAGATAAGATAAGTCATTTTTACAAACAAGTGTTGTCGTAGGTCAACTTAGTTCTTGTCTAAATAAAAAACTTTGAATAACTAAATTGCTTTATTTTTGGAATCTTAAATTGTAATTATGTTTTGGCATTGACATTCATCTAATACGCATTATAAAATTCATTGTGAAGTAAGGATCCAATATAAATAAATGTAAATTTATATACATATTTAAAGCACATTAACTATTTTATGACTTTTGTTCATTTTAATAATGTATTATTTTTTAAGAGTGATGTAATAAACTACCATATATAATTTTATATATAAGAAAAAAGTGTTCATCCATAAACGAGTCCTCATGAATCATTTCTTCATCCATACTAGGGATATCTAACATCAACTCAACAAATACTAATGACTTCTTCGATTTTGTGGAAACAAATTTGGGGTCAAACTCTTGTAAGATAACAATCCCTTTATTATATTCCCCCCTATCATCTATCTGGTCAAGACGAATTGAAACAGATTGAAATCAGCTATAACCGTAGTTTGGTGAAGCAATATATAGTGTATCAAATGTTGGACTGCATGGATAGTTGCCAAGGCTAATTTCTCAAAGTGACTATATCGGAGTTCCACATCAATAAGATTTGGATAAGATAATAAATAGTGTGCTCATGGAGCTCATCATCCTCTTGAACCAAAACCATACTAATTGTCTCTTGAGACATAGACACATATAACAAGAAACCCCTGTTGTAGTCAGGTGGACTAAGCACAGGGGTTGATGCCAAGGCTTTCTTAAGGGTGTCGAAGGACTCCTGGGCTCACTTATACCATATGAATAGAATATCCTTCTTCAACAAGTGCATAAATCCCTTGGTTAAATTGGAAGGACCAGGGTCTATAGTAATATCCTCCTCTTTTGTCCATGAAGGGGAAGGACCAGGGTCTATAGTAATATCAAGTGTGTATCAAGTATGGCTTGATAAACAATCTGCACTGCAAAAAATTACATTTCCACCATGGTAGGTATAAGTTCCTCATCCAAACTGCTCGGAAAAGGAAGAGTCCATGGGTCATCCAAATATGTTGTGCGAAATGGAACCAAACTCAAAGGTGGTGTAACACCACCAGGAGCATAATCGATAGCTAAAATTGGTATCGAAATATTAAAAGTTCCCATCAATAACAGATGTATTCCGATGCCAACATTCTCAGTTACCAACTGAGAATTATCAATAGCTAGGATAGTAGGACCAGATGATGTAGTTGAACTTGAATTATCAAGAGATATAATTGGAACCTGAATTACTACTCTCTTTTTATTGAAAATCCGATATGTGCCCCCAGGAAAATATTTATACCATTTCATCGCAAAACCCATGAGGGTGCATTGAAACTGTCGTAGTCAAATAGAATCACAGTTCAATGAATTCGAAGAGCACCACAGGTGGAATGTAGTCATAGGATCACCAGGGTCCTCTCCATTCCTGCCCTCAAACTTCGGAATATCTTAAGGAAGTTTGGAGGAAACAACCGAACACATCAAATCATGACACATTGGGTCATTGGTAAGTTTCGATAAGTCAAAAAGATTTAGAGTGGCTAAAAATGGGAGCCTAGGTTGTGCCATTGGTTCCATGCTCCCTAGAAGGGTTGGTTCACATAGGGTTGATTCTGATAAAGACCAATACAATAATATCCACCTCCCATATGACCCATATAAGGATACACAAGAATTTGGTATTGAGGTATTCCTTAAGGAGGAACCATGTAACCATATTTTTAGGACTGACTCGACCGGTTGACCCCCAGACGTCTAGAGAGGTATGTAACCTCAAGACACAATTGCACCAGCTAAAAATGGGACAACATATTTAAATGGATCATATCTTCTCGAGGGATTGTGTGATACATAAGGAGGGTTCATCATAAGAAAGGAAATTGAAGGAATCGATACACTGGAAGGTGGGATATAAGAAGGAATGTAAGTTATAGACCCAACGCTCATGTATCCACTACCACCCCCATGGGAATGAACACTGGTGTTAATACCATATGAAAAAAGTGAAAATCCCCCCACAAATGGAGTAGAAGGTGGAATATGATCACTTCCAACTTGATGCACAAGGTAAGGGGATGTCATGTCGCCCAGTCCAACACCAGGATCTTCATTAGAACCTGGAGCAGGTGATGGAATACTAGTAGTGATGCATGGAATATCGAACATAGAAGGAATTGTGCTAGAGGGAATTGACTGAGTCTCCACACTCGACCTTCTTGAGGCAAACTTTTAGTGGACAACTGTAAAGTTTGACAATTGTGGTTGTGTAGTATGGGAAGAACCAGCCCCACGAGGGTTGGTATAAATCGGGGTCCTGGGTGTCCATATAGTAGATGAAGGAGGAATATTTAAGCAAAAGAAGCATTCTAGATTGTCTAATCCTCTTATGAAGAGGAGGAGGAGGATCACAAGGTGGTAATCCTGCTACACGTCGAGATCGACGAGGTGCTAAAAATTGATCCTATAAGAGGCATTTACTATTCCTATCCAAATTCTTAGGTGATGCCACCTATATAGGAGTTACAATTCTAAAATAGCCTCTTCATCTTCTTTGTATTCACTTCTTATTTACTTTATTTAATTTATGTTGTTATTTAAATTTAAGTTTAATTCATTTTTCTGTTTAACATTCTTAATTTTTTTTGTTTACCTTAGTTCTTTCCCTAAAGAGACCATAACCCCTCATTCCTCAGTTACCCCCCACAACACAAGCATATTTTAACATAGTTCAATAAACAAACCAAATACATAGCACTGCCAACATAAAGTTCCATGATTTATAATACTTAGCAACACACACGGATTGGCATTCTGGGGTATTAGATTTTTATAAAATTTTCTAATATTTATAGTTTATTTATTTTTTGTAAATTTTAATTTATAGATAGTTGTGTAAGTTAAAGTAAGCACTAAAAAAGAAGCTAAATTTGACGCTATAGTGGTAATATGAATTATGAATATATTTTGAATATATTCTTACAATGTGAACATGTTAAGATAGGGACACGAGACTCATAGTATTCACATAAGTTAAAGATGTCATTGCAACTGAAAGAAGGATTCAATTTACGAAGGGGAGATGGGACGATGCACTGATACTCTCGTTTCTCCATGGTGAAAACCCTCTCCTTACCTGTGACTGAAGCTGGGCTCTTCGTAGATGCGCTCTGGTTCTTGCTGCATATTTCCATTATTGTGGCTTTTTTGCTAGCCCTTTTAGCTCTGCTAGGGTTTGAGAACAGAGATGCAGTTGTGGCGCTGCTTTGCTGCTCTTGCTTCTCCATGATAAAAACCCTTTCTTTGTGGACAAGGTGGCTGCTACTGGGCACCTAAAAGCGGTGCTCTCTTTCTCATTGTATTCTTCTAATTTATTTGTTTTTTTCCCTTAGGCTCCTCTCTGTTAGGGGTCTCCTCGCTCAGGGTGGTGGGCATCAGACTGCAGCCTTTCTTGGAGTCCCTCCCCTTCATTGGGGGACTAGTACCAACCAAGAATAAAAAAAGTGGGAAGGATTCACTTCTGTGGCTGCTCTAGTCGACATCGTCTCTCGCCACCCTTGCATGGGATTTTTCTCCAGCCTCGTCGTCGGATTTGGATGGGTACCGGGTTGACTTCTTCGGTAATTCAGGTTTATTAGATTCCCCGCTGATTTGGGAGGGTTATACCTTTCTCTCTCCTATCGCCTGGGTACATGGTGCCGTTGATATTGGATCCCCTCTGATTGGACTCTTGCTTTGGGTTAAGCTCTGAACGGGGTTTTGTGGTTCCAGGTCTCTGTCCTTTGTTTTTATTACTCCTTTTCCCCACAGCTCCAGGCATTGGTCTTTCTTGGTATCTTGGGTTAGCAAACTCAGGTTCTGGGCTGGGTGCTTGGGCAACGGACTTGTGGGGTTGACCTAGTGGGTCATTATCCATGGCAGATATTGAATCCCAGGCATGATTTCGTCGAAAATGCAGGTCGAAGTGTGTTAAGGCTCAGGAGGGTCGATACCAATATGTCTTGGGACATGACATTTTTATGGATCGTGTCTCTTCCCTTTGCACATGCGCCCTGGTCAGTCATTTGGAATATTGCAGGATGAATAAAGCATCTTGGGTCAACTGGGCTTCGGAGCACTGGAAGCCACTCTTCGACTACATTCTGACTATCAACTTATTGTCAAATGGATGGATTGTGTTTGTGTTTCTTAATGCTGATCACTGTTCTCAGGTTCTGGAAGGCATCTGGCGTATTGGTAAAGGTTCGTTGGTCCTTGGGCGCTGGTACACAAAGTTTGACCCTCTGCGGGAGAGGATCTCCAAACGACACCTGTGGGTTTATTACCTCACCTTCCGTTTCCTCTGTGGAGCATACAATTTCTGGAGGGAATTGGGAACACTATTGGAAGGTTTGTAGCTGTGGAGGATGATTTTCAACTGGTTTATGACAAGCGAGTAGCTAGAATTCTTGTAGAGATGGATATCTCTCGGGGGCTACCAACTGAAGTGGAGATATTGTGCAACAAGCGCTTATTGATCCAGCGGCTCAACTACCTACATGTGCCTTTTAGATGTAGCTATTGTCACTCAGTGGGTCATTTGAGGAACTCCTGCCCCCACAGATTCTCTGGAGGAAATAATTTGGGTATTGGAGAACTTTGATCGCCTACGCTCTCGACCAACCCCTTGGAGGGACAACAAACTCCACCAGGTAACTCTAATGTGTCCCCTCCCTCCACTGATGTTATCTCAGACTCTTTTTTTGAGGCTATGGATAATTTGATTTTGACACATAAAAAATCTTCTGTTCCTCCGTCATCCACCATTACTGTTTCGGATTCTCCTCCTCCATCACCTCTGATGGCAACGATTCCACCTCCCTTGTCTGACTCTTATCCTATCCATGATGCTTTTCCTAGGGAATCGGAGGTTCCCCCTGTTCTCTCCAGTACCGCCAACTCTCAGTCCCTTACTCTGGAGCCTCGCCTCCCAGAACCGGACTTGCTTGCTCTTGATTCGTTAGAGGACTTCCCTCCTCTTTTACCTATTGCTCCTCTTCCTGGCCAGGCCTCCCCCCCTCACAGTCCCATCTCTTCTCCTTCGTTCTCAGATCCCTCTCTCAAAAGGTCCCTCTCAATATTCACGGCCTCTACGCCTACTTCCCCCTCCACCCTACACCTTAACTCCATCAAATTTGCGAATGTGACTGTAAGGAAACCTCCTAGAGGGAAAAGGGATACAAAGGCTGACCTCTCCTCGGCTTCACCTCCTTACATCCCTCTCTCTATCCGTATTAAGGATGCGGCCAGAGGAAGCACTACCAAGGGACTTAGAGCGATGTCTCCCCCTAAGGATAAGTGCTGATGTTGATCCTTTCCCTTAATATTCGTGGTCTGGGTGGTAGGACCAAATCACTAAGCCTCCGCGCTCTTTTTAAATCTCTTAACCCTGATTTTATCCTTTTGCAGGAAACTATGTGTAGTGCTTCCCCTGCATTGTTTGCTTTCTCGAAATTACTCCCTTCTTGGGAATTCTGCACTATCAGCACTCGTGGGCTCTCGGGGGGCCTACTCTCTGCTTGGAATCCGACTAAGGCAAACTGTAGGGCTTTCCAAACCTGTGCTGGTATCTTGCTTCAGGAATCTATCTGAGGGATGCCTGACCCTATCCATATTCTCAATGTATATGGTCCTTACCGGGATCGTGATCTTTTTTGGGACAAAGCCTTTCATGGCGGGTTACTCAGTCTACCGCTTCTTGTGCTAGGTGGGGACCTTAATCTCACTCTTCGTTCCTCTGAAATATGGGGTACTAAGGCCACTCTAGACCCACTTTCCAATCACTTATTATCTCTCTTTGAGTCAGTGGGTCTTGTGGATGTGGCTCCGCATGTTGCTGGGCCTACTTGGCACAACAATAGAGGTGGGGATGAGGGAATCAGCAAGTGACTTGATCATTTTCTTATTTCCAATACCCTGCTTCCCTCCTTGGGGGTTTACCAGACCTGGACCAAATGTTTGGATCTTTCTGACCATTTTCCTATATGGAATAAGCCGAAAGGATCCTTTGATTACCCTTTTAAATTCAACCGCTCTTGGCTCGAAGACCCTGACTTCATTGACTGGTTTTTGCACTGGTGGTCTACAAACTTTGATGCCGATAGTCTTCTTGGTATTGAGGATTGTGACTCAATCTGCGCAAACTCAAATCTGCTACAAAGGGTTGGACTAAGGAAAAATTGGCAAGCATGGATTCTGCTTCCTCTAGCCTCGAACAAGCCATTGAATCTCTCCTATTAGGTCCATCTAACGGTATCCTCTTGAGGGAGCAGCTAGCCCAGTTGTCTCTCCTTAGTGCAAAGAGGCAGAAGATCTTGGACCATTTTCAGCTTACCTGGCAATTGAAAAGCAAAACCAAATGGGCCCTTCAGGGAGACTCTAACACACAAAAATTTCATGCAGTGGCCTCGGGGAAAAGGAATCAAAATACAATCTAGTCTCTTGTAGACTCTGATGGTAATCTTGTTGAGGAGGAGGTCTCCTTAAAAGAGTTGGGTAAAGCCCACTTTGCCAATATTTTCAAGGATGATGGTTGTACTAGTCTAGTACACCAACTTAAGGTGGTCTCGCTCTTTCCCAGAATGATTCCCTTTGAGCACTCTTCTCTCCTTTCTTGCCCGGTTAGTCTGGAGGAAATTGAACACTCTCTGAAGTCCTTTAAAAAAGATCGTATCCCGGGCCCGGATGGGTGGCCTATGGAGTTCTACCTGCACTTCTTCGATCTCCTGAGTCCTATTTTACTTAAGGCTATTGACTCGACAAGGACCTTGGGTTTTATCCCTCCTTCCTTGAACTTGACGTTCCTAGCTCTTATCCCTAAGAAGGACAAGCCTAGGACCTTTGCTGATTTTAGGCCCATCTCTTTATGTAACCTTCTCTATAAACTCATTTCCAAAGTCATAGTTGGAAGGTTAAAGCCTTTCTTGGATCTGGGTATCTCTCAGGAACAATTTGGGTTTCTTAAAGATCGTCAAATCTCTGAACCTATTGGTATTGTGCAAGAGGTTCTTCACTCTGTTAAGACTAGGAATCTTTGTGCCTTTGTTCTCAAACTGGATCTATCTAAGGCTTTTCATTGTGTTGACTGGACTTATGTTAGACTGATCCTGATACAAATTGGAGTGCCCCTTCTCACTGTAAATTGGATCATGGGATGTCTCTCTACTGTTAATTTTGCAGTACTGGTCAATGGGACTCCCTCAAACTTTTTCACAACAACACGTGGTATTCGCCAAGGTTGTCCTTTATCCCCTCTCCTCTTTATCCTTGTCATTGAGGGCCTCAATCTACTCATACTGGATGCCAGGTCTAATGGTCTCATTTGAGGTATCCGAATCTCGCCCTCCCTCACACTTTCTCACCTCCTCTTTATGGATGATGTGATCCTTTTGGGCTCGGGTACTATTTAAGATTGGTCTACCTTTGAGCTTATCATTGATACTTTCTGCAAAGCCTCGAGCATGAGTATCAGCATTGAAAAATCATGTTTTCTCTATTACAATATAGCCACTGACTGTCTAAATGATATTGTTAGAGTTCTGCCTTATAGGGTGGCGCCGCTCCAATCTGGATTAAATTACCTTGGTTATTTCTCGAAACCTCTTGGGTATAGAGTCAATGATTGGCTTTGGATTATCCAAAAGTTTGAAAAAATGGTAAGTAATTGGACCTATAAATACTTGTCCCTCGGTGGCAGATTGATTCTCGTTCAATCAGTTCTTTCTAGTATTCCTATTTATTGGATGGGACTGGCTCCAATCCCGGCCACGATTTTACAAAAACTCAGAAGAATTATGTTCAATTTCTTATGGGGCTCCACTGATAATAAAAACAGATATCATATGGTTAGCTGGAGGGATCTTTCTTGGCCCAAGGACTATGGAGGCTGGGGAATCAAAAACCTCCATTTGTTCAGCATTGCTCTGCGTCTCAAAATTTATGGAGGATCCTCCATTCTAAAGGATTATGGTATCAAGTCCTACATCTCAAATACATGAAAAGTTCCTCGGTGACCGACTGGCTCAGGTGTAAACGCTTCAGCTCGTACTATGCTTCTGTCATGTGGAGAGGGTTCTTGCAGACTCTCCCATGGATGGGCATCCACTTGGCCTAGCAGGTGGGGGATGGCGAAAACATTCTGTTGGGAGTTGACCCGATTGTGGGTTCACACTCTTCCTTTAGCCTCCCTGAGGACCTGAGATCGTATTTGGAGGACTTGAATATTTGTACCCTCTCCCAGGCACAAAAATCTCTTTTTAATGCTTAGAGTTATTGGTTTACCGCCGATGATATGGATCTTGGAGGCTCCTTCAAAAATTTATGGAATGCATATATAGAGGGATTATCTGGTGCTGGTATTCGCCTAACTGACCGTCCTGATGAACTTGTTTGGGATTACAACAAAAAATTGGGAACCATCTCTGCCAGAGATGCTTATGATTGCATTGTATTCTTTTGCTCACCCCCGGCTGCAAATCATGTTGACTCTTTTCTGTGGACTAAGGCACTTCCCAAAAAAAATTCCTGTTTTATTTGGTTAATTCTCAGGAATAGAATCCTCACTTGGGAGAATTTACAAAAAAGGGGTAAAACAGGCCCTGGTATATGCGCTCTCTGTTGTTCGGATGGGGAGACCGTCTAGCACTTATTCTCTTCCTGCTCTGTTTGGAAAACGGTTGCTAAACATATTTATGATCAATTTAATCTTCCAGCCTTCTCTCCTAGTGATTCTCTCAGGGGCATGATTAGAGTTTGGATTGGAAATCTTCCAAGGAACTCGCATCTCTGTATGCTACCTTTCCATATGATGTGGACTATTTGGAAAGTGCGCAATCAGGCTATTTTCGAGGGGAAACGAAGGAACATCTTCAGTATGGTACAGCAAATTATTTCATATGTTCAAGCACTTCTTTCTTTGACTGTCACTGGTCTAAAAAAAAGAAGCAGAAGACTGGGGAAGCCCCTTTGAAAGTTTTTTCCCTGTGGATTTGTTGATGGTGCCTCAAACTGTAGGATTGTTGGAGCTGGCTATTGCATATATTTCAATGAGTCCCACTACTTTGAGTTCTCGCTGGGGGTTGGATATGGTACTAACACTAAAGCGGAATTGTTCAGTTTATGGGCTCTTCTTCTCTCTTCCCAAATGATGGGGATCCCCCTATCCCATGTATATGGTGATTCACAAGTAATCATCAACTGGGCGATGGGATCGACTGCTCTCTCCCCTCCTGATCTATTTCATTGGTGCAGGGAGACAAAAAAGCTAATTCTTAGCTTCCAGGATTTGTCTTTCACTCACATTTACCGAGAGCACAATCGGATTGATGACCGTCTCTCTAAAACTACACTCTCATATCCTCAGGGTAAAGGCAATTTTATGGAATATTTCGAGAACCATTTGGTTTCTCATGACACTTTTCAACTCTTTTGAGCTTGGTTTGGGGATTATTACTTTCCTCTTTTATATGTCATGATTTGAAAGAGTGATCACTTTTAGAATGCTGATCAGAGCCTTTTGGCACTCGGTAGATGTGGCTGACGAGACAGTCCTCTCTTTATGATGAGACAGTTTTCTGATGGGATCTCACATTTTTGCTGTTATGTCTTTCCCCCTGGCAGTGCTCTTGTGGTGTCGCTTGGACATGCTTCTCCAAATTCTGTAACCCACTTATGGGGAGATTGTACTGATGACCTTTGATTCTTTTTGAGAATAACAAGGACATGCTTTTTTCTTTCTAAAAAAAAAAGATGTCATTGCAACTCACAATACTCAATTGCTAGAGTTGGTCTATAATTTACGCACATTTTTTAATTTAAATTGTGTCTGTGTTTCTTTTTAACAAGATTTGATGTCTTTTTACTGTATTAAGTTTACTAAATAAATATTTTAAATTTTGAGATTTTATGTTTTGTTATTTTAAAATTTTATACGTTTTATGTGTTTTTCTTAATATTTTTAAAATAGTAAGCCTCATAAGATAGAAAGAAATATTAAATGGAAAAATAACATAAAGTAAAATAGATGCGATGAAGTGAAAAATAAATTAGTAAAATAGATATAATTGAGATCGTCCTTATCATAAAAATGTCCATTTACATTTTTTATTTAACATCATGGAAAAAACAAAAGAAAAAAATAAAATTGAAGTGGGTTTGTAAATTTATTAGAAATGTACAAATATTGAAGAAAATATAAAGTAACATTAACTACATTAGACTAGCTCATTGTATGTGTTACAAGTTAATCTTAATGTACATGAAAATATCAATGACAAGGTACATAGATGACTAGATTGATGGAAACCATTAGAAACCAAATAATTTAAATGATATAGAAATGTGTATGTATCTATTCAATGTTGACATTTAAATTTACATATTGAGGAACCAAATTTTAACCTAATAAATGTGTATTTGTTTTTTTGTTTGAAGCCACCCATATTAAGTATTTTTAATAAGTTAATGGCTTGGTTAGGATATTAAAGTTGTGTTAGGAAGGTAGATACAGAAATGGAGACCATTAATAGGCATTGGCCAGTGAAAGAATAAAACATTGAATCCTAAAACCAAGTCGTATGACAAGTGGAGGATTAAAGCATTATTTTTAAAAAATTAAATTTTATGTACATATAGCTTATATGCACATGCATTAACCTGGGAGAAGATTATAAAATCCATACATCATTTCTTAATAAAGGTAAAATAAAACATGTTCTAGAACACATAGAAGTGTAATAAGACTAATATCTTTAGTCTTGAATGAGTAACATCTCAATTTGTAATTGCATTTTATGTATAAAAGCATCTTTCTTAATAGGCTTAAATCCTTTTTAACAACAAAATATATATTGCAAAGTTGTAATTTTTTTTTAAACCCATATTTTTTATCTTCTCGCATTGATTTCATATATGGAAAGTAAACCTCAATATTAAAGTGACAATCTTATATCAAGCATAACATAATGTTCTTTAAAATGGATACCTCATGCATGTTCTATAGCTTGTTGACCATAAGGGCCAATCATAACAAGAGAGGGATTCCTTAAGCCATGTGTTTCTCATTCTATATTTGATAACAACTAACTCAAACCACACTTTCCCATGCTAATTTAGAGTTATTCTGGTCAATAGCTCTTGGGTTTTAACATGGCTTGACTTAAAAATTGTAATAAAAACTAATAAAAATACATAACATAGTGTCGTAATGTGTCTCGTATGTTTAGATTAAAGTATACATATCACACAATTATATGTGAATCATATATATAAATACTTTATGGAAGTGTATATATGTGCCTTAAGCATATTACAACAAATCATTATGGTGAGTATAATTCAATTATGCATTCAAATTATACTTGAAGCATGTAGATGATTTTAAATGCAAGAGATGGTTCACCCAAATAATTAGTTGGAAAGGTTGTTTTATTCAAGTGTAACAAGAAACTCTACAACTATGAGATAAATTAAGACAAAATCTACAAATTGTTTTTATTAATCTCATTTACAAAAACTTTGAAAAATAATTACAAACACAATAAAAAAGATTTAGTTTCAAGAGTTGTGATGGTTCATATGATATCATCAAAATATTAAAAATAAGAAATTTGATATATATAAATAAAACTAAAATATTAAAGATTTTGAGAAATTTGATATATATATATATATTATTTTTCTATTATATCTATAAGGTGGCATGTTCCAAAATGATAAATTAATCTAAGAAGATAGCATATTTCTCTATTATATCTATAAGGTGGCATGTTCCAAAATGATAAATTAATCTATGAAGATAGCAGGAAGGTTCTTATAATTTAAAATTGAGTTAATGTTTATGTTAATCAAATTTATATGATCATGGACTTTAAAAAGACTTTGTACCCAGATATGAATATCCATATATAGGCCCCTTTTGCGCCACCTTTATGATGGAGTGCTTATTTATAACGTCACACTCTGCTTCCTCTGTAAAGTTGAGTTCTTGCCCTATTCTCCATGGGTGAGTTCCCCAGAAAACCTCGATTGCGCTCCTTTCTTGAGCGTGGAGCTGCCATCTGTCAGGCTTCTCGTAGGCACCTCGGTTTCTCATTTGATAATTCCAGTACTCTTCAAAATCATTCCAATCCCGCTCTTCCAAAATTCTGGTTCTCTCCACATCCAATACTATCTTCATGATGCAGATTTTACTGCCCTCAATTGTAATGGAGCACAAATTGCATCCACCAATACCGCTGATGGTGTCATCCGGAACCATGAAAATGTAAGTCTTAAAATCTGACCTACCAAGAGTAAATTCAGGGATCGGACATCTACGATAAAGCATTTTCATACCATCCACGAATTCAATTTGAACATACAATGGCAGACTCTCAGACATAGTATCAAAGTTCAAGTTTCTGGGAGGCCGAGTATTAACGTTAACGTAATCCCAATGCCATTCAGAATTCGAGTAACTCAGTTTCCAGCCATCTGCCTCTGAGGAATCACTGAATTTTCGCTGCCATATATAGCTGCTATTATCAGAAGCCGAATTAGCGTACACACAATTTCCTAACCTTGGCAATGGGGGAAGTTTTTTCCAATGAATGTTGAAATCTTCTATTATATCATGCATCCAGACATTGTATATTTCTTGGGGAGCATTGGGTTCATCTGTTGTTACAACTGACGGTGTGAGAGAAAATACACGATGATCGTCGCGCACAATCTTTGGAAAGTTAGGTTTTTGTATTTCAGCGAATGGATGTACAGGTAGCGTCACCGTGATAGCACCGTTACAAATGTTGTCATTGTTGTCAAAGGGTCTGAGCACTCGAAGTCTCACAAATCTATAGGCAGCATCCTTACCCTGCGCCCGGGCTCGGGTTTGTTTCAAATGAAAGAGAGTGAGAGCCTTGGAGAGAATGTTTGGAGAGTTTCGAAATCGCAGATGATAGCTTGGGAAACTTTCTGTCATGGCTTTGTTCCACGATCGGCTTAACATCCTCAAAAGTGGCCTTTCATTCTGTGGCAATTTACACAACCGAGTAACCACTTCGCCCAACACAATATCTTCGCCAAGTCCAATTATTAAATCTGTGTTTGGTGCAAACAGAAAAAATAACAATTAATTACTAATTACTAACAAACCATATTAATAATTTATGATATGACTTATCTACATTTATTAAAGCTTATTTAGATTGCTGATTTTCTCCATTCAAAAGAAGGGCAAAGAATAGAATCCACTGTGCTATTTGTTGGTTGGATAATAAGAATCAACAGTCTAAATAAGAATGGCCATCAACTTATATCAATATTAAAATCACAACTTATCTTACCTGAGTTATGAGCCACGTTGTCTCCTTTTTCTGCCATTAGTTGTCCTTGTGCTTCTGCGGCCATTCCTGTTCTGATCTCTCGAATATTCTAGCTTGGACAACCTAATGATACAGTAGTTTCTTTATTTGGATTGTATGGTTTTTAATTCCATTCATCCTCTTACCCATATATTCAAAGTGAGAGGGTGCGACGAATGGAATGCCCCATGATAAATTGGAAGTTAAACTTGGATATATTCATATTTACTTAAAGAGTAATGATCTCGGATAAAAGACAAGTAAAACACATTGTTTTTGGCTAATAGAAATTCAGAGAAAATTGTTTTTGGAAATGGATATTTCCATATTTTCATTATTTCAGCAATTATATTTGTTTATCTTAAATTAAATGTTTAATTTTAAAATTATTTAAACTCTTGAAATTGAGATTTAATTATCTTAAATTGGGATTTCAACAAGAATTTCTCTACTGGATTTTAGCCTATCTATAAGAAGAATTGCATATCTGAATAACGATACACTAAATTGAAGCCATGAATCCTAGTGGATGGAATAAAATCAATTGAAGCCATGAATCCTAGTGGATGGAATAAAATCAATTTATCCTTTTGACCTTATATTAATCTTTAGATAAATGGGTAGAGGGAAAGGTACTGGAGGTTTTTTAAGGTTTTACTAATTAAAATATATATATTTTGGGTTTTAACTTTAAATTAAGATTGATTTGGTAATTTTTTTTACTTATTATTTATTATTAGTTTATTGAAATGCCATAAAATTATAAAAAATGTCTGAAATATATATATAGTGTGTCTGTGTGAGTGAGGAGAGAGTGTGTGAAGGAAAATTTTAATATTATTTTATAAAATAATTTTTACAATAAATAATTTTAAGAACTTAAATTTATTAAGAATTCAAAATAGTGACCACTTTGTTAATTTTAATTTTAATTTTAATTATGCCTACGAAGTTAAGTTTTTAAGACACTTTGCCTAAATATGTCAGGTTTTAGTATAGAAGTTACTCTAGTGCAAAGAAGTCTTTAGAATTGTGATGGTTAGAAATTGGGAGTATAAAACAAATTAAATGTGGATTAAGGACAACAAGTAAATTTTATTTAAAATAGAATTATAAGGGTAAAGTACCCAACAAACCAAGAAGATAGAAGCTTTGGAGGTAAATAAGTCACTAACATGAGCATTTTTCAATGGAACTTAGCAAGGATGTAATAGGGAGTGGAGGAATCTACCTTTTATGTGTGCATAAAATCTCCTTTAGAACAGGTTTTTGGAAAAGCTCAAATAATGTAAATAATTGGTAATACTATTGAGATTGGAAAATAAGGCATCTATGACACCGAGGGGATGAAAACTCAAAATTAATCATAAACAATAATAATCATAATCTTGAAACACATATTCAACCAAGTCAAATAACTGAAATTATCATTCTAAGCCATCACATATGCCCATACTTAAAAAAACTGAAATTATCATTCTAAGCCATCACATATGCCCATACCTACAAAGAGCTAAACATAAAAGCCTATATCCAAAATTATCATTCTAAACCATCACATATGCCCATACCTAAAAAAACTGAAATTATCATTCTAAGCCATCGCATATGCCCATACCTACAAAGAGCTAAACATAAAAGCCTATATCCAATTTGAAATATCACTCTAGCTATCAGAGAGTACATGTGAGTGATCAACCCTACCGGTTTCTTTGAAAGCCCTATTACTATCTATTGTAACTTTTACAGTTTCTTTTAAATTACTATTGAAAAATGGCTCGAGCTCACTACTGTTTTTGGTTTTTTATAAAGGAAGATCGCTGTGTAATTGCAATTTATCTCTAGATATGGTTTTTTTTTTATACAAGTACTCACATTCAAAGCTATTGATATTAAAAATAGTTAAAAATGTAATATCAATCACATTAAAACTTAATAAAATAATCATTTATTAAAAAAAAATAGCAAAACCAATAAGTACCTGATACACAAAATGTTCCATCGTCACTCCAACATGGTAATAAACTTAAGTTAATAGACTAAATATGATCAGCCTATAATTAATTATACTACAATACTAACTAAACAAGCCGCTCTTTGATCGTATGAGATATTATCAATGAACAATGCCATATACAAATATAGAACAATGCATTAGTCCAAATTCAAAACGATATTCTACAACAATATCCTTCAAAACAAAATAAATTTCCTCTAGAGGTCGCAGCAGAATATCAAAGAATAATGAAAGAGAGATTATTGGAAACCATACTTAGTACACTATACTTTAGGGTTGATAGATATGTTGAGATTATTGACCTTGCAACCAGCAACCAACATAGATCTATTTAAAGGAGATCTATCAAATATTGAAAGGGATAAAAAAAAATTAAAGTAAAAATGTTGAGGAAATTTGTAATACAATGTTTATGGTCTTAGTTTATCTAATTTATATTGTTTTATATATATGCAATTCTAAATATTATAGAGTTACACATCTCTTCCATACTGGACTATAAAATGTACCTCTTGCGTGCAAATACCAAGGAGATTGACATCCTTCCCAACTTGCCCCAAAAGACTTTGATTTAGTCTTAAAAAACCCACAAATAGACTGCCTATTAGTTGTGGCCTTCACATGCCTATTTGTTTCTCCAGTATTCTTTGGTATGTAAAAATGTTGGAAGATAGTATACTAAAAATAATTCCAAAACTTACACCCTCAGGAAAATTAAAAGTTAGAATGCTTTGCTCATACATTGGAATTTTAATGGCGTTCCAGAAATCTAAAAGTTAGAATGTTTTCCTAATAAAAATATTTATCAAGCACCCTAATAAATTTGGAAAATTAGTAAATTAAACTAAATTTTAATGCTCATAGGAAACAAAGCAAGTTCCGGGAATCACCTGTATGAGTTGAAACAAACTGATGAAAAAGAAAGTTTCAGAGATAGCTTATATGAATTGAAACAAATTGAACCCTAGATGTATGGTCCTTGAGTTTAATTTGCCAGAATACTATCCTCCTTTCTGAGCATGAAAAGCCTCTTATATTGAATGGATCTATCATGCCTTGCTAGAGGCAAAGCTGAATCTTACATTATATCATGAGAAAAATATCTCACGAGCATAGCTAATTGAGATGGCTAGACTCCTAAAACATACAAACATTATATTACTGGGAAGTAATGATCTCAAAGCCCCTTTATCTGTACGAACTAACATGATTTATCTCACCTTTCTGATTATAGCTAATTGAGATGGCTAGACTCCTTAAACATACAAACGTTATATTACTGGGAAGTAATGATATCAAAGCCCCTTTATCTGTACGAACTAACATGATTTATCTCACCTTTCTGATTGGTAATTATTTTTTTTAAGCATCAACTTTTCTATAAATCGCATACTCTATCGAAGGATGGCACCAGCGCATGAAATTAAGTTGAGATATAAATATGAAGACGGCAAAAACATATCAACAAATTTATAAAAGTAACAAGTTTTTTTACCTTGCATCGCTTGTGAGATGTAGGAGATGTAGATTTGCAAGTTCTAGCCAGAGGGGCCACTAAAAACTATTTCTTTTTCATTTCATAGATATATATTTAAATATTTAATTAGTACATCCACTTAACTTGTGGTGGGTGAATATTTATAGGCTACAAGTTATTTGTTGTATGTGCGTAAGTGTAATCACTCATTGTCTATGACTGGCTCTCCAATTACCCATGCATCAGCTTCCCTTATCTTTTTTTATAAATGTTTATTTAGAATTTCCAATTACACTAGTAAAATCAATATAGATACTTGTCTCATCTTCTTGCAATATAGAAGAAACATACTTGCTACTCCATCCTAAATTATAAAATATAAACAGGTATCCTTATAATAATGATTCTACACTGAACTTTCACCTTTTGAAAATGCCTGCAAGTGGAAAAAACACTCCTTTAGTTCATCATTGATAACATCCATACTTGTTTCTAAACAATGAAGAAGCTCCTCCCTGTGATGTGTGATGTTTTAATATAGATTCTCCTCTTGAAAGTTTCTTCTTAAACTAGTCAGAGCTCATTACACAAAGAGCTTCCATCAACCTTGAGGAAAAGTGGTAAACCCATACACACAGCTTCAACCTACAATCTTCTACCAGTTAAACGTTGTGTTATTCTTCTGCAGAATCTACAGTATGAAAACTTTTTCTGGACTTCTATAACACCACGCTATTGTTGTTAACGTTCAAATTTTAGACTTACAAAACCATTTATGCATCTTCTTAAACTAGTCAGAGCTCATTACACAAAGAGCTTCCATCAACCTTGAGGAAAAGTGGTAAAACCCATACACACAGCTTCAACCTACAATCTTCTACTAGTTAAACGTTGTGTTATTCTTCTGCAGAATCTACAGTATGAAAACTTTTTCTGGACTTCTATAACACCACGCTATTGTTGTTAACGTTCAAATTTTAGACTTACAAAACCATTTATGCATCAAAAGGGTAGAAAGTCAATATGAGTTTGAACATTGCAAAGAATACAAGGACGTTAGAGAAACATGCCCTATTATGAGATTTTGAATAGTATGTCTAATGCATACCTGTTTAATAAGATTTCCATATTCTATTAAAGGCCCAAGGGAAAAGTGGTAAACCCATACACACAGCTTCAACCTACAATCTTCTACCAGTTAAACGTTGTGTTATTCTTCTGCAGAATCTACAGTATGAAAAAAATTTCTGGACTTCGATAACACCACGCTATTGTTGTTAACGTTCAAATTTTAGACTTACAAAACCATTTATGCATCAAAAGGGTAGAAAGTCAATATGAGTTTGAACATTTCAAAGAATACAAGGACGTTAGAGAAACATGCCCTATTATGAGATTTTGAATAGTATGTCTAATGCATACTTGTTTAATAAGATTTCCATATTCTCTTGAAGGCCCAAGGAAAAAAAAAAGGACAGAGCATCAGCCTTCTACATCATGGGTATGCTATAAGCACAGCTACTATTTACATGAGAAACAATGTCATCCTTACTGGTTGTGATAACTGTTTTGTATCCCTCTACTTCAAACAACAATGGTTTCACATTTGATTTTGACCAAACATCCTCCAAAAGCACCAAAGTTCGCAGATATTTTTTCAAATTCTGATTCTTCTACTCAATACTGAAAAATAGGCCCTGCATCTCCCATTATTTTTTGTCCCACATGGTCTCCAAAAAGGAAGTTATTTTGTTTGAAACCATTCTATTTATGATGGTTCTGGTTATTATGAACAACTCTCTACAATATTGTATATGGGACTTACAAGAATATTATTATTATGAACAACTCTCTTACAATATTGTTATTATTTTTTTAAAGACTATTTGATTGCGGTGATACTTGGAGAATGTCACAAAACAATATGCATGACATCTCATTTCTTTCTTAATAAGGTATGTGTGACTTAAGCTATTTTGTGAAAGACTATTTGTAAGCTAAAGTTTATGGTCATTTCTTTTTTAATAAGGTATGTGTGGCTTGAGCTATTTTGTGAAAAGACTATTTGTAAGCTAAAGTTTATGATCAATTTAATTCATTGTATAAATACATTTTCAACTATGTCCATATTTTCATTTTCATTCATTGTATAAATACATTTTCAACAATAATTAGTGTCATAATTAGTGTCATTCCATTTTTCAATAAATAAGCATAACTATTTTCCATTTGATGTGAGGATTCCATGTCTTATTCAAAGCTTTCTACTTTTATTTATAAATATTTTATTTCAACTTTATATTTCTCTTTTAAAAAATAATCTACAAAAAATTTATTAATGATTTCTAAAGTTTAAAAAAAAAACATTTTTATTTATAAATACTCTCATTTAATTTGTTAATTTTTGTGAGCTCTCTCCATTAAGATATGGGTTTAGTTTCCAAAGTGACCTAAGCTCAATATACTTAGAGATAAATTAATTAAGAAAAAAAATTAAAAAAAACAAATATATTAAAGATTGAAGTAACTTAATTTAAAAAAAAAAAAGACTTTACTTTATATCTTTCTTTATTAAAAAAATATTTACCCAATACTTTTCAACCAAATTTTAATATATTAGTTTTTCTATATCTTCAGTTAAAAATATTAATAACTAAATTAAATTATTAAAAAATATTTTAATTAATTAATAAAAATTTAATATTCATAACAATTGATATGGCATGCATTGGCAAATGAAAAGCCGAAGAGAACTTCAATATGTTGTCAAATAAGATAAAGTTGTATGTATGTAGTTTAGTTAATTTATGGTAAGCATAGTCGTAGATGAACTTGAATAGAAACTCTATTGCAAGTACCAATAAGTAATAAATAGAAACTCATGTAATCAACGGCAAGTAAGATTAAATGCACATTAATTTTTCATAAGAGAAAGTATACATATGTGATTAAAATGATAAAAAGATGGATAGCGATCAAGTTTGACTCTAATTATATTGGAGAACAACATTGGTATTTTCTTTTAGTAGGGGAAGTGGAGGGATTGAGGGTTGCAATTTTAAGTGTGAAAGGGACAAAGAATGAAGGTGTGCCTCTTCCTTTCTATGAAATCATACATATGAAGTGAATTTCATCTTTGCATAGCATTCTAAGGAGAATGATAGTGCAATTCACATTCCTTCTAATGTTGCAGTGCATGGCATTGCTATGAAGGTCAATCCGTGGCATTCATTTTACCAATTTCAATGGTTGACCTTGTTAATGTCAATCCTTGGTTTTTATGGATAATCAATTCCCAAGCGATCTTGAGGGCGATTTGTTTCTTGTTATTGCAATTTATGGGTCGAATTAGCATGTGCTTTGGTTGAGATTGGTCCCATGGAGGCCCAATGTAGTAACTATCAGACGTGGGGACATTATAGGGTAGTAACTTAGGAGAGATAGATACAAGTGTGTATATAATTTACATGACTACTCGGCATGCACCATTTACTAATCTTGATCAGAACCATAATTTGTAGGATAACATTACTCTCTTCATTACTCTCTTCCCTACACATAAGAATATTTGTTTTCCTAGTTGATGGTCATCATCTTACTGTGCATTTGAACCATTGGTGAAATTTGTGACAGATCATGCAATAGCATAGCCAATACTTGGAGCATGTATTTGTTAGTATTGTTTGCAAGATTTCCCATGAGATGCAAATCGGATTCTAGTGATGGAAAACACGAAAAATGTCAAAATCAACATCATCAAATTAGAAATGCAATTTTATTAAACATTGCATCATTAGATCCAATGATGACAAACAAGAAAATGTCGAGATTGTAAAAATATATATTTTGTATTTTAGTGTGAGATGTATACTTGAATATAGTTGGAAATGTTTTGATTTACAATATAACAGAGTTCCCCTTTCATGAAAGACGAAGGTCATGGCCCACTGAAAAGTAGTTCCAACATTTTTTAGGTCGAAAGGTATTTTCCAATATGAGAAGGTACCTTAAGGACATGTAAATGCAATCTTATGTTGATCCTCGGGTTTAATATGGATTTGGTTATATCCTTAAAATCCTCCCGTAAATGATAAAACCTCACTTCCCATACACTCATCCAAAATATGATCAAGGAATGGTGTGGAGAAATTATCTTTTGGACAATCCCTATTCATGTCTCTAAAGTCGGTACATACATAGATGGTCCCCTGCTTCTAATCAATAGGAACAAGATTGGATACCCATTCGGTTAAGGAAACCAGATAGTTGAATCCAACTTTAAGCAACTTCTCTATCTCAGCCTTGATAGCAGGCGCTTTACAAGGGTTGATCACACGTATGCGTTATCGAATAGGTTTAACATTTGGGTAAGTTTTAATTTCATGTTCAACAATGCGGGGATCAATACCTAACATTTCATCATACGACCAAGAAAATACATCATGAAATTCTTTAAAGAGCTCGGTGTATATTTTAATTTCAACAGGTGAACAATCAGCACCGACGAAAACATTGTCGATTTTACCAGGAATCCAAGAAATGTTGATAGGAATAGTTGGAGATATATTCACCATGTTCCCTTCGACATATATGCCACAAGTGCCTAATGGGATCAAAGGATGACCACCATTCTCGCTTAAGGTCGTCTTAAATTCGTCACGCTCTATCCATTCAAGCTTTGGGAGGAAGTAATATTGATGATGCATCTCCTCCCAAGATTGTTTCATACCAATCATCGCATTAAGAATCACTTCATCTTAAGGAAAAGTGTCATTGAGGAAATCATGTGATCATGATGATGCAACCGCCCAAGCACGCAGTGCAAAAATATCCTCCTCCTTTGTCCATGAAGGGGAAGGACCAGGGTCTACAGTAATATCAAGTGTGTATCAAGTATGGCTTGATAAACAATCTGCACTATAAAAAATTACATTTCCACCATGGTAGGTATAAATTCCTCATCCAAATTGCTTGGAAAAGGAAGAGTCCATGGGTCATCCAAATATGTTGTGCGGAATGGAACCAAACTCAAAGGTGGTGTAACACTACCAGGAGCATAATCGATAGCTAAAATTGGTGTCGAAATATTAAAAGTTCCCATCAATAAGAGATACATTCCGATGCCAACATTCTCAGTTACCAACTGAGAATTATCAATAGCTAGGATAGTAGGACCAGATGATGTAGTTAAACCTGAATTATCAAGCGACAATTGATCGGTCGTCACTATCCTATATTTGTAAGGGAAGCACACGACACGAAATACATATGGTATAATTGATTTCATCACATAAATCTAGTTTCATCCAAGCAAAAGATTATAGTCGAGGGGCGCATCAACCACCTCAACTTCGATTGGCACAGTCTTCACCCAAACTGGACTTGAAGAGAGGGAATAATTCCACGTTCTCTGAACTATTGTCCATCAAAGGTTGTAATCATATTCATAGATTTGGACAACACTGGAGAACCA
Organism: Pseudotsuga menziesii; assembly: GCA_001517045.1. Taxonomy (NCBI): domain Eukaryota; kingdom Viridiplantae; phylum Streptophyta; class Pinopsida; order Pinales; family Pinaceae; genus Pseudotsuga; species Pseudotsuga menziesii. Next base: position 190,437 of record LPNX010855999.1, read on the forward strand.
AGGCCTTTCCAACAAGCCAAAGACATCACGAAGGTTGTAACTCCTTCAACGACAACTGTGTGTTTATTGCTGTTATTACACTCCACGTAGACTTGAAAAGCCACATGGTAAAAGCAAGACTAGAGATCATGAGTCTCAAATATAACCACAATGGATCCATTTGGGTCAGCTACTTTATGAGAAACTAACAGCACTTTCCTCTACAAAGGACAAGTTTAATAACTTCAAGAGCCAACATCACATAAGGATTTTGGACCAAATCATCAATAATGGAATAATGTTGGGCAACTCGAGCATGAGGATTGTGCCCCAAATTCTTTAAGACCCCTTTTGGTACGCCTGGCATAGATTTAGGATGATCAATCTACAAAGGAATTCCAGGAGGTGTAAGCTCTTTACCCATGTTGGGTTGTGACGGACCATTGTCTCATGAAAGAGTAACAACATTGGATGAAGATATCATCTTTATACAACTGTGACCACCTTCCATGGCTGGTGGATTTTATTTCCTTCGAGATCCTCAAATCCATATTCTGATTATGAGGAAGAGGTCCAATCAACACAGTTGGCCTCTATGCGATGAAATTCGAGGCATCCTCAATTCGAGGGCACAAGTAGGTGAGATGGTCTCCCCCATAAATCTTGAAAATTGATCCTAGAAGAGGCGTTTACTATTCCTATCCAAATCCTTAGGTGATGCCACCTATTTAGGAGTAACAATTCTAAAAGAGCCTCTTCGTCTTCCTTTTATTCAATTCTTATTTACTTTATTTAATTTATGTTGTTATTTGGATTTAAGTTTAATTCATTTTTCTGTTTAGCATTCTTTTTTTGTTTTTGTTTACCTTAGTTCTTTCCCTAAAGAGACCATAACCCCCCATTCCTCAGTTACCCCCCACAACACAAGCATATTTTAACATGGTTCAATAAACAAACCAAATACATAGCACTGCCAACCATAAAGTTCCATGATTTACAATACTTAGCAACACATAGGTTGGCATTCTGGGGTATTACATTTTTATAAATTTTCTAATGTTTATAGTTCTTTATATTTTGTAAATTGTAATCTATAGATAGTTGTGTAAGTTAAAGTAAGCACTAAAAATGAAGTTAAATTTGACGCTATAGTGGTATTATGAATATATTCTTACAATGTGAACATGTTAAGATAGGGACATGAGACTCATAGTATTCACATAAGTTAAAGATGTCATTGCAACTCACAATACTCAATTGCTAGAGTTAGTCTATAATTTATGCACATTTTTTAATTTAAATTGTGTATGTGTTTCTTTTTAACTAGATTTGATTTATTTTTACCTTATTAAGTTTACTAACTAAACATTTTAAATTTGATACGATCCATGTGTTTTTCTAAATATGTTTAAAATAGTAAGCCTCATAAGGTAGAAAGAAATATTAAATGGAAAAATAACATAAAGTAAAATAGATGCAAATTGAAGTGGGTTTGTAAATTTATTAGAAATATACAAATATTGAAGAAAATATCAATGACAAGGTACATCGATGCCTAGATTGATGGAAACCATTAGAAACCAATTAATTTAAATGATATATAAATGTGTATGTATCTATCCAATATTCAATGTTGACATTTAAATTTACATATTGAGGAACCAAATTTTAACCTAATAAATATGGGCGCTCGCACGAAGTTGGTTCCACTTTTTGATGCCACTTAGGAAATCAGGAACGCACTTCCGAAGTGCAAATCAAGAACGCATATGCGTTATTGATGNCAATTCATCTTCAAATAAGTTAGGGAAGTACCTCTAATTGTCACCTAAAATCAGAGTTTTCCGTTTATTTCAGTATTATGTGGCATCTAAAGTGTCCTTAAAGGAGTCCATGATTGTGCATCAGCCCATATGTGTATTTGTTTTTTTGTTTGAAACCACGCATATTAAGTATTTTTAATAAGTTAATGGCTTGCTTAGGATATTAGTAGTGATGGAAGGTAGCTACACAAATGGAGACCATTAATAGGCATTGGCCAGTGAAAGAATAAAACATTGAAGCCTAAAACCAAGAGTTGTGATCGTTCATATGATATCATCAAAATATTAAAAATAAGAAATTTGATATATATAAATAAAACTAAAATATTAAAGATTTTGAGAAATTTGATATATATATAATATTTTTTTATTATATCTATAAGGTGGCATGTTCAAAAATGATAAATTAATCTAAGAAAATAGCATATTTCTCTATTATATCTATAAGGTGGCATGTTCCAAAATGATAAATTAACCTATGAAGATAGCAGGAAGGTTCTTATAATTTAAAATTGAGTTAATGTTTATGTTTAATCAAATTTATATGATCATGGACTTCAAAAAGACTTTGTACCAAGATATGAATATCCATATATAGGTCCCTTTTGCGCCACTTTTATGGTGGAGTTCTTATTTATAACGTCACACTCTGCTTCCTCTGTAAAGTTGAGTTCTTGCCCTATTCTCCATGGATGAGTCCCCCAGAAAACCTCGATTGCGCTCCTTTCTTGAGCGTGGAGCTGCCATCTGTCAGGCTTCACGTAGGCACCTCGGTTTCTCATATGATAATTCCAGTACTCTTCAAAATCATTCCAATCCTGCTCTTCTAAAATTCTGGCTCTCTCCACATCCAATACTATCTTCATGATGCAGATTTTACTGCCCTCAATTGTAATGGAGCACAAATTGCATCCACCAATACCGCTGATATCGTCATCGGGAACCATGAAAATGTAAGTCTTAAAATCTGACCTACCAAGAGTAAATTCAGGGATCGGACATCTACGATAAAGCATTTTCATACCATCTAGGAATTCAATCTGAACATACAATGGCAGACTCTCAGACATAGTATCAAAGTTCAAGTTTCTGGGAGGCCGAGTATTAACGTTAACATAATCCCAATGCCATTCAGAATTCGAGTAACTCAGTTTCCAGCCTTCTGCCTCTGAGGAATCACTGAATTTTTGTTGCCATATATAGCTGCTATTATCAGAAGACGAATTAGCGTACACACAATTCCCTAACCTTGGCAATGGGGGAAGTTTTTTCCAATGAATGTTGAAATCTTCTATTATATCATGCATCCAGACATTGTATATTTCTTGGGGAGCATTGGGTTCATGTTGTTACAACGGACGGTGTGAGGGAAAATACACGATGATCGTCGCGCACAATCTTTGGAAAGTTAGGTTTTTGTATTTCAGCAAATGGATGTACAGGTAGCGTCACCGTGATAGCACCGTTACAAATATTGTCATTGTTGTCAAAGGGTCTGAGCACTCGAAGTCTCACAAATCTATAGGCAGCATCCTTACCCTGCGCCCGGGCTCGGGTTTGTTTCAAATGAAAGAGAGTGAGAGCCTTGGAGAGAATGTTTGGAGAGTTTCGAAATCGTAGATGATAGCTTGGGAAACTCTCTGTCATGGCTTTGTTCCACGATCGGCTTAACATTCTCAAAAGTGGCCTTTCATTCTGTTGCAATTTACACAACCGAGTAACCACTTCGCCCAACACAATATCTTCGCCAAGTCCAATTATTAAATCTGTGTTTGGTGCAAGTATAAAAATATTAATTACTAATTACTACCAAACCATACTAACAATTAATTATATGACTTATATACAACTATCAACTTAAGAAGAGCTTATCTCTAATGCTATTGCTGATTTCCTCTATTCAGATCGGCAAAGAGCAAAGTCCATAGTTAACTCTACTCCAGGTCCGTTGGATAGAAAGAATTAACAGTCTGAATAAGAATGAGCTTATTTCAATTGCTGATTTTCTCCATTCCAAACAAGAAACAGAGTCCATAATTGACTATACTCCTTGTCCGTTAGATAAAAGAAATCAGCAACTTGTATCAATATTAAAATCACAACTTATCTTACCTGAGTTATGAGCCACGTTGTCTCTTTCTTTTTCGGCCATTAGTTGTCCTTGTGTTTCTGCGGCCATTCCTGTTCCGATCTCTCCAATATTCTTGCTTGAACAACCTAATGATATAGTATTTCTTTATTTGGATTGTATGGTTAAAATTAAAATGGGTCTTTCTGTTTTTACCAATTTACTAACCTTATTTGTATGATTATATTTGCATGTCATTTAATTACATTATATGGACATTTCCCTTGAATATCCCTTAATTATATTATAAGGAGAGGTCCACATACTATAAGTAGTTTATACATGTATATTAACTTTATACTTCTTATTTTTTTTGTCCTCCTTTTCTAATGTTATCTTGTAATTTATGCATTGACTATAAATATAAGGTATGTCATTTTTACAAAGTCCTAAATAACGGTGCATTGAGTATAAAGATAAGATAAGTCATTTTTACAAACAAGTGTTGTCGTAGGTCAACTTAGTTCTTGTCTAAATAAAAAAAATTGAATAACTAAATTGCTTTATTTTTACAATCTTAAATTGTAATTATGTTTTGGCATTGACATTCATCTAATACTTATTATAAAATTAGTTGTGAAGTAAGGATCCAATATAAATAAATGTAAATTTAGATACATATTTAAAGCACATTAACTATTTTATGATTTTTCATTTTAATAATGTATTATTTTTTAAGAGTGATGTAATAAACTATCGTATATAATTTTATGTATAATAAAAATGTGTTCATCCATAAACTAGTCCTTATGAATCATTTCTTCATCCATACTAGGGATATCTAACATCAACTCAACAAATACTAATGACTTCTTCGATTTTGTCGAAACAAATTCGGGGTCAAACTCTTGTAAGATAACAATCCATTTATTATATTTCCCCCTATCATATGTCTGGTCAAGACAAATTGAAATGGATTGACATGAGCTATAACCATAGTTTGGTGAAGCAATATATAGTGTATCAAATGTTGGACTGCATGGACAGTTGCTAAGGCTAATTTCTCAATGTGACTATATCAGAGTTCCATACCAATAAGATTTGGATAAGATAATAAATAGTGTGCTCATGGAGCTCATCATCCTCTTGAACCAGAACCATACTAATCATCTCTTGAGACACAAACACATATAACAAGAAACCCCTGCTATAGTGTGGCGTGGCTATAGTCAGGTGGACTAAGAATGGGGGTTGATGCCAAGGCTTTCTTAAGGGCATCAAAGGACTCCTCGGCTCACTTATACCATATGAATAGAGTATCCTTCTTCAACAAGCACATAAATCCCTTGGTTAAATTGGCATAATTAACGTAAGAAATTAGCCATCCCTTGGAGACTTTTGAAGGTATCTAATTGTGTACATGGGAGACAATTGTAGTATTGCCTCAACCTTTAAAGAATCAACCCTAATCCCAATAAATGACTGGCCCTAACACAATAGATGCACTTTTGAGGATTCAACCGGATTTGATAATGGTGACATCTTTCAAAGACCAAACGCAGATGATCTGGATGATCCACTCTCAAACAAGAGTGATCAGCTAAATCGTCCAAATAAAATTCAATAATACATTTAAGGTCATGAAAGACGAAGGTCATGGTCCACTGAAAAGTAGTTCCAACATTTTTTAGGTCAAAAGGTATTTTCCAGTATGAGAAGGTACCTTAAGGACATGTAAATGCAGTCTTATGTTGATCCTCGGGTTTAATATGGATTTGGTTATATCCTTAAAATCCTCCCGTAAATGAGAAAACCTCACTTCCCATACAATCATCCAAAATATGATCAAGGAATGGTGTGGAGAAATTATCTTTTGGACAACCCTTATTCATGTCTCTAAAGTCGGTACATACATAGATGGTCCCCTGCTTCTTATCAACAGGAAAGGGATTGGATACCCATTCGGTTAAGGAAACCAGATAGTTGAATCCAACTTTAAGCAACTTCTCTATCTCAGCCTTGATAGCAGGCGCTTTACACGGGTTGATCACACGTAAGCGTTATCGAATAGGTTTAACATTTGGGTAAGTTTTGATTTCATGTTCAACAATGCAGGGATCAATACCTAACATTTCATCATACGACCAAGAAAATACATCATGAAATTCTTTAAAGAACTCGGTGTATATTTTAATTTCAACAAGTGAATAATCAGCACCGACGAAAACATTCTTGATTTTACCAGGAATCCGAGAAATGTTGATAGGAATAGTTGGAGATATATTCACCATGTTACCTTCGACATATATGCCACAAGTGCCTAATGGGATCATAGGATGACCAACATTCTCGCTTAAGGTCGTCCTAAATTCATCATGCTCTATCCGTTCAAGCTTTGGGAGGAAGTAATATTGATGATGCATCTCCTCCCAAGATTGTTTCAGACCAATCATGGCATTAAGAATCACTTCAACTTAAGGAAAAGTGTTGTTGACGAAATCATGTGATCATGATGATGCAACCGCCCAAGCAGGTAGTGCAAAAATATCCTCCTTTTTTGTCCATGAAGGGGAAGGACCAAGGCCTACAGTAATATCAAGTGTGTATCAAGTATGGCTTGATAAACAATTAGCGCTGCAAAAAATTACATTTCCACCATGGTAGGTATAAGTTCCTCATCCAAATTGCTCGGAAAAGGAAGAGTCCATGGGTCATCCAAATATGTTGTGCAGAATGGAACCAAACTCAAAGGTGGTGTAACACTACCAGGAGCATAATCGATAGCTAAAATTGGTGTCGAAATATTAAAAGTTCCCATCAATAACAGATACATTCCAATGCCAACATTCTCAGTTACCAACTGAGAATTATCAATAGCTAGGATAGTAGGACCAGATGATGTAGTTAAACCTGAATTATCAAGCGACAATTGATCGGTCGTCACTATCCTATATTTATAAGGGAAGCACACAACACGAAATATGTATGATATAATTGATTTCATCACATAAATCCAATTTCATCCAAGTAAAAGATTGTAGTCGAGGGGTGCATTTATTTTTACCTTATTAAGTTTACTAAATAAACATTTTAAATTTTGAGATTCCATGTTTTGTTATTTTAAAATTTGATTAGATCCATGTGTTTTTCTAAATATGTTTAAAATAGTAAGCCTCATAAGGGAGAAAGAAATATTAAATGGAAAAATAACATAAAGTAAAATAGATGCAAATTAAAGTGGGTTTGTAAATTTATTAGAAATGTACAAATATTTAAGAAAATATCAATGACAAGGTACATCGATGCCTAGACTGATGGAAACCATTAGAAACCAATTAATTTAAATATATAGAAATGGGTATGTATCATTGAAAATTTACATATTGAGGAACAAAATTTTAACCTAATAAATATGTATATTTATTTTTTTTGTTTGAAACCAAGCATATTAAGTATTTTTAATAAGTTAATGGCTTGGTTAGGATATTAGTTGTGTTAGGAAGGTAAATGGAGACCATTAATAGGCATTGGCCAGTGAAAGAATAAAACATTGAAGCCTAAAACCAAGACTTGTGAGCGTTCATATGATATCATCAAAATATTAAAAATAAGAAATTTGATATATAAATATAAAAATAAAATATTAAAGATTTTGAGAAATTTGATATATATAAATAATATTTTTCTATTATATCTATAAGGTGGCATGTTCAAAAATGATAAATTAATCTAAGAAGATAGCATATTTCTCTATTATATCTATAAGGTGGCATGTTCCAAAATGATAAATTAATCTATGAAGATAGCAGGAAGGTTCTTATAATTTAAGATTGAGTTAATGTTTATGTTTAATCAAATTTATATGATCATGGACTTCAAAAAGACTTTGTACCAAGATATGAATATCCATATATAGGCCCCTTTTGCGCCACCTTTATGGTGGAGTTCTTATTTATAACGTCACACTCTGCTTCCTCTGTAAAGTTGAGTTCTTGCCCTATTCTCCATGGATGAGTCCCCCAGAAAACCTCGATTGCGCTCCTTTCTTGAGTGTGGAGTTGCCATCTGTCAGGCTTCTCGTAGGCACCTCGGTTTCTGATTTGATAATTCCAGTACTCTTCAAAATCATTCCAATCCCGCTCTTCCAAAATTCTGGTTCTCTCCACATCCAATACTATCTTCATGATGCAGATTTTACTGCCCTCAATTGTAATGGAGCACAAATTGCATCCACCAATACCGCTGATGGTGTCATCGGGAACCATAAAAATGTAAGTCTTAAAATCTGACCTACCAAGAGTAAATTCAGGGATCGGACATCTACGATAAAGCATTTTCATACCATCTAGGAATTCAATCTGAATGTATACAATGGCAGACTCTCAGACATAATATCAAAGTTCAAGTTTCTGGGAGGCCGAGTATTAACGTTAACATAATCCCAATGCCATTCAGAATTCGAGTAACTCAGTTTCCAGCCTTCTGCCTCTGAGGAATCGCTGAATTTTCGCTGCCATATATAGCTGCTATTATCAGAAGACGAATTAGCGTACACACAATTCCCTAACCTCGGCAATGGGGGAAGTTTTTTCCAATGAATGTTGAAATCTTCTATTATATCATGCATCCAGACATTGTATATTTCTTGGGGAGCATTGGGTTCATCTGTTGTTACAACTGACGGTGTGAGGGAAAATACACGATGATCGTCGCGCACAATCTTTGGAAAGTTAGGTTTTTGTATTTCAGCAAATGGATGTACAGGTAGCGTCACTGTGATAGCACCGTTACAAATGTTGTCGTTGTTGTCAAAGGGTTTGAGCACCCGAAGTCTCACAAATCTGTAGGCAGCATCCTTACCCTGCGCCCTGGCTCGGGTTTGTTTCAAATGAAAGAGAGTGAGAGCCTTGGAGAGAATGTTTGGAGAGTTTCGAAATCGTAGATGATAACTTGGGAAACTCTCTGTCATGGCTTTGTTCCACGATCGGCTTAACATTCTCAAAAGTGGCCTTTCATTCTGTGGCAATTTATACAACCGAGTAACCACTTCGCCCAACACAATATCTTCGCCAAGTCCAATTATTAAATCTGTGTTTGGTGCAAGCATAAAAATATTAATTACTAATTACTAACAAACCATACTAATAAATAATTATATGACTTATATACATTTATTAACTTAAAATGAGCTTATCTAGATTGCTGATTTCCTCAATTCAATTCGCAAAAAGCAAAATTCACAGTTATTGGATAGAAAGAATCAACCATCTAAATAAGAGTGAGCTTATCTCAATTACTCATTTCCTCCATTCAAGACAAGAAACAGAGTCCAGAGTTGACTATGCTCCTTGTCTGTTAGATAAAGAAATCAGCAATCTAGATAAAAATGACCATCAACTTATATCAATATTAAAATCACAACTTATCTTACCTGAGTTATGAGCCACGTTGTCTCTTTCTTTTTCTGCCATTAGTTGTCCTTGTGTTTCTGCGGCCATTCCTGTTCCGATCTCTCTAATATTCTTGCTTGAACAACCTAATGATATAAAATTTTCTTTATTTGGATTGTATGGTTACTTCGATTAACCCACTTCAGCCATGTATATTTATACATTTAAAAAGTCAAAGTGAGAGGGTGCGACGAATGGAATGCCCCATGATAAATTGATATTTACTGGGCCAATTTTTTATAAAACTCCTAAAAATTGTTTTAAGAAATTGCCATTTCCACGATTTCACGATTTCAGTAAATATATTTGCCTATCCCTAATTTTAAAATTAATTAAATGCCTAATTTTAAAATTATCCAGATGGACAAAAGTAAGATTTAATAAGCCTAAGAACACAGCATATGATATTCAATTTGGTCTCTTACAGAAAACCTAGACGCTTTTGAAGAAGGGACACAATACGGAGGACAAGGAACATATTTTTGATCAACCAAAGGATGTGGGTGCAAGTCTAGTTTCAAGATAAATCCACTGCATTTTCTTGTGCATTACTGATTTTTCCTCAATTTGTTGTCATTTTGCAAGTGAACACAATTTTCCTCATATAATTTTTGCAATCTTACTATGGGGTCACTGTTTGCATGTTAGGGTTAAAACAGGCTTTTAAGAGCAAGAGCTAATTTCTTCCATTTTTATAATTTTTTTTTAAGCTGAGTAGAGTCTTCCCTGGTTATACCAAAACAAAAAAACAACTCTTGTAATTCTTGAAAATTTGAAATCTCTAAAATTGAATTGCTATTTTTCATTTTTTTTCACAACTCATGGACAGACATTATGCTTTTTTATAATGCATGTATCTAAATTTTGTTTTTTTATAATACATGTATCTAAATTATGTTTTTTTACAATACATGTATCTAATTGCAATATTATAAGCAATAGGCTAATTCATTTTCAAACAGTACATAATTCATCAACTTAGGATGTCGACGAAAGATGTTGCAGATTGCTAGAAAATGTATCATTAATCTTTTCAATCATCTAACCAGTCCAAATTAAAGCGTTTTTTAATACATCCACATCCACTGTGATATTAGGCATGACAAAGGCTTTGATATCCAATTACTGTGATTTTTGTGCTCATCTCAGAATAAACGTTGTATATACCTTAGTTTGGCTAATGCTTTAGGCAACATCTTCAATCTGAGCACTCAATCTGACCACTCCCTCATGTCAAACATATTTCAAGTTTGATGGTTGATCAAATTCTATTGAAAGGTCTTTCAAAAAATTGCACAGTAAAATATCAAGGAAACTGCACAGTAAAATATCAAGAAATTCTAGTTGTTATTCCAAACTTTGCCAATGGACGGAGCAACAATTAGCAAGCTTGGAAATACAGACAATCTTAACAACCTAAATGACCTTAACATCCCAAGTTACTGGGTAAGTTTTCAATAAGATGGCAATTAGTGATGGACAAGCTCTCCAGTGAAGTTAAATCGCAGATGCTTGCATGCAAATCCTCCAAATTGCTACAGTGATCAAAGTTAATTTCTACAAACTTCTGAAACTTTAGGACTCGTGCCTTATCAAACAGAGTCATAAGAACCTTAAGTTTTGGCATATGTGAAATGTTGGAAGACAGTATTGACATGTAGTAAAAAATAATTCCAAAGCTTACACTTCAGGAAAATGTATTTGATATCAATCTTTTTCTTATTTTTCATTTTTCCATTGGATTTTTAGTGGCATTTCATAAATCTAAAAGTTAGAATGTTTTGCAAAGCCATTGGACCTTTAGTGGCGTTCCAGAAATATAAAAGTTAGAATGTTTTGCTAATAAAAATGCTTATCAAGCACCCTAATAAATTTAGAAAATTAGTAAATTAAACTAAAATTTCAATGCTTATGAAGGGAAAGAAACCAAGTTCTGGGGATCACCTGTATGAGTTGAAACAAACTGATAAAAAAATAAAGTTTCAACAAGACTTATATGAATGGAACCAAATTGAACCCTAGATGTATGGTCCTTGAGTTCAGAATACTGTCCTCCTTTCTAAGCATGAAAAGCCTCTTATATTGAATGGGACTATCCTGACTTGCTAGAGGCAAAACTAAATCTTACATTATATCATGATAAAAAAATTCAAGCATAGCTAATTGAGATGGCTAGACTCCTAAAACATACAAACCTTAAATTACTGGAAAGTAATGATACAAAAGCCCCTTTATTTGTACAAATTAACATGATTTATCTCACCTTTCTTATTGCTAATTATTTTTTTAGCATCAACTTTTCTATAAATCTCATACTCTATCAAAGGTTGGCACCAGCGCAGGAAATTAAGTTGAGATGCAAATATGAAAAGGGCAAAAACATATCAACAAATTTATAAAAGTAGCAAATTTAAACGAGTATTTTACCTTGAATCGTTTGTGAGATTTAGGAGATGTAGATTCTCAAGTTCTAATGAGACGGGATACTAAAAACTATTTTTTTTCATTTCATAGGAAAATATCCAAATATTTAACTAGTTCATTCAGGTGAACACTTATAGGCTACAAGTTAAGTGACATGAACAAGTTATTTGTTTCTTGTTCTCTGTGAGTAGGTGTAATCACTCATTGTTTATGCAAGCTCTCAAGTTATCCATACATCAGCTTTCATTATCTTTTATTTTCTTTTTTTTTATAAATGTTAATTTAGAATTTGGGACTACACTAGTAAAATCAATATAGACTGTACTTATCTCATCCTCCTGCAATCTAGAAAAGACATACTTATTAATCCATCCTAAATTATAAAATATAACTTATCATATAATAATGATTCTACACTGCACTTTCACCTTTTAAAAATGCCCACAAGTCAAAAAGATACTCCTTTAATTCATCATTGAGAACATCCATACTTGTTTCTAAGCAATGAAGAAGCTCCTCCCTGTGATGTTTTAATATAGATTCTCCTCTTGAAAGTTTCTTCTGAGCATTTTCGCAAACTGGTCAGAGCTCATTACACAAAGAGCATCCATCAACCTTGAGTGAAAGTGGTAAACCCATACACACAGCTTCAACCTACAATCTTCTAACAGTTAAACGTTGTGTTATTCTTCTACAGTATGAAAACTTTTTCTGGACTTCTATAACACCACGCTATTGTTGTTAACGTTCAAATTTTATACTTACAAAACCATTTATGCATCAAAAGGTTAGAAAGCCAATCTGAGTTTGAACTTTGTATCCTAGGATGCAAAGAATACAAGGACGTTAGAGAAGCATTCAGGGTATGAGATTATGAATAGTATGTCTAATTCATGCTTGTTTAATAAGATTTCCATATTCTATTGTTGGAATCGGAGGCACTCTAAAGGCCCAGAAACACTAAAATATATATATAGATAGAGCATCAGCCTTCTACATCATGGGTATGCTATACCCACGGCTACTATTTACATGAGAAACAATGCCATCCTTCCTGGTTGTGATAACTGTATCCCTTTACTTCAAACAACAATGATTTCACATTTGATTTTGAGTAAACAACATCCAAAAACACTAGAGTTCACAGATTTTTTTTGAAATTTGGATTCTTCTACTCAATAGATCCATTTAAAAGGGGATCTACCAAGTATCCAGAGGGATCAAATATCTCTAAAGGGATCAAATATCTCGAAGTGTAAACTTTTTTTTATAGTGGAGGTGTTGAGTAATTGTGTAATCCAATGTTTATGGTTTTAGTTTATCTAATTTATATTGTTTTATATATATATATGCAATTCTAAATCATTTAAATTCAATTTAAGCCCATATGTTATTTTTAATAATATTTTATTACTTTTTATAAAAGGACGCTTGTCTAACTCTAGGATGAGCAGGGAAGGAGTTACATATCTCTTCCATACTCAGCTATAGAATGCACCTCTTCAGTGCAAACATCTCTTCCATACTGGGTTGTCAAATGCACCTCTTTGGTGCAATAACTATATTGTTTTGGAAGAAATAAAATTCACACAGGGAATAAGCACTACAAACCAAAATAAAGCAATAAAATGCGGAACTGTTGCTACCTATGACATAAGGATCACTGCAAAGGACTAATGCAAGAATATGATTTGTTTGATGTCTTTGACAAGATTATTCAATCTCACTATAAATTCTGGCATACCCAATACTTGGGAGCTGCTAGTGAATTGTTCAGCCATTAAAGTATCATCCACCCCATCAATGGAGCTCTAAAAAGTTGATTTGTGCTCATTTGATGAAGCATTACAGAGTTAGAACTGCAATCATTAGTCATTTTGACCTTAACACTGTCCATTATATGTCAACCTATTTATTCCATACATTCAAATTGTTGGCTACGACCCTTGAAATCCACTTTTAGCTTGTGGGCATGAGAGATAAGGTTGAACGGGATTTGAGTGAGCAAAATTTTTGTGTCGAGAGGCGCATTCTACAGCCCGTATGAAGTAGAAGTGTAATTCCGTGCTCAATGTGGAGATGACACGTGTCACTTAAAAAATTCCGCTTAATATCTATATATACAAGTCAGCTTAATAATTTCTCTTTTATATATATATATATCCCCAAAACAAATAAATGAATCAAAACAACTCTACACACTTCAGAATAACCCTGAGATAAATTTCAGAGTTTGTCTGTATGCGAATGCACAGGTTTCATTATATATCCTCCCGCTGCACAGGTTTCATTATGAACTCCTTCGCTCCTTCCTCCAAGCATCTGCATAAATCCAGCGATCATTAATCTATGCATATATTAATATATTAAACCTAAGGCACAATTAACAAATCAGAGGGAAACTTTAATTAAGCCAGCCTCGGGCACTCCCTGTTAAAAACCATGAAATGACAGAATCTTTGTTTTTGTTGTTATATATTTATTAGGTTTATAAAGAGGAACCTGTCACTTTAAGAATATTTTGAACCAGATTTCTTAACTTTTTATACATGAAAGTAATCTATTCTTTATCTTTAAGTGTTAGATTTAAATAAATAAAAAACTTTACAACTTTTTTGAACAGTACACGGATCTACAAGATTTTGGATATAGAATCTGTTACCCAATATATAAAATGAGATATTTGAGTGATACTTCACTTTTACATTGCCGACTAAATATTTTATATAAAAACATCTATCAAACTTTTACAATGATCACGTTCATTTTTATTCTTTAGAATATAATATTATTAAAAATAAAAAACAAATACAAATACAAGTTAATGAAAATTTATTAAAACTTCATATTATTTACGTATCAACGCGATACTTCAAAGTAAGTCATATATTTAAATTGATACATATAATATTGCATACAAACAAGCACGTACAACCATTCACCTCTCTTCCACCAGGCTTTGCCTTCCTGCCATGAAGTCCAAATTATAAAGCACCTAGCTTCTGTGGGCACAGTCCAAATTATTTTATGTAGGGAGAGGTTAAATTTAGAACAATGCTGCAGAGATACCTTACTCACTCAATGGGCAGAAGTCATATATGCAGGGTTTGCATCTCGAAATATTTGATCCCTCTCGGCACATGATAGAGCCGGGTAAAACTGGATCTAAGCTGGTGTAGACATTCTTCTCTACCTTTAGGATCTATTTTCCATATCCATACCTTTCTATGTTAATTTTTTTTGACAACGTGATGGTCATTTTGCACCTGTGCTTCAAACTTCAAAGTCTTTGAATGGGTCGTCTCTGTGAGGTTCAGCGCTTGAATCAGAAGAAAGCTTGTAGATTTCATCAATGGTAGGTTTGAGGTACCAGAGATTTTGCTTGAGTTACTAGCTGGAATATCTGCTTGAAACCATTCCATTCATGATGGTTATGGTTGTTATGATCAGCTTGCCTACAACATTGTATATGAGTGTAGTTTGTTATCTTTATTTTCTATATTATATAATGCTTTATAATTATGTTTAATAAAGTTTATTAATATGTTATTTTTTAATAATTTGTTTTCAAAAATACACTTAAACAATATATGAGATAAAAAAGTAAATAATAGTTATTTAATATAATAATAATAATATAGATTTTATTTTTAATAATTTAATTTAGTAATTAAATGTTTTGATTTTTATAAAAAAATTAAACTTAGTATTATAATTATAGTCATTCCATTTTTGAATAAATAAGAAAATAAGTATAACTCCATGTCGTAGTCAAAGTTTTCCATTTTCCTTTATAACTACTTTAATTCAACTTTTTATATATATATTTTTAAATAAATTATTAAGAACTTATTAATGGTTTTCAATGTTAGAAAAAAAACATTTTTATTTATAAATACTCTAATTTCTTTTGTTAAATTTTTTTAGCTCACTCCAGTAAGGTGTGGGTTTAGTTTTCAAGGTGACTCGAGTTCAATATCTTTAGAGATAGCTTTTTTTTCAAGAAGAAAAATCAATTCCTTGATATTCTATTGAATCAAAGGTGAAATATAAGGTACATGATAGTATGTAGCATTCCAAAATGTCCGATAACTAGGAGAAAACATGTCAACAAAACATCAACAATCTAGAGGAAATCAAATCGCCCAACAAGCACCATAAACCACGAGCTCCAAAACCTCCGAGAGGGACTCTCCACATGATCTAGAGGTAGGAGAATCATTGTCCTAAAAGCCTATCCAAAGGAAGCACAAGAGGGGAAAGAGGATACCCCTCGACTAAAAAAGGCAACCAGAAATGCCATAATCAGCTCATACCAATGAGCAAGACAAACTGGATTTATAAAGTACAATCTTTCAAAGAAAGATGGAAGCCATCGTCATAAAAAAGTAGAGAAATTTTGAAGAACCGGAACCAATCTCTTCTCCATCCAAGAATTCAGAATAGGAGAGAAACCCCATATCCAAAATAAGTGCTTCCTTTGATAGGCCATTAGCACATTGATTGTGCTCCCTATAAATATGTTGAAAGCTCAAGGAGAGAAAAGAAGCCTGGACAGTTATGATGCGATCACACCAATGCTCGAGGGTTGTAACCTCAAGACATGCCTTCTGATTTGCCCAATTTATAATAACCTGAGAATCCCCCAAAACAGTGAGATATGGGATTCCCACATATGCAACAAGAGATAAGAGAAACCACAGAGCTAGTAGTTCGGCTCTCATGTTAGTGCTTATGCCACATCCCATCTTTACATGGAAGAAATGAAATGCACTAATAAGGAAGACAAACCCAGCACCTCATAAGTTTTTTTGCAGTTGTGCCATCAAAAAAACCTGTAGGATAGATCTTCATCGGGATCGGACCAATATCTCAGCGAATCGCCAAAGCTTCCATAAACGGATATGATTGGAAAAGATTTAGTATTCTGAGGCAAACCGTGGGCCAACTAGAGGTTCAATATTGTCTTCAAAAATACAATAGTTACGAGCCTTCCAAATACACCAATTGTAAAAAAAAGGCAAATAGAGCAGCAGGTGTGCAGTTACAGTCTAGGTATTTAGATTTTCCAGGAAAGGTCGGCTCTTCTAATTTAAAAGCAGAGAGTAACGAGAGTCCAGAACATCACAAACCTCCTTTGCAAATGTACAAGAACCAAAGAGATGGTCCACCGTCTCATCTTCAGTTTTGCACATACAACATCGTCCAGGACCGATCCATCCCTTTTCAATAAATTATCCCAAGTACAAATACAATTTTCCATGCTCAGCCAAAAAAAATATTTAAGTTCCAAAGAAGACTTCCACTTCCAAAGTTTATTATATTGCCAACCAACAAGAATATCTAAAATTAAGTATGCAATCAAATCATAAGCCAAGTGACCACTCACATCACCATTTATGTCATTATACATCCAAAGTAGCATGTCTTCACGTTCTTATAAATATATCCCACCATGGAAGAGCCCAAAGAAACATATAAAAAAAATTTAAATAAAATTAAAGATTGGAATAGATTAAATAAATAAATTTTAAAAAAAAACACTCTTTATTTTATATCTTTCTTTATTAAAAAAAATATACCAATAACTTTCTAACTAACTTTTAATGCATTAATTTTTTTATTTATTTTAAATATTTTATTTTATATCTTCATTTAAAAATATTAATAACCAAATTAAATTAATAAAAATATTTAAATTAATTAATAAAAACTTAATATTCATAATAGTTGATATGACATGCACGGAAGTCAGATAGCTAAGTTAAATCTTTCAAAATTAAATAATAAAATTTAATAATCATAAAAGTTGATATGATATGCATGGTTCAATTCACCTAGTTTTTGCAACTTGCCACGGTTTCTTCCATTTATGATAAGAGTCTCGTCCACATGAGTATATTTGTTAAATTTTTTACACGCAAAAAAAAAAAAAATTTTAAAATCCTTGATTCCATAAATCTCTTAAGTATCTTTCGCACCTATGCATTGAATGACTACAAAAGCAAGTTGCATTTTCTTTTGTCATCTATCACCCTTGTAATAAGTTGTTTGTCCCTCTTGATCTTATCTAATACCCAGAGATAACTTTAAAAAATAAATAAATAAATAATTTTTTTTTATATATTAGATCATTTTAAAAATTAAATAAATAAATATTTATTTTATATATTCAATAATATAAAGGTTTATTGATGGGTTAAATGGATTTCATTCCATACATATTGTTGGAACATGTAGTTTAAATTTTCTATTTCTTAAATAATAATCATAAATTTTAATCAAAATTAAATTTATTCAAAAATAATACTAATTAAAAAAATAATAAATTTGTTTAAAATTGAAAATAAAATAATTACTTTCTAAATATCTCTTATTTTGATTATAATATATTTTTTCAAAAATAAAATATTAACATTAAGAAAATATTATTACAAACATAATTTTCAAAAATAAAATATTCACATCTTAAACACCTCTTTTATATATATATGAAAGAAATGCAAAAGAAAAAATCATATAGCTACTATAATAATATATAGTCGTAGTCCAAAGTCTCTGATATAGACGGATATGTCTGATGGGTATTAGAGCCAGTTTAACCATAGAATTGTGAGTGTGTTAATGTTAACTAGACCAAGGCTTAAAAAAAGGGCCTCAAGATCAATAGGTTGTGATTGCGGAGAAACTACGCCATGCATTAGTTGTGTTCCGATTATTTTTGGCGTCGTAGTTGTTGTCATGGAGATCATTGTTTGAAGAGGTCGAGTTGCCATAGAGAGTAGACCTACACCTGTGCAATTGATGCACTTTTCCAATTTACTGGGAGCAATGGACATGAGTCCATGATGAGGGTAATTTTCCCTACACACCTACTACAGGAGTATTCAGCATACTTATGGTAACAACATTGAAATCCATGTTGAGAAATCGACCCATGCACAACAGGTATATTTCTCTTCAATTGTTGAGATTTTTCTAAATCCTCTATGGTTCTGCATTAAAGGTGAAGCAAAGGTACATACCTACATACACTAAATTGGGTGACTTTCATGAGTACACTTTGTGATGGTTAACGACTTGATGTGAGCCACTCTTTTTATCATGAGGGCACGATTGTGAAAGAATTGCAAACGCTGCAATTGTGAGTTGTATCACAAAATTGTTGTCATAGTACTAATGTTTTGTTGTTGAACAAAAGTGCAAAGTCTGTTTCCTTTGTACAGATCTGTGGCGACAAAAATATATGAAGGCCAAGTGTTTAAAAGGAGATGTATTGGATCGACGATCAGTTCAAAGCTTAGGTACTCTGCACTCCGCCATTTGAATTATGGTAATGGTAACATTGCTCCTTACACTTGTTTTGAGATTTCAAATGTTTCCTTAAAACTTGATGCAATTTCCATTTGGTTTAGAAACATTGTAAGGGATTTGTTAACCACATTTGAAAAAACGTTGTTGAGATTATGAAAAAAAAATATTTGAAGGTATTTTTTTTTATCGAAAAAAAAAATCCCAGTTACTTTTAAGTTGTTAAATTCATTTATGTTTTAAAAATACAATTTAACTAGATTTTGATGATGATTAAATTCCAATAATAATAATTGAACAATCCAATTATATAACATTTAAACTATTTTTATATTTACAACCATAAACAAAGTGAAGTTTTTAAAAATATACAAACATATCCCATATAATACATTCATGTGCATTTGAAGAATCAAATTAAACTAGAGGAGATTACACAACCTTATGCCTTCTCTATAATCTTTCTCAAAAATAAGTTGTGTTTTTTATTTAAAAAACTTTTTTACTTAAAAAACTTCATAGTTATCTTTTTAATATTTGTACAAAACAAATTACATTTTATATTAAAAATAGTTCCTTGATATTCTATTGAATCAAAGGTAAGATATAAGGTACATGATACTCTGTATCATTCCAAAATGTATGATAACTAGGTGAAAACATGTCAACAAAACATCAACAATCTAAAGGAAATCAAATTGCCCAACAAGAACCATAAACCTTGAGCTCTTAAACCTCTGAGAGGTACTCTCCACATGATCTAGAGGTAGCAGAATCATTGTCCTAAAAACCTATCCAAAGGAAGCACAAGAGGGGAAACAGGATACCCCTCGACTAAAAAAGGCAACCAGAAATGCCATAATCAGCTCATACCAATGAGCAAAACGGAAATGTAACTGGATTTATAAAGTACAATCTTTCAAAGAAAGATGGAAGCCACCATCATAACAAATTAGAGAAATTTTGAAGAACCAAAACCAATCTCTTCTCCATCCAAGAATTCATAATAGGAGAGAAACCCCATATCCAAAACAAGTGCTTCCTTTGATAGATCATCAACACACTGATTATGCTCCCTATAAATATGTTGAAATCTCAAGGAGAGAAAAGTAGCCTAGGTAGTTCTAATGCGATCACACCAAAGCTCCAGGGTTGTAACCTCGAGACATGCCTTTTGATTTGCCCAGTTTATAATAACCTGAGAATCTCCAAAAACAGTGAGAGATGGGATTCCCAAATATGCAACAAAAGATAAGAGAGACCACAGAGCTAGTAGTTCGGCTCTCATGTTAGTACTTATGTCGCATCTCATCTTTACATGGAAGAAATGAGAGGCACTGATAAGGAAGACAAACCCAGCACCTCCTAAGTTTTTTGCAGTTGCGCCATCAAGCCAAGGGATCAAGTGATCTATTTATGAACCAAGGGATCAAGTGATCTATTTATGAACTAT
>LPNX010855999.1:211073-223246 GCA_001517045.1 Pseudotsuga menziesii
TTTGATAAACAAATATTGACTAAGTTTTCATTATACATTATAAATTTTTAAATGTTGATGTCGAAAGGAATGTTCGTTGAGTTAAAAATAATGATGAATATTGTATAAGTAAATTATTAAACAAATATTATTTTGGTTGTCTTAAATGACTATGGCTTTATATCGAATCTAGATTGAGTGGAAAAGTAAATGAACCCTGACTTAGTGGATAAGTAAGTGGGTTGCGACTTTAATGAAGGGATAAGGTAGTAAAGAGTCGATGAAGGAAGCGCAGAGGGAGAAAAAAAATGAGTTGGGTGGATTTTGAAGGGGGGCACCTGGGCATTGAGAAAAACATAGCAGATGAGCCTTCTTTTCTGTTCGAAGGGGAAGGATTTGAACAGGTTGGCCTTGTACTCGGGTTTTGGGCTCAAGGGTCCAAGAACATAGTTCTTGGAGCTAGAAAGTCTGCGAGACTTTCCTAGTTGGCAGGGTGGGAAATTGATTTGGTCAGTTGAGCTTCCTGATCTACAGCTATCTTACGGGTATTTTACTTATATGATATTTAAATTTTATTTTCGTTTAGAAAATTCTATGAACCCTCTAATACAAGCATAGTTAGAACTGTTAAGGAATTGATATGTCAATTTCTTTATACCTGTTTAGAATTTTTAAATGTATGAAACATAGTAATTAGAACCTTAGAATTTAATGTTGATTTTTAAATACCACTAAAGCAAACCTAATGATGAAGAATAAATTGTAAAGTGTGAGATTTCCATTATTTTAAACTAAGAAACTAGGGAGGTTCCTGCATGAGGAAAGAGCTCTAATACTAAAGGTTATGCAATAAATTCCCAGAAAAAAAAAGCATAAAAAGAGTAGAAATAAACCAGAAGAGAGTAATGATACGATTTGATAATGAAGAACAAAGATGAATAGCAAGCCTCTTTAAGGGGGAAACCTCCATATACAATGTATCAAGTACACGAGACAAGACAAGATACTCAAATGAAAAGATTGCATTCTTATATATAGGAGAATAAGAGTTACAGTTACAACTCACTTACCCAAGTCGACATAATTAATATAACCATACTAATGACAATTACAACTAATGTACCAAAGTCGATATCAAAACTAATGTAATGCACCAGAATATAGGGGAAAATGTCCTCGCATTTAGGGCTTAACATATCATTAATGAAAATTAAATCCCAATGTATATTTATGCAAGCCTGCTAGTAATTCCAAAGACATTAAAAATGAAATTTAAATAATAAAAAAATATTGTAAAAAAATGAAAAATATGTGTGTGTGTGTGTTTTTCTCCTATTTGAATTTCATGCTACATAATCTTCACCTTCACATTAAGATTCAAGTACACTTTGTTCCCTTCCATTGCCTGAAGTTAGTACTTGAGTTTTAAATCCCCAATATTTGAAGCTTCAACTTCTTACCTTCATGTGTAATAATATTTTGTAATTGAATTAATTTAACTTTTAAAACACATATATACAAATATACAAATTATTTAGCATCATTAATCTTTGCCTACTCTTATTTAATATATATCAAATATGAGTCCATGAAAAGAAATCTATAAAACAATGGGAGCATTAAACATTTAAGTTTGTATATATAAGAGTTGGTCCATAACATATACCTACAAGTAGAAAATGTTGGGTAGGTAGTGTAATGCCCCATATTTTGATTAGACATCTATACCACATTTTGACATATTACATTTATTTTCTTATTACCTGTTGGCTTCAACTAGATTGAGTAAACTATGTGTGCAAAATCATGAACTAATTATATGCATTTATTATGTTTTATGTTTATCATTCATCTTATTATGATGATAGTTATGTGATTTATCTCTTAGTATGTGAATTTAAATGTTATTACAAGGTACATGGATACCAATGTATGTCATAGTTGAATGAATATATGGGTGGATGCCATGCACATGATAGAGATATTAAATTGTTTACATGAATTGATGTTTGATTGATTGATGACTGACAGGGAAATATTGAAAGAATGTTATGTATAGATGTATGTCTTGAGTAAGACTAACCCGCAGGTTACAAGGGCTAAGTGATAGCCAAATACTTTTCATGATGTGTGGGCTAGTGCAGGTTTATGCAAGAAACCAGGTGCCAAAGCTAGTCATTCGATGACACAACTCTGATAACCACAATAGAAACACATTGTGATTTCTGATAAGGCATTGACCCTAGTCTTGTTGGGAGGGGTGGAGTTATTTCGTGGTTATTTCCCACCATGTATCCTCTGATACCCGGAGCCATGGGATGGTTGTTTTGAGTCATGCTCCCCAAGTTGTGAGATGACGATTGTCAGTTGCCTGCTGGGAAGGTTAGGTCTCTTTATTGGATGCTTCCACTTACAAGTTATATCTGGGGTTAGGTTGATATATCTGACGCTCCAATATATTCCAACAGAGGAATGAATAGGAATGGAAATTGGAAGTAGGTTAGGAAGGGAGGATATTTACACTAACATCGTTCTAGGTTGGGGGTTTGGGACACCAAGCGAGTTCTAGTGGGTACCTTTCTCTTCTAAATGATTGGGTAAATTCATTAATATAAAACTAAGTATAATGTTGATGTGTCTTGAATCAATTAGTGGTTAATGTGAATTAATTAGTGGTTAATGTGAATGGTAAAATTGGATGGGTGTCCTGTACATGTACATGTACATGTGGTTGTCTTGTATTGCATGAGTGATTGTCTTGTCTTGCATGTGTAGTGTCCATTGAATTCTCAATTAGGAGTCATGCATAAGAAGTGAAGATGTTTTCATATAGTACATGTGTGATATGTGTGTACACTAGCCACATGCACGCACCTCGTGCAAGTACGCTAGTAGTATTTATGCTATAAACCCACTTAGGTCTTTGAGTTTGTAAAATTATAATGTCTCGTGGTGAATGATTGTGATAGTATTAATTTGTAATATTAATTAGAATCAATATAACTTAAATTAATAATCTTATATTTTTATTGTTGCCATGAATAGTAAATCCTCACCTTCGTTCATCCCTCATTTAGATAAACTATAAAAATGCACTTGTCAAATAGTTGGTCATGATAGCTCATGTGTATAATTTATCAATATTCCATCAAGATAGATGCACTCATTAATGTTTACCAATTAAGTATAATTATTAACATTGCATCATGTTAGGTGCACCCATTAATGTTTACCCAAGATTCCATATGTGAATAATGACGAGTGGTTGACTGATAGGTCTTGTGAATAAATTAAAACAAATGAAGATATTTCTAATAAGTTATAATATTTATCTTTTCAAGTCTAATTGAGAGGAAATGTATTAATTTGAACAAGTTATGGATGTCAAAACATTAATAAAGTAGATATATAAAGTATTATGATGGATTGGACTATGGATTAAGAGTCGGTGGAAGGAGAAAAGGGGGTATTTGAGGATATTGGGGGGATTGAAGAAGGGGCTAACAGAATTGAGATTGGGATCTGTCGAAGATTGAACTATGAACTTGTTATTTTCATGTTGGGTTGAAGATAGGTTGTGAATAAACTAGCAATTGTACTTAGAGGTGCAATAAAAGAATGTCGTGTTGCAAGCTAAGCAAGGAGATGTGGACATATACAACAAGACATTATATTCTTCACATAATTGGCCATTACATTATCGACATTTCAAAAGTAATCATGAAAAGTATTCTTCTCTCATCCAAATGAGAATGGATTGTTAGTTTTTGCAGTTCTTATGTTACAATCAAGTAACATTGCATAAATTTATGGATCTATCTACTAAATAAATAAAAATATTTCAAATTTATAAAGAGAAACAATAAATAATTTATTTATACATTCCTTAAATGTGGATCATTAATATGGAATTCATAACATTTTGAATCTCACCGAAAAAAGAGGGTAGGTTAATGGACATCATTGGAAAATATCTCAAAAAATATAAAGAAAAACTTAAAATTGTACAAATTCTAATAATATAAAAAAAGAGGGTAGGTTAATGGACATCATTGGAAAATATCTCAAAAAAATATAAAGAAAAACTTAAAATTGTTGGATATATCTAGAAAATGATAAATTAAATTCATAATAAAAAATAAGATTTATAATATTATGAAAAAATTATACTTTGATTCATATATCCTTTCATTTAAGAATTTAATAGGTATACAAATATAAAAGCCAAGCAATTCTAATTTTTTTTGTCAAATTATTTTGACTATTCAAATGAATTCCATATACATTTTGATCCTCTTACATTACAATGTTTTCATGCGAGTACATATATGTTAATGCAAAATAGAACATTGATATGTAGATTACAACAAGCAATTTTGTAGCTTGTTGAGGAGTAGATCCTACACATGAAAAGTAGAAAAGTAGTTAGGGAGAAGGGAGAATTTGGAGTTAGCTTGAAATGATGTAAAGGAATACTAAAAATAGAATGCGTATGTATTAAATCTTACAATATTAATTAAGTTTTTGCATAAGTAAACTAATCAAAAATAAATATATGGGCTAAATATATTTGGGCGGGCTTTCGTTTCCAAAATTTTGAAGTAGGTTTACCATTGAATTTCAATGCCCTTACCAATCTCACTAACGACTTTTCAACTCCTTGTACTTTAGAAGCTCTCTAGTTTTCCAACAACCTCCTTTCAATATAAAAATCTACCCATTTTTTTATTAGAGAGAATGAAAAAAATTACTCTTTCATCTTTTTAATAGTTTTTTCCCATGAGAGGAAATAGCTCAAAACCCTCGTTTTGTATGTTGTAATGTACATCCCCTATCGCATCCCTTAGTATAGGTGTCAATTGCTTTTAAGGATCTTACTAATGAAGAATAGAAGAAAACCAATCTTCCTGAAATGTATTGGTTTCCAAGTTTGTGAAAAGGATGGAGGATAGAAGCTTCTCATCGCTAGGTTCCTACTACATCCCTTAATACAATTTCCATCTGCATTCAAGGATCTTATTAATGAAGCGGAGAAGAAATCCAAGCCATCCTGAAACGTATTGGCTTCTAAATTTGTAAAAAGCATGGAGGTTGGAGGCTTCTCCTTTGTAGGAGGTGAATTCAAGACTCCACATATCCCATCAATTTGGTGGAATCAAATATACATTATAATGCGCATGCATGTTGGATTCCTCTATTGGAATAAACTCCTAAGTTTCCCATGTACTAGTACTATAAACTCATGGAAATGTGGAAATTCCTAAGAAACTTCTTGGAAATGCCCATGATCCCATAAGGGACGTAAAACCCATAAGAAGTCTAAAAACCCCAATTCTACAATCTATATATATATTGTGTTCCCCTCAACATACCCATTTGGGAGGGTTGCATTTTTAATCATTCATGTTTCCAAAACTAGTACATATTTCCATGTTTCATGCAATTTAGTTGGATTCTTTATATAAATTTTAAGTTCCAAAGCATGATTTTCCGGCCCAATGGGAACAACATACAGTAAGAATCCTCCAAGGTCCCTTGAAAACCATAAAAGAATCTCAATAATCTACCAAAAAGAACTTTAACCTACTTCTGCCTGTTGAAGTGCATACCATACCCTATTGTCAATGTTGCACAAGCTCCCAACAAAAAATTGGGAAAATAAATATGGCTAGGACTACAAGAAAACTTATCCAAAATTGAGAAAGAGGTTAATTTAATATCACCAGGAATTTAAATCTCATACAAATATCACTTTCCCAAACATTCGTCATCTTAATATTGACTTCACTTCCGAGTATTTTGACATCAAGCTTATATGGACTTCGCTTGCAATTAGGATTTACATCGGTTGGATGTCTTTCAAACTTCAAACTTTTAGCAAGGACTTCACCTATATTCATAGACTATATATAATGTTTAGTGCCAGCATTTTATTAATATATGTTCAAAATTTGAATAAACAACCATATGAAATTCATTGAATTTCCATTGTTTATCATGTTAGTGACCGCAAAGATGCAAGATCCTTCCAACTTAGCCTCTTCTCTCTTATAACCTTCGGCGATGACCATGTGCTAGCCCAAACATTAAGTTTGTATTAAACCTTAAGTGCCCTTCGACGCGTGTCCATATACTTGATGTGTACACATAATAGTAACACTGCATGCCCATCTTGCATGCTGCCCAGATGGCATGAAAAAACCCACCATCGAAGCACACCATGAATACGCTTACTTGAGGTGATTTGCAATTTTCTCATCAATTTTGTGCAGATGGCATGAAAAAACCCACCATCTAAGCACACCATGAATACGCTTTCTGTGAGGTGATTTGCAGTTTTCTCATCAATTTTGTGTAGTTACATCAATTAATGGATGTTATTCCATCATTTTGCAGAGCGTAGCACACCATGAATACGCTTTTTCTCAAGTGATTTGCAGTTTCTCATCAATTCCACCGAAGCACACCATGAATATGCTTTCTGTGAGGTGATTTGCAGTTTTCTCATCAATTTTGTGTAGTTACATCAATTAAGGGATGTTATTCCATCATTTTGCAGAGCGTAGCACACTTTATTAATATTTGTTACAATACAAATCTTTATAACCTCTTAACTTGCTAAGACTATAGTGAGTTTGGAAAAGTTATTGGCAAGCTTCTTAAGCACATGAACAAGATTTTAACGTAAATCAATTATTATTCTTCTTAAGATCCGATAAATCAAAGTTAGTATCAATAAACTTTAATCATCATCATCATAAAATTGTTACCACAAAACACATATATTGACAAAGAATATAATCTAACAACACAAAACACATATATTCATTGACAAAGAATATAATCTAACCAAACAAACAGCTTTAATAATATTTCATCCATCATATGTTCATCACTATTAAAAACAAAATGATAAAAATAATTATGTTGTATATTCAAAACTCAATTTTTTTTAAATAATAAACATGATTATGTATATATTCAAAACTCATTTTTTTTAAAACTTCACCAAAAATAAGTATTAGTAAAAAGTTGTTAACCGTGAAGTGCAACACACCACTATACTGCACTAAAGAAGCCCATAAATAATTTGATCGAATTCCATCGTTTGTCCTATATATAATTTATTAAATTTAAATTTTAAAAAAAAATAACTAAAATTATTTGAAATTAATATAATTTGATCGAATTCCATCGTAAGTCTTATATATATAATTTTTCAAATTGAAATTTTTTTAAAAATTAACTAAAATTATTTGAAATTAATTTAGATCTTAATGTCATCATATATTAATTCAAGGGTCGCAGGCGCGGGTGGGATCCTAGTGGATCCCGGAGGACAAGTGGAACAAAGATTTGCCTGGGGACTTGGCCCTAGAACCAACAATGAAGCAGAATGGATGGCTCTTCTTCAGGGTCTTCACCTCATCCGTAACAAAAATCTTCGGAAGGTTCTGATCTTCGGTGACTCTAGGCATGTCATCTATAAGATGATCAATGGGTATCCCTCGGGAGATATCAAATGTCGTAGATTATATAAAAAGGCTAAGCTTCTTCTGTCTCAATCCATCAAGATTTATCACATTCTCCGCCATAACAATAAGGAAGCAGATATCATGGCTAATGTAGGTGCCATTCTCCCCCAAGGCCACTACTGCCAGGATGGCGATCCTCCTTTCTTCAAAGTCATTCCATGATGAGAGGCATTAGAATCCATTCTCACAATCTCACCAGGCAAGTCTCTAAAGTGAAGTCCTTATCTCTCGGTGATCACACTTGGTTTCTCTTTGGTTTTTTTTCTTCATCCCCCCTTGGTTTCTTCTCCCCCCTCCTTCCCTTCTTCTTATTCCCCTCTTCTTTTTTCTTTCTCCTTTTCCCCCCTTCCCATCTCCTTATCCCATCCATCGACCACCTCCCCCTTCCTCCCGGCGGCTCTATGCATTTATTGTTTTGTCTTGTCTGCTCTCCTTCGGAGGCCGCGTGGATGGCTCTTCCCTCCTTGGCAGCAGATGTATTAACTACCCCCAGGCTCTCAATTTATTGTCATTCCTCCTCGCACGATCGGTGACCTTTCATCTTCGTCTCCATGTCGTCTTCATGCCTTGGCTCTTTTCATAGTAACTCTCCGGACTCTCGTCTTGGCTCTCCCAGCTCAGTGAATTTCTTGCTGCATGTGGTAGAAGGAGTTGGGGGTGGGAGACTGCTGGGAATTCCTTGGCATGGACTCCCCCTCATCCGAGCCTTTATAAAAGAACGCCTCGCTCTGTCTGCATTCTTCTCATGTCAATGTTGCTTTCCCTCTGCATCCTGGGAAATTGATAATCAGGTTGATACCTCTTCCTTCCGAACAGACAGACAGGATAGGGTCTTGGGATGCCTCTGCTCCGGCTGGAAGAAAGATGCCCTGGGGACTTTGTCTTGTTCAGATAATTCTAGGGGCTCTGCCCTGCAACAAGAAATAGTCGACCTCTGGAGAGTTTCAGCCCTGCAGCAAGAAATTGCAGACATTGCAGTTTTCCCTCTGCATATTCAGTTTTCCCGAATAGCAATCACGACTGATACTGACATAATGGCTCATTTTGGTGACAACCCTGGGTTGAGGGACATTATGAAGAATCTGCGCAGGTTGTATGAAATGACAGCCATAGGGGTAATGGACAACAAAGAAATGGCTAACGAAATTAAGAGTATGAGTGAGATTGTGAGTCGAACATCGCTGGAGGTCAGTAATAATGATGCCCGAACAGAAGACCTAGAGAGCAACCTGCGCGAGCTGCTGGGCAGAGTGGAACGCATTGAAGAAGACCTTCAAAAGCTTGTTTCTATGAATCAGGAAAGCAGGGTTAATGGAGTCAATGAAGCAGCTAACCAACCCATGGAAGAAGAATCTGTTATGCAGCCTAGGCCTCTGAGAGGCAACTGACTTTATCTCTTGCTTATTATGTTTCAATTTTGTATGGGTTATGTATCTCTGCATTTTGCTTTGTAGCCAGTTTGTGAGGGTATATACTACCCGTTTCGTCTGTAGTTCTGAAATAATTATATGCTCTCTCTTATGGGAAACTGAACAAGTATGGTGTGCAGCATTTTTGCCTTGTCGGCCTTATATTTCCTTTCTCTGATGTAATGAATGGCTGTGCACAGCCTGTTAATATAATCCCTCTTTCTGTTTCTGTTAAAAAAAAATGTCATCATATATTAATTTGTTAGAAATTAATTTAGATATTAATGTCATCATATATTAATTTGTTAGAAATTAATTTAGATAATTTGTATAAAAAGGTCTCTTAGTTTTGTCTCTTTCATTTGTTCATTGAACCATTTCCTTCAATTATTTATAATTTCTTGCTGAGACTCATTTGCATTTAGCCTTTTTAAATCAAGAAATGGAGACTTCATCTTATTTTTGTTCATTGGTTGTATCTTTTGCTCATAATTTGAAGCACTTTAACCAGTTCTAAATACATGATATTTATTTTGTTATGCATCATTTTGTGAATGTCTACTAGTATAAATCTTTCCTAAAATACTTGTTTAAATTATATTTGGTTATTACTATATCATTTATACAAAGGACAAAGGATGGTTGTGCTTGTATAATGGTTTGCATACATGGTAAATGGCCTTATTTCATGGAAGTTCCCTAGCACTTATCTCATAGATAACATTGTGGAAGCATAGGAAAAAGTGCTCCATATAGTTGGATTCAAAGATATATGTTCAAAAGGTACTTGATCATGTGCTCCGAAGATGGGGTTCATGTTGTGCTTTGTGCATACATAAAAGGGAAAGACAACTTAGGTGAAAAAAATGTGTATATAGTTTGAAAAGCGAGGTAAATGATGAAGTTATTGAGATTGCAAATTAAGTGAAAGGAATTACGAGAAGCCTTCATTATGTTTTCAATCTATCTCCATCACAGGCAACCAAGAATTCTTTTATTCCACAATATGGGAATTTGAGAAATTGAAAATTTGTCATACTTAATAAGATATAAGATCCACTAAGTTACATTTTCTCATAGAGGAAGCCTAGGAATATGACCAAAGCCTAGGGTATAATTGTTTTCAGAGTGAGGTGGCTATGAGCACCATGAGGGGTCAAGATAACATTTAACAACCAACGACGTGGTGGTAATGACATGATACCTAGGGAGGGTAACGACGTTTTGTTATCATATTGACCTCTCTAATCGTTATTCATGACCTTAAGTAATATAGTAATTGCAAACGAAAACAAGTCAAATAAGCATTGTGAATTATGGTTTATGGTACCCAAAATGTCAAGACTTCACTTTAAAAGCATTCACTCATGCAAATTGGGCAGAAAGTGATGATGCCCAAAAGAGTACCAATGAAGAAGTATTTTTTTGGGAAATTGTTTGGTATCGTGGTTAAGCAAAAAACAATCCTTTATATCACTATCTACAACATAGGTTGTATATATTGATGTTGCATCATGTTGTACTCAAGTCATTTCGATGAAGCGGACAATGGAAGACTTGTGACGTATGAGAATCCAATTGTAATAAATTGTGACAATACCAGCTTAGATCCATCTTTAACCAGCTCTATCATGCGCCGAGAGGGATCAAATATTTCGAGGTGCAAACCCTTTATNCTCATATCGGGCTGTAGAATGCGCCTCTCGGCGCAACAAGTGCCATAAACATATCAAAAAATCTTGTCATGCACTGCAAAACAAAGCACATACCAATAAAATATTACTTTCTAAGAGATCAAGTGTCTCAACAAGTGGTCAGATTAGAATATATTAATACTAAAGAACACATTGTTGATATATTCACTAAGCCACTGCCCAAACAAGAATTTGAGCATCTTAGACGGAAGTTGGGAGTAATCTCCTTACAGTGAACAAAAAAAATAAAATTTCAGGGGGAGATATTTTGATAGGGGGATCTGTCAGAAGGAGGTTTTTGTCATTTATGTCAAATGGGGAGAAAATTGAAAATAAAGAAATTGTTGCCATCAATGCCAAAGGGGGAGAATGTTGAATATATTTGTCATTGATGTCAACGAAGTTCAGTAATGACAAATGAATAACAAAAGACTATTCATTAAATGGGAATTGTTGTCAACATAAGATCAGAAGGAAACATTGATGAAATAGTCCAAAGAGGTTTTGTGAAACCTAAAATAACACAAGTTGGACAAGAAGAGTCAGAAGCATTATAACAGTAAGTTTCTATGGAGTGAAGATTTGGAGGGCCCAGATCATAAGAGAGAGAAATATCAATGGTCTATAATAGTTTTTGCAATGCCAAGGTGCAAGCTTGTTAAAGCTACGAAAAGATTATTGCAGAAGTAAATTTCAAGAAAAGTGGAAAAGAAGACCCGCAATTCGTAATTGCGGAAGAAGTTTTGCGAAAAGAGAATTGCGGAAGCAGTTTTGAGAAAAGTCGAAAAGAAGATCTGCAATCCGCGACCCGCAATTGCGAAAAGATAAATGTGGAAAGGTTAATTGTGGAAGGCCAATTGCGGAAAGGGTCGTTATGGAAAGGCAATTGTGAAAGGCCATTACGGAAAGTTTGTTGCGGAAAAGTAATTGTGGAAGGTCGTGATTGATAAATTTAAAAACAGAGTTAAAAATGATAAACAGAGAGGTAATTTCAAATTGTTTTTTTTTTGGTGAGAAGTCACGATAAAAGATATGTGACAATTAGATGAATATATACATTTGAGGGTATATAAACAATTCTTTTAACTCTCAAATAAGTGTCTTTGTACATTACATTGGAAGATCCATAGGTGTACAAAAGTCAGAGATCAAATAATCATAAATAGGGTGGCAGGGTGGTGCTAGGGCAGGCTACATGACGGCAAGGAAGTTGTAGCCTCCTTCTAGTGGTAGCTGGTAAACAAGGTGTTGTAGCATCCTTTTAGTAACAGCTGATAAAATCAAGGGGTCGTAGCCTCCTTCTAGTAGTTACTGGTAAATAGGGTGTAGGAACATCCTTGTATGTAGAAGCAAGTAGAAACCATTTGTAAAATATAATTTTGCAGTAATAGAAAGTGTTGGTGGTTTTCCTAGTTGAGATTCCACGATAAAAGACGTGTTCTTTGTATCTTGTTGTTTTTTTGTTTTAATGAATAAAATAAAAGTACTTAATTGTTAAAGTTATCAATATTGATTCACCCCCCCCCCCCCCCCCCCCCCCCCCCCCCCCCCCCCCC
>LPNX010855999.1:223320-248658 GCA_001517045.1 Pseudotsuga menziesii
CCTGTAATAACCCAAAATTTCATAAAAATTTAAAAAAAATTAAAGTGACATAAAATGTCTTAAATTGCAGTTTAGTAACTGCTAGCGATTAGCGAAAAATGAAACAGTTTAACAAATTTTGAGGATTAGTTTCAAATATAGAAAAACTAATACAACTTTAATTTTTATAAGTTATAGAAAGGGGACTTGCATTTAGTGCTACTAACTGTACTGATGATTTACTTTTGTCAAGTAGGTGAGAAACCATGTTTGAAATCAGGGCTTACTTAGCGTTCTGCTAACTCAAATGGACTGCCGGTTCTTACAGCTTCAGCAGGTAAGCGTATGATCAAGTAGGAGTTTATTTTAAATTATGTTGAGAAGTACTTCTTTAGCATGTTAATGATGCTAGTATATAAATTGATTATTAAGCTGCAAGTCTCCGATGAGGTAAGGTAAATTCCTTTCGTTGTTTTGGATCTATGACAGTATTTATATTTAAGCCATAATGACTTTTATCCTTAACATAATTAATGCTATTTACAAGAATGATTTCTTCCAAGTTTTCTTTCTGTCATAAGATGATTATCTTTTATAAATTATAGTACTCAATTATAGATTTCCACAGTGAGCATAGAGCTCATGATCTTGGTGTATCATTACTCCGACTGTTTCGTGATCTTCTTGCTATTTTATGTTTATAACTCAAGTGTACTGCTCTTTAAGTATGAACATAACCTTCTATTTTTCATTGGTAAAGTTTACAATGAGTTATTAGTTTTTTTATGAGAAACTCTTGCAATAAGGTTTGTCTTCAATCTCCTTGAAGACTCCTTCATTTATCAACATCGAGTTTTTATGTGGAGAAGTTAAAGGTTTTTCCAGTTTATAAAATAAATCATAATAACATTATATCAACACTCTATTTTTCCTTTACTAGCCATGAAACAATACCAAACTTGTTTGATTTGTTGCAAATATGATTATCTTCTTACACAGCTAGTAGACAAGCTGTATTCTTAATCTCTAGATTATAACCATGAAACAAGTGTTATTTGCAATATTACAAAACTATGTGGACTTATGATTTAACAATATCAAGCTATACCCATCATCCTAACTTATAACCTAAGGTGGTTGTATCTACCTATCAACTATTATATGTAACCGAAACTAATGGCAATATACATTATAAGATTTGCTCCTATAATATACTAATTCCAAGGCATGGTATAATATTATCAATGGAAAAGTTGACATGATGAGCAATCATATGAATATTATAATATGGTCGATAGCATGATTTGTATTATTGGCAATGATATGTTTTATAATCGAATGTGCAGCGTTGACAATAGAACTCGACCCACACTTCGTTAAATTTTTGGAAGGGAACGTGGACAAGCCTCCTCCATGCGTTGGTTGACTTAAAACGAATGAAACCCTACTCCTTTGCATTTTGCTCCGAGGATTTATCCTCCTGCAGGCTGTGCTGTGAGTCCTTGCGGCCATGGGAAGCCTGCAACTTCCTTAAACTTTGGCGTTGTAGCCTGCATTACTGTGCAAACTGGTTTATGGTATCGTGGTTTGTGTTTTGGTTTCTTTTGAGAGTTAAGGGAAACACAGTGTGAGTGATTTAAGGCTTCTTCACGTGGCTCGAAACCTGTAACTGGTTTTACCCTTGTGTCTATTCGTTCTTTTCCTTGGCATCGTAGAGCTTGAGACTATCTCTTTGTTGTCTCTGTCGCAAAGTTGGCTTAAGGGTTTCCTTGGTTTAGTGCATTCGAGCTGGGTGACTGATTCTTCTCGGCTCCAATTTCTTCTTATTCACAGGTATATACTTTTACCTTGCTGAAATTCCTTTTGTCAAATTATTTACTAAGTTAGGGTTTTAGTAGTTTATGACTCATAGTTTAAAATATTGTTTGGATTATGTTCTTGCAGGCTGCCGCTAACAACTCCAGGCTTGGAGTGGAAAGCAAGCTCGTGCATTCAAAACTTCATGGGCTTCCAACTAGTAAGCCCTGGTCTCATCGTGGGTTCTCCCTGCTTGCGGTTTGGGTTGTTGGATGAAGGTTCCTGTGGTTGGAATCATGGCTTCGAACTCCCTGTTGGTTATGATATTTAGTTTGTTGTTTAATACCATCTTTTAATTGAAAACCCTTGTGATACTTCATTGGGTAGCACAAGCTTTTGAAGCCGTGATGTATATGTGGTTTTAGTTAAGCGGTTTCAGCCTTATGGCTTAAGTGATGTAATGTTGTTGTTTAAGATTATAAAAGACCTCCTCTGTGCTCAGAGATGTTTATGTGACTTCTGTCTCGTTTGTTTCAGTTTTCCTATTTGAAATTAAGAAAAGAAGACTGTGGAAACAGTCAAGTTATAGATGAACTGGGTTTTACTTATAGTGTCAGTAAAGTATCTCATTACAATTTAATATAAAATATTTTTTGTGTAATTGGTTTTATTAGCAGTCTTGGGTTTCGATCCTTCGATTCTATAGGCTATAAACCTACCTTTTATTACGGATTTTATAATGCCAATGGTTAATAATTACTGGTTTATTTTGTTCGTGATTTACATATGTATTGTATTTATTAATACTCTGTATTATAATAAATTTTAAAATATTGTTTAATTTCTAGAACTCGGCTTTAAAAGGTTTTAAAAGAAATACTGTAAAACCCTACAGTTTATGAAATAAATCCTTGATTAAATTTACAGCATTAATAATTCTATTTTCAAAATAGGGTAAAGAATGATGAAGTGACTTATGGTTATAAGTTTGATACTAGCTTGTTAAAATAAGAAATCCTAAATAATTTTGACAGTTTTTACTTCTAGTTTTTAGTTTAAGAAAAATTACTTAGGGTTTTAGTGCAGACTACTCGAAACTAGGGTATTGTTGACTTTCAGTATTTCTTTTTGTAATTTTCTAATATAAAAGGATTATAAAAGAATCCTTTGGTTCTAGATAAAACACACACACTAGTCTGTAATGTTAATGTTTATAAATTGTTTTACTATTTCCTTTTCACATGGTTTTTAAATGTTTGTTTACATACTTTACTTCTGTTAACTATAATATCTATATTTTTAACAGTATACTAATAGTAGAATAATAATAATCTTTACTGTTTCTTTTATACCTATTTTTCTATTTAGTTAGCTACAGTAAATAAAGCAGACAATACATAACACTGCTATTTAGTGTAATTCATAAACATTGAAGTAAAATCTATCTACTGTTTACATTCAAATAAAAGAATCATGTCTATTGTTTTCATTCCAATAAAAGAATCATTTCATGTATCTAAGAAATCCAACTGTGCTAGAGTACGACCTGAGTTCAAGTGTGGAAAAACATAGCTTGGAGATTTTAATTCTATATGTTTCACTATTTACATAATCATTTCTATTTCTACTATCATCTATAATTTTACTGAATCTAACATTACTTAGTTACTTTTCATTCATAAACCTTAAACACTAACATGCCTGTAGTAGATAAACTAATAATTATTTAACTGAAGACAATAAAAGAAAATAGAACGTGTTGAGGACAAGACAACAACAGCTTAAGGAGGTTGTTCATCCCAACCAAACTCCTGGAGAGCGCTCAAACAACGCTTTCTCAGGACCCCCGAGCTTGTTCCTGGTCTTCTTGGCTGAGAATTGGGTGGAGAATGCAACTGTATAACCTCTATTACCTGACTGGTCCAATTGCCTCAGTAATAAAGATCTGCTCTCAGCAGTATGATCTTCAGCTTAGAAGCCGCAACTAAATCAATCTCAGCCGTTATCCCCTCAAACACACTTCAGACTCCCCTCCATTGAATTTCTATTGAGTAAATTCATTCACCCTAAATGATCACTTCTCTAGAATGAGCAGCCTCATCTCTCTTCAATGGGAAATTTTATAAAGATGCCTAGGTCTTCTGGGTCGGTTTTCATTAAATGAGCCACCTGCTCTAATTCCACTTTCTTGTGGAATCATGACCACAAATGTAGGGAAGTTGCCACCTGCAACTGTTGGAAGTGGTTTGAGGATGCTGCCACTTGTCAGTTTGCTCTCCACCCAGTCTCCTCCACCAATTAACCAGTAAACNTTTTTGCAAATTGGGGCATGTGACAGATCCTATTAAAAATCACTATGGGTCAACAAGAAGGGTTAGCCACAAAAAGACCTCCATTATTTCTAGAAGATAACTATGCATACTAGAGTTTAAGAATGAAGTGCCATCTAATGTCTCTTGGATACAAAGTCTGGAGGTATGTTGAAAAAGAGTATATAGTACCAAACGACCTACCCATAGATAGAGATGAACTAAAGCAATATGAGGCCAATGCAAAAGCCCTGAATGCAATTTTGAGAGGGTTAACAAATTCAGTGTTTGTAAACGTAATGCAACGCAAGACAGCCAAACATGCCAGGGAAAAATTAAAATGTGTCTAGTATCCAAGTCAAAAAATCCAAACTTCAGACATACAAAGGACAGTTTGAAAGTCTAAAAATGAAAGAGGAATAAAATATTGCAGAATATCTTTTAAGAGTGGATGAAGTTATCAATGCTATTAGAGGCCTTGGAGGAGAAATAAAGGAGAGACAAGTTGTTGACAAAGTACTAAGAACCCTACCCATGAAGTATGTCTCAAAAGTATCTACTCTAGAAGAACAAGATGATCTTGACCTCATGATAGTAGATGAACTACATGGGATCTTCACTGCATATGAGATGAGAAAAGGACAAAATGAACCTTCAAGAAAAAGAAGCAGCATTTAAGGTCTCAAAAGAATCAAAGAAGTTTGAAACCCAATCTAATAATCACTCAGAAAATTCAAATGATGAAGAATCTATGTTCATCAAGAAACTTGAGAGATGTACTGGAAAGTATAAAGGCAAACTACCTCTAAAGTATTTTAATTGTGGAAGAATCGGACACTTTGCTTCAAAATGTCCCTATCCTAAACAAGATGATAGTGATGAGAGAGAAGCCTCAAAGAAGCTCAAAAAGGACAAGACCAGAAACAAGAAGAAGTTTAATGAAAGGAAGAATAACTTTTACACCATGGACGATAGTGAAGATGAAAACACAAGTGGAGGTGAGGAAACATAAATTCTATTCATGGGAATAGAAACTCAAGCTCAAGATGGTGAATCATATGAGGAAGGAGAGGTAGACCTAAAATTTGAACTCATTAGTGCTCTTGAAGAACTTAAAAAACACAGGAAAAAAAACAAACAGTCAAACCAAATCATTAGTGACTTAAAGACCCAGCTTCATGAGGCCAAGAAGATTGAAGAAGACCTATATTTACAGCTCAAAAAGAGAATACAAGAATCCGAAAGGCTTAAAGAACAGATTATGCACCTTATAAAGAAGCTTGATGAAGAATCTATTAAGAAAAAATTTGAAAGCAATTCAAAGACTCTAGATGACACCTTGGGAATCCAAAGACGATCAAGAGATAAATCTGGATTAGGATATGACAAATAAAAGAATCCAGGATGTTCCTCCCACACAAACCAAGGTGGAAATAAAAGAAGTTATGTTATTGCACTGAAGAGTCAAATTCAAAAGGAAGAAATCAAGAAATTTGCTATGTCCTCTCATGACAAAGATAGAACTAATGTGATGCCTAGAAGACCAATAACAAGTAGATATCAGGAAATATTTTTTGGTCATTGCTACTCCTGTAATAATTTTGGTCTAAAGCCCTAAATTGCAAAGCATATGGAAATTTTCATGACTGCAAGAAGAATGCATCTAGTAACAAACCAAAAGTAAGAAACCATAACTTTTTTGCACCTCTTCAAAGATATGACATAGAGTGTTACAAATGTAATAATCATGGATATATAACAAGAGATTGTAAACTAATGGCTCCTATAGAGAAGGTTTCTATAAAAGAGTTTCAAAACAAAAAAACAAAGAAAGGATTGGAAGAAAAAGGTAGAGGGGGAGACATCCATGATTGTATACTAATGGCTCCTACAGAGAAGGTTGCTACAAAAGATTTTCAAAACAAAAAATAGAGAAAGGACTGGAAGAAAAAGATAGAGGAGGAGACATCCATGATTGCTCTATGTGCGACAAAAAAGCATAATCTATGGCATATTGACAGTGGGTGTTCAAAACGTATGAAAATAGATACAAACAAGTTCATAAGCCTAAGAAAAGGTAATAGGGGAAAGTCTCCTTTGGAGATAATATGTATTCCAAAATAATTTGCAAAGGTGATGTCATTATCAACGACAAGATTAAAGCTAAAAATGTGGTGTTAGTGGAAGACATAAAGCCTAATCTCCTTAGTGTAAGTCAAACATGTGATCAAGGGCACGTCTGCATTTTTTACTCTAAGAAATGTGAAATCGGAAAAAGGGACTCATGAATACTTGTTGGAACTGTTGTAAGGAATTCGAGTAATGTATACATCCTAGAAAATGAATAACAATGCTACATAAGTATGATTGATGAAAGTTAGTTGTGGCATAGAAGGATGGGGCACTTAAACTTTTAAAATATTATGAAAGTAAATAAGAAGGGGATAGTAAGGGACTTCCCAAAAATTGTGAAACCTCTAAAATTGGTTTGTAAACATTGTCATCATGGGAAGCAGACTAAATCCAGATTCAAAGAAAAAGAACATACAACCTCACGTCCATTGGAAATAGTTAACACTGATCTTTGTGGACCAACACGAACTAAAATCTTGAAAGGAGAGTATTATTTCATGTTGTTCATAGATCATTATACAAGGATGATTTGGGTTACATTTCTCAAAGAAAAATCAGAATCCTTTGAGAAGTTAAAAAATTTCAAAGCAAAAGTTGAGAATGAAACAAATTTCAAAATCAAATGTCTAAGGTCAGATAATGGAGGTGAATTCACTTCGAATGAATTCAATGAATTTTGTGAAACCTTTGGAATTAAAAGACATTTTTCAGCCCCCAAAAATCCTCAGCAAAATGGCATTGTGGAAAGGAAAAACGGGACAGTCCAAGAAGTTGTCAGAACTATGCTAAATGAAGAAAAACTTCATGATGCATATTGGAGGGAAGCAGTACATACATCTGTTTATATACTAAATAGAGGGAAACTCAGAGTTAATAATGACAAGACCCCTTACCAGTTATGGTATGGAATACTTGCCTCAGTCAAATATTTCAGAGTGTTTGGCAGCAAGTGCTACATAAAAAGGAATAAATATGACCTTGGTAAATTTGACTCTAGAACTGATGAAGGAATATTTTTAGGATATTCTTCCACCAAGAAAGCATGTAGATGTTACAATAAAAGGCTACACAAAATCATAGAAAGTGCAGATGTAAGGGTAGATGACATGAAATCAAGAAGAATAAAAATGTGATATGATGATGAAGTAGAGAAGGAAGTCTTGGAAAATGATGAAAGTGATCATGATGAAGAAGAAGAAAAAGAAGAAAAGTAGAAAAAGAAGACTCACAAGAAAGTGGAGATGAAGACTCTCTAAGATCTGATACAAAATCTCCATCTAGGAGAATACAAAGGAATAATCCTAAGACACAAATCATAGGTGACAAATATGTTGGAGTTAGTACAAGAAGAAAACTACTATTTAATGAACAAGCCTTACTATCTGTGGTGGAACCTAAGAAATTTGCAGAAACCAGCAAAGATGATGATTGGATCAAAGCTATGAATGAAGAGTTGGATCAAATTCAGAAGAACCAAACTTGGTAACTAATTCCAATACCTGCAAACAAGAATATTGTAGGAACCAAGTGGTTCTTCAAAATAAAGTTCAATGAAAATGACAAAGTGATAAGAAATAAAGCAAGCCTTAGAATGTAAAGGATATGCTCAAGTGGAAGGTATTGATTTTGAAGAAACATTTGCACCTGTAGCGAGACTTGAAGCAATCAAGATGTTTTTGGCATTTTCATGTTATAAAAACTTCAAAGTATATCAAATGGATGTCAAGTCTCCATTTCTAAATGGGAAACTAGAAGAGGAAGTCTATATTGAACAACCTGAATATTTCCTCTTATCAAAAAATAGAGTCTATGTTCACAAACTAAAAAAGGCACTCTGTGGTCTCAAGAAAGACCCAAGAGCATGGTTTTCAAGGATAGATAACTACTTGAAGCAATAGGGATATAAAAGAGGAGCAATTAATAGTAGTCTACACATAAAGATCGAAGGTAATAATATGATCATTGTTGTTGTTTATGTGGATGATATCATATTTGGAAGCAATTTACAAATACTAAGGGTAAACTTTGCTTCTGAAATGAAGAAGGAATTTGAAATGTCAATGTTGGGTGAATTAACATTCTTCTTGGGTTTACAATTTTATCAATCGTACAAAGGAATCTTCATTTCTCAAGCAAAGTACATCAATACATGCTTAAAAAGTTTAAGATGGAAGACTCCAAGCCTGTTAATACTCCTATGATCACTGGTTGTAAGCTAAGCAAAAATGATGATTCCTTAGAAGTGGATCATACCATGTATAGATTTATGATAGGCAGTCTTTTATATGTGACAGCTACATGACCAGATGTGATGCAAGTTGTAGGATTGGTTGCTAGATTTCAATCAGCTCCCAAAGAAACACGTGTGGTTGAAGTAAAAATAATTCTTAGATATCTAAAAGGCACTGTGAATTATGGTTTATGGTACCCAAAATGTCAAGAATTCACTTTAAAAGCATTCACTAATGCAGATTGGGCAGGAAGTGTTGATGATCGAAAGAGTACCGGTGGAGCAGCATTCTTTTTGGGAAATTTTTTGGTATCATGGTTAAGCAAAAAACAATCCTCCATGGCACTATCTACAACAGACGATGAATATACTTTTGTTGCATCATGTTGTACTCAAGTCATTTGGATGAAGCATACATTGGAAGACTTACTTGTGAAGTATGAATATCCAATAGTAATAAATTGTGACAATACAAGTGCTACAAACATATCAAAAAATCCTATCATGCACTCCAAAACAAAGCACATACCAATAAAATATCACTTTCTAAGAGATCAAGTGTCTCAAAAAGTGGTCAGATTGGAATATATTAATACTAAAGAACGGATTGTTGATATTTTCACTAAGCCACTACCCAAAGAAGAATTTGAGCATCTTAGACATAAGTTGGGAGTAATCTCCTTACAGTGAACAAAAAAAACAGGGGGTCAAGGGGAGATATGTTGACATGGGGAGCTGTCAGAAGGAGGTTTTTGTCATTAATGTCAAAGGGGGAGAAAATTGAAATTAAGAAATTGTTGCCATCAATGCCAAAGGGGGAGAATGTTGAATATAGTTGTCATTGATGTCAAAGGATTTCAGTAATGACAAAGGAATAACACAATCATGTTGATTAAATACTATTGACTAAATGGACATTGTTGTCAACATAAGATCAGAAGGCGACATTGATGAAATAGTCCAAAGAGGTTTTGCGGTAGCTAAAATAACACAAGTTGGACTAGCGAAGTCATAAGCATTATAACGGTAAGTTTCTATGGAGTGAAGATTTGGATGGCCCAGATCATAACAGAGAGAAAGATAAATGGTCTATAATTGTTTCTGCAATGCCAAGGTGCAAGCTTGTTAAAGCTACGGAAAGATTATTATGGAAGTAAATTTAGAGAAAAGTCGAAAAGCATACCTGCAATCTGCAATCCGCAACTGCAGAAGAAGTTTTGTGGAAAGAGAATTGCGGAAGCAGTTTCAAGAAAAGTAGAAAAGAAGATCCGAAATTCAAAACCCACAATTGCGAAAGGGTAATTGCGGAAAGATCGTTGTAAAAATATAAATGCAGAAAGGTTAATTGCGGAAGGCTAATTACGGAAAGGTAGTTACGGTAAGGATCATTGCGAAAAGGAAATTGTGGAAGGTCGTTGCAGAAAAGTAATTGTGGAAGGTCGTGACCGGTAAATTTAAAAACATAGTTAAAAATGATAAACAGAGAGGTTATTTCAAATTAGTTTTTGTTTGTGAAAAGTCACGATAAAAGATACGTGATTGTTAGATGAAGAGATACGTTTGAGGGTATATAAACAATGCTTTAAACTCTCAAATAAGTGTATTTATACATTACATTGGAAGATCCATAGGTGTACAAAATTCAGAGATCAAATAATCACAAATAGGGTAGCAGGGGGGTTCTTGGGCAGGCTACATGCCTGTAAGGGGGTTGTAACCTCCTTCCAGTGGTAGATAGTAAGCAGGGTGTCATAGTATCCTTTCAGTTGCAGCTGATAAAATCAATGGGTCGTAGCCTCCTTCTAGTATTATTGGTAAAAAGGGTGCAGTAGCATCCTTGTCTGTAGAAGCAGGCAAAAACCATTTGTAAAATATAATTTTGCAGTAATAGAAAGTGTTGGTGGTTTTCCCAAATGAGATTCCACGATAAAAGTTGTGGTCTTTGTATCTTGTTTTTTATGTGTGTTAATGAATAAAATAAAAGCACTTAATTGTTGAAAGTTATCAATATTGACTCACCCCTCTCAGTATTGTTCAATATTCCAACAAAGATCGACAGGGAAATATTGAAAAAATGTTATGTATAAATGTATGCCTTAAGTAAGACTAACCTACATGTTGAAGGGGATAAGTGGTATCCATACACTTGTCATGATGTGTGGGATAATGCAGGTTTACGAAAGAAAGAAGGTTACCCAAACTGGTCATTCATTGACACAAATTC
This sequence comes from Pseudotsuga menziesii, assembly GCA_001517045.1. Taxonomy (NCBI): domain Eukaryota; kingdom Viridiplantae; phylum Streptophyta; class Pinopsida; order Pinales; family Pinaceae; genus Pseudotsuga; species Pseudotsuga menziesii. The sequence goes on from LPNX010855999.1 coordinate 233,993, forward strand.
TATAGCCACAATGGCAACACAATGTATTTCTAATAGGGTGTTGACCCTAGCCTTGTTGGGATGGGTGGAGGTAATGACCGCCATGTATCCTCTGATACCCGGATTTGTGGGAGGGTTTTGTTCAGTCATTATCCCCAAGTTGTGAGATACAATTGTCGGTTTCTTGCTAGGAAGATTAGGTCAATTTACTTGGCACTTCCACTTATAGATTATATATAGGGTTAGGTCGATATATTCCTCGCTCCAAGATATTCCAACAAAGGATTGGATAGGAATAGAAGTTTGAAGTATGTTAGGAAGGGAAGATGTTTAGATTAGCATTGTTTTGGGTGGGGGTTTGGGACACCAAGCTAGTTGTAGTGGGTACATTTTTGTTCTATGTAACACCCCAGTTTTCACCCTGTGGTATTTAATTGCATATGATGTAAATATCTATATTTGATCATGGTGTGGAGCCGAGGGAAAAGGCCCCACCATGGACTTAGTGTCTTATGTATTATCGATTAAAGTCAATGTCGATGGTTTGTGTACTAGCCAGGCACAATATGCTTGAGACATCATGTAAAATGCAAATTAATAAAAATACCACAACTAGCTATGCGTCGCAACGTTAAAGAGATGGGGGCATGATTTCACAAGAAATAGGGAGGGGGGGAATAATCAAACCCTTGGGCCATGGGGAAAAGCCAAATGTCTAAGGGGGAAAACCCATAAAATGGTCAACTACCCTTTATGTCTTTTATGCCCAGTCATCTAAAGTTGGTAAAGGAAGTTATTTCCTTGGGATGGGAAGGGTATGGAGGTCAAATTCGAATTGGAGAAGCCGTCAGTCTTTGGGAGACGTGTTGTTGACTTGTGGGGCAAGTAAATGCTTGGGAAGGCATGCCCAAGCCATTAGGAACCCATGTCTTTCATTTTCATTACCCATTCTCACTCATGTGGGCTCTCTCATGTAGCAAGAAGGGGGTTGAGCTCTCCCCTTCACAATTTTGCGGTTTTCCCATGTTTCTCCATGGTTGGGGAAGTCGTTTTTGTGATGTTGAGTGCCTATGAAGGAGAGATTCACGTTTCATTGTTTACTGGGGGTCATTTTTGTCTCCCTCACAATTTGGGTTATTTTCTTCATTTTCCCATGCTCATAATTTGTTTTATGTGTTGTTGGGAGAATGGGAAGGAATGGGCCACGATTTTGGGGTTTGGGGTGGTTGTTTTTCCTCTGTGGGAAAGCTGGGAGCTTCCCTCATGATTTTCTGCATTTTTTCTCACTTTCTCCAAGCTGGGAAATCCGTTTTGTTGATGCTGTGTGAATGGCCTGAGGATATTCACGATCCGTGGGTTTGGGGAGGTCGTTTTTGCTCCCATGGTGCCATGGACGATTTCTTGAATTCAGATCTACGATCTGAGGGTTTGTAGAGGTCATTTTTCCTTAGTAGAGACATTGAACGTTTTTTGGATTCGTATTGTTCACCTAGGGTGTTTTTCCCAATTGCCTTTTATGTTTTGGGTTCCCAGGACATTTGGCCCTTACCCAACAATGGTATTTTGTTGTTGGATGCATCCTTGTGATGGCTTGGCAAAGTAAGTCCAAGGAACCATCTGTTGACTCAATGACTGTGTGTTTAATGTATATTTTGGCTTGGCTTAGTAAGCCTAAAGACCCCTCCATGTTATTGGCTTGTTTCCATACCAGTCTGTGAAACCCAATGGTGTGTTGGCTTGACTATGAACATATGGTTTTGGCTATGTGTGAGCCTGTTGTTCCCTAGTGCCTTGTGGAATCATGCCCAGCTCGGGTGTCACGTACCCATACCCCGATTATCATGCGGAACTAAAAAAAATTCTACGAAACCTTTGTCGTTCTTTGAAATATAGGGCATGGCCGTGAAACACTCCTCAACATTCATGTTATGATACCACATTGTCATGTCCCCTCCTGTCTACCATTGATCAATTCGACAATCTACAAAGAAAGATCTTAGAGGAGATCAAACGGCAGGGAAAAATCACGACAAAAAATGACGATTACAATCTGTTCTGCATCTGGGAATGGATCAACTGCTGAGATTCATCCTGCAAGAATCAACGGTGCGGAAAGATTGACTTTGCAGAATAGGGAAAATATGGAAATTGCAGTCCCACATCTCGCATGCAGAATATACCGTTGCGGAAATAGAGATTGTGAAGTCGCATCCCACATCCTGCATCTCACATCCCGCAAGTTGCAGAAAGGAGAGTTGCAGAAGGAAAACTGCGGAGAATGGGATTTACAGAATGTCACTTCCGTATCCCGCATCCCGCATGTTGCGGAAAGGAAAGTTGTGGAAGGAGATTTCTGCTGAAATTCAACCTGCTAACAGAAGTCTTGGACCGATTTGATCATTCAGGCCATCACTAATCTATCCAATATAATCCCCATAACAAAACTTAGAAATGCATTGAAAGTAAACATACACAGATGCATATAATTGCAATTATACAACGGAAGCAATTCATCAATTTAGCACATTAAGCATGTTCATCGTATTTCATTGAGCAAATACAAATGCAGAGATTAACATAGACAAGAACACTTATCTTTGAAATAATTTTGTCCCACAACCAGCTATGTCGTTGCAACGTTCCACCCAACCTTAGTCCAGTGCGCTCATCAATCTCTCAGTAGAACTGCCACCCACAAGTTGGGCATGATTCCACCAAGGAATAAGGAAACACTACAAAACTCACACATAGCCAAGGATATAACAAGAACTCAGCCAAGCCAGCACAGTTGGGTTTATCAAGATATATACAGTCAAGCTAGCTTTGGGTTTATCAGACTGCACACAGTCAAGCTAGCCAACAGTTGGGTTCATCAGACTGCACACAGTCAAGCCAACACTTACATAAAGGACCATCCAAGCCAACAGATGGGTTTGTTAGGATACTCAGCCAATCCATCTCACTATTGGGTTTATCAAGCTACTAAACCAAGCCAGCATTCACAGTTGGGTTTATCAGACTGTCCATCCAAGGATCACACATGGCCAATGCACAACAAGACACAGCCAAGACAATTACCAATTGGGTTTATCAGGCTGCAAAGGAGCTATAAAGGTTGACTGCTAAGCTAGTGAGCACATCCATAGAGCTATGGACACCTACACTAGATCTAGCCTGCATCCTAAAACATCTACACAGCCAACACCAGAAAGCATCCCCTTCTCTGCTACACAGTCCCTCAGGTTATGCCTTCACTTTTCAATGCTATTTAGGGTTTGCAAAGAAGAAAACCATCCCTCTAGATCTGTTTGTGAGGTTCCTTCTCACACTAGGTTTATCAAGCTAGTTCATACCCCATTTCCACTCCCAAACCAGTTCAGACCAAAACAATAGAGGCATACACAGCAAGATACAAAATTCACCAAAAATTGTAATTCCTTGCTGACCATTCGCTCACCAAAACGAATTTCCTAGACATGCACAACAAAGAAAACAAATGAAGCGTGAAGGATAAACACACAGGAAGGTTCAGTTGCGTGAGAGTTCCCCGTGAATGAAGGATCAATGATCCAAACGTCCCGTAGCTCCCCCAAAACGTGAGGGAAGATGAAAACATTAATGCATGAGGGAATGAGCATATGTTTTTGGGTGTTTTCCTACCCATGAAGCCAAAACACATTCGTCAAAAATGGGTGCTCTACCCAATTCAAATTTTGGCCATACTCTTCCCATTCCATGCAATAACTACCTCAACCAAATTCCGGTAGAAATAAATGGTTGGGGAAAAAGGTAAGAAATGGGTAGCTGACAGTTTTGATGGGTTTTCCCCAATGGCTCAAGGTTAAACATTCCCCCTCCTCCCTATCCTTGGGAAATCATGCCCCCATCTCATTATTTGTTGCATTGACATAGCTGGTTGTGCGTTTTTTTTATTAAATTGCATATTTACATGATGTTTACAAACGTGTTTGACTTAGCACATGAACCATATGCATCAACCATGATCACCTATACACCAAACATTAATCAATGACAGGGACTTGGCCTTGATCTCCTTCCATGATTCCATATAATATTTACATCATACACATTTAATGCAAACGGGTTCAAAATCGGGGTGTTACATCGGGGGTAGCAGTGATGCTGAGAGATTGATGAGCACGCTGGCCTATGGTTGGGTGGAACGTTGCAGTGACATAGTTAGTTGTGGGACAACTTCTTTTCAAGATAAGTATTCCTTTTTATTTTATTTCCGCAACTGTATTTATGTTAATGAATTACGATGGACATGATGAATGCTTTGAATGAATGTATTTTGATTTCGCTGTAGATTGCATTAGGCATCTACGTATGTTTCTAATTCAATGCATTTTTATTATATGTTCATGGGCTATTTTGCCTGTTTGACAGGAACACCCTAGTCGTGTCCTCTCCATCATCAGTATGAGGGGTGGGGACGTGACAGCGTGGTATCAGAGCTCATGCTGCAGCTTTGGACCTCAATGGGCCAGGAATAATCAACGTGTGTTCAGCAGGAAGAAGCTAACAGAAGAAAAATTCCAAAATTTTCTAAGTATTGGAGAGAATTCTCCTTTTTTGGCTGAGAAAGTTGAAAATAGCCGATACATCGGCTACGTTGGCAAGAGGGAGCCAACAAGAATCGTCGCACCCGTGTCGGGAGAATTAACAAAAAAAATTTGACACATCAGAGGGAGTCGGCTGAGTTCCATCGACAGCAGAAAAAGATGGGAAAATTATTTGGAAATTTTTCCTAAGTGTGCTGATGGTCGACTCGGTTAGGAGAAGTTGAGTGGGCACACGTCAGCTCAGCTAGCCAAAGCATAGCCGCTACACATCAGCTAGAGAAGGATATTTGAGCCCCTGCATGTCGACTGGCTTGCGGAAATTTTCATCGATGCATGTCGATGGGGAAGGGGAGATATGAGCCAATACATCGGCTACGTTGCCAAAAAGAAGCCAACGAGCTGAAGCAGCGGAGTCAGCGAGGAGAGTCGGGTGAAGCCGAGCCAATTCATCGGCTGTGTTGTCTAGTTTTCACTGACATAGCGGACTAAGTCGTCTAAATTTCGTCGACGGTGAGGAAAGCCGTTGTTTATCAGTGGAGGAAGAAGAAAACAAAGAAAGGGGAATTTGACAAAAAAATTCTAAGTATGGGAAAATTGGAAGAAACCTTGAAATTTTTTTGCAACGGCGGAAGAAAAGTTGGAAAGTTTTCCATCACAACGGATGGAAGTCGAAAAGTTTTCCGACGCAGCAGATAGAAGTCAGAAAAATTTTCGACGCCGTGGACGGTTCGATCGGAAGGAATCGAGTGAAGTTGTCGATACGTGTCGGGAAAATTTGGAGAATTTTGCTAACACGTCGGAGGAAAAAGGGTGAATTCTCCGATTGGGCGAAACTTGAGATTTTTTCTGCTACGGCGGAAGGTTGTCGATCAGGAGAAACTTGAGAATTTTTCTGCTACGGCGGAAGGTTTCCTATCGGGAGAAACTTGAGAATCTTTCCGCTATGACGGAAGGTTGTCGATCAGACGAAATGTGGGAATTTTTCCGACATAGTGGAGGAATCAACAAGTTTTTGCCAATCGGGTGAAATTTCAGAATTTTTCCGACACGTTGGAAGGAGAAAGGTGAGATGAGCCGACACGTCGGAAAATTTTTGGTGAATTTGTCAAAACGAAGATTTTGACAGGTGCCAGAAAAGTGAAAAATGAACGTTGCCACAAGGGGCAAGCCCCCTTGACCCCCGTTGTCCCCTTGAGACATTTGTTGTTGTGAAAGAAGAGGATATGATTTTTCCAAATGCAAGTAAATTCCTGAGAATGTTATGCAGTTAACAATGGTGTTCCTAAACACATTTTGCAGAGCCATGGTGCAGGTTGGAAAGTTGGTCTTGGTCCAACCAAGAAATCCAAGAGATCCTCAATATAATAGAAAGGCACTTCACTTTTGGAGATGTGGAGGAGATCATCTAAGTAAATACTATCCACATCGGAGTGGGAATAAAGGTCAAGTTCACAGCACCCAAGAAGATGAAATTGTGGGTCATGAAGCAGGGACCATTCCTAAAATTTGTGCAATGTTAAAAGACCATCAAGCAGGTCATAACTCAATGGTAGTCGAAGTTGAGGGTGAGATTGTTGAGCAGATTGTTCCGATATCACCCTGGACTTGTTGAGATGTGCATTTTCAAGAATTCAAAGCATAGAAGGTCATGGTTAGTTCAACTAGTCGTTGGAACCAGAAGAAGTTCAGTGGTGTGGTAATGACATGTCCATTAGTCATGGATGGGTTAGTCACCTGTGCAGATCTGAATGTTATGCCACTTAGATCCTGTGATATACTCATTGGAATGGATTAGATAGGAGCACATAGAGAAAAGCTTGATTGTTACAACAAGACTTTTGAGTGCTTGGATGAGAAAGGAAACCTAAGGGTTGTGAAAGGCATTCTAAAAATGATCTCCAGTAGGCATATTTCAGTAATGCGGCTGAAGAAGTTCTGTGGGAAAAGTTGCAGAGTGTATGCAGCTCATGTTTTGGAGGCACTAGAAAATGAAGCTCCTAGGTTGGAGAACCTTCATGTGTTGCAGGAATTCAAGGATGTTTTCCCAATGGAATTCCAGGGTTTCCTCCAAAGAGGGACGTTGATCTCATAGTTGAACTTGTGCTAGGTAAAGCACCAGTGTCCAAGACACCCTACAGGGTGAGTGCACCAGAAATGCTAGAGTTGAAGATGCAGCTGGAAGAGTTGTGAGAAGAAAAGTATATCAGGCCAAGTGTGTTTCCGTGGGGCACACTAGTTTGGTTTGAGAAAGAGAAATATGATACACTCTGATTGTGTATTGGTTCAAGGTCACTGTGAAGAACAAGTATCCTTTTCCTAGGATCGATTACCTATTTGATCAAATGAGAAGAGAAAAGGTGTTTTCCAAGATTGACTTAAGGTCTGGTGACCATCAGGTACGAGTCAAGGATGAAGATGTTCATAAGACAACCTTCAGAGAAAGGTATGGAACTTATGAGGATGTAGTGGTATCATTTGGTTTCATAAATGCACCAGCTACATCTATATGCCTCATGAATAATGTTTTCAGTAAGTTTCTAGACAGGTTAGCTCTTGTTCTCCTTTATGGCATTCTTATATGTTCCAAGAATGGGGAAGAATATGTGGAACATTTGAGGCTGACTTTGGAAATTTCTCAGGAAGCATAAGCCTTATGCAAGTTTGAGCAACTATGAATTCTATGAAGATAGAATTCATTTTTTGGGTCACATTATTTCAGATAGAGGAATATCTGGAGACCCTAAAAAAATTGAGGCCATGATGAGTTGGCTTGCTCCAAGAAAGTTAACAGATGTAAGATCTTTTGTGGGACTTGCAGGATATTGCAGGAAGTTCACTGAAGAATATTCTGCAGGTAAAGTGGAGCCTATGTATAGGCTGAGGAAGCCTGCATGTGAACTTGTAGTTCCATGAGGAAATGGCCCTTGTGTGTATGGGCATACATATGAGGATTTCCTGAATACTGCAGGTAGAATGACCTGAGCAAAGCAGTATGGTTGTGCCAAATGAAACCCAAGACAACTGAAGCTGCCATGTGCCATGAGAAGGATCTCATGAATGAGAATAGATTTTAAAACTTCAGATTGCAAGTTTTTCTGTTGATTATGGGAGATTGTGATCTCCTGTGATGGTTTTGAATCATGCTAACAATGGATATGCTTGTCTCACATTGCTTGATGTCTGAGGTTTCCTGTTGCTAACTGTGATTATTTGGCTGATTTAAAATTGTGTCAGCATGACATGTTGTATGTGGATGTCTAGGTTTTGGGCAGCATGTGTAAGTAAGGGATAAGTACTCCCACTTGCAAAATCCAAACAATATGAAGATGGCCTCATGGTTGCAAAAATCTGATTTTCTGCAAGAAGCATAATTGTGAACTCAAATTTTTATTTGAATATCAAAGTTATTGATCGTTTGATATTGGGGAAATCTTGTAAGCATGAAATAGATTTGAAAATCTATGATTAAACTTTTATGATGACATCTCATGTAAACTGCATACTTGTATGTGACGTAGGTGAGATGGTGAAAGTATGCCCTTGGAGTACATAGCTTCTCAGAAGGATGTGTTTGGGATACATAACTCCTTAGAAGGATGTATTGGGTGTACATAGCTCCTCAGAAGGATGTATTGGGTGTACATAGCTTCTCGGATGGATGTGTTGGAAATAGGTTTGAAAATCTATGACTGAATTTTTTATAATGACATCTCATATGAACTGCATGCTTGTATGTAATGCAGGTGAGATGAAGAAAATATACACTGGGTGTACATGGCTCCTGGGAAGGATGTACTGGGTGTACATGGCTTCTCGGAGGGATGTGTTTGGAATAGGTTTTGAAACCTATGATTGAAATTTTTATAATGACATCTGATGTAAACTGCATGTCTATATCTAATGTAGGTGAGACGATGAAAACATGTACAGGGAGTACATGGATCCTCAGGAAGGATGTACTTGGGTACATGGCTTCTCCCCACTCCCATCTAGGCACCGATATGCATCACTGGGGACGCCTAGGGTGTAATACATCCGGTTAGAATTCTTTCCGCACACATTCACGCCGTAAGGGGACTGTCACGAGAGTGGGGGCTCCATGAAGAGAATAACCCCTAGGTATTATGATGTCTGGAAAGGAAGCGCCTGAGCATTGGTAAGCACTTGGAGGAGGTGTTGGGCCCTTAAGCTAGAGCTATCATTAAGCACCCAAGAAGGTGTTAGGCTCTAAAGCGGGGCTGATCGGATCTCGGTTGAGAGATGCTATACAGATAAGTATTGGATTACTTGGAAAATCCTAGTTGATTTTCTGTAATTACACATGTGCATAATGATTTAGCTAATATTTTTGAAAAAATTATTAAGAAATAAATCCTATGAAAATGAATCTGAAATGTGAATTAATCTGTTATGGTTCCTGCAAAGGAAGCGCCTGAGCATTGGCAAGCACTTGGAAAAGGTGTTAGGCCTTTAAGATAGAAATTCCATTGAGCACCCAAGGAGGTGTTAAGCTCTGAAGCAGGATTGACTAGATCTCAGTTGGGAGATGTTATACAGATAAGTATTTGGGTTACTTACCAAACTTTTGTTGTTATTGATTTTCTTTAAATATACATGAGCATATGATGCAGCCATGGTTTTTTAAAATCTTTTTATAGATTGCATCCTATAGGAATGAATCTGACATATGAATTGAATTCATCGTGGTGTTCGGAAAGGAAGCATTTGAGCTTGGTAAGCACCTAGAGGAGGTGCAAGCTCTTGAACATAACTGCCATTGAAGAACCCGAAGAGGTGTTGGGCACAAGAACGGAGCTGTCAGAGCTTAGTTAAGAGGTATTTTCAGGTGATCTGAGGCTTGCAGAAATTTGGCTACCCTTTAATGCACACTCAAGTGCGGGGTGGGGCAGGTTTTTGAGTGCCATGGTCGTATAAATCCAAGTCGGATACCTGTGGAACCAAAAGAAGTTACTTATGCAGATGAGTATTTGGTTCACTCGACAACTTTTTGTTGATTTTATATCAATATACATGTGCATGTGATTCATCTATGATTTTGGAAAATATTATGAATACTGACATGGAAATTGACTCATGGCTTGGGGCTTGAGCATAGGTATTGATGGTTGCCAAAGACACTGGAAATGTTCCAAGCTAAGGAGAAGGATTTTTCAAGACCAAAAAAAGATCATGTGGTGTGTGTTGATGCATGCAAGCAAGGACTTGGAAGAGTTCCAGATAGTGCCATTGGACAGATAAAGGTGCAGAGGAATCATTGCGGTCCTGAAGAGGCTACATGCGAGCTAGAGGATTCCATGCGACTCGCACATCCATTTTTTGTTCGATTTTGCAAAGCATTGAGGGCGATGCCAGTGTAGCAATTGTTAAAATTTTGTAAAGCTCTAAGGACAGTGCTATTGAAGGGGGAGGGGAATCTAATGCCTCGATTTTGACCCCGTGGTATTGAATTTCATATGATGTAAATATTTTTATTTGATCACGGTGTGGAGCCCAAGAAAAAGGCCCCACCATGGATTTAGTGTCTTATGTATCGATGATTAAGATCGATGCCGATGGTTTATGTGCTAGCCAAGCACGATATGCTTGAGACATCATGTAAAATGCAAATTAATAAAAATACAACAACTAGCTATGTGCCGCAACGTTAAAGAGATGGGGGAATGATTTCACAAGGAATAGGGAGGGGGGGAATAATCAAACCCTTGGGCCATGGGGAAAAGCTAAATGTCTAAGGGAAAAAACCCATAAAGTGGTCAACCAACCTTTTCGTATTTTATGCCCAGTCATCTAAAGTTGGTAAAGGAAGTTATTGCCTTGGGATGGGAAGGGCATGGAGGTCAAATTCGAATTGGAGAAGCCATCAGTCTTTGGGAGACATGTTGTTTACTTGTGGGGTAAGTAAATGCTTGGGAAGGCATTCCCAAGCCATTAGGAACCTGTGTCTTTCATTTTCCTTACCCATTCTCACTCACATGGGCTCTCTCACGCAGTAGGAAGGGGGTTGAGCTCTCCCCTTCACGATTTTGCAATTTTCCCATATTTCTCCATGGTTAGGGAAGTCATTTTTGTGATGTTGAGTGCCTGTGCAGGAGAGATTCACGTTTCAGTGTTTGTTGGGGGTCATTTTTGTCTCCCTCATGATTTGGGTTGTTTTCTTCATTTTCCCATGCTCAGAATTTGTTTTCTCTGTTGTTGGGAGAATGGGAAGGAATGGGCCACGATTTTGGGGTTTAGGGTGGCTATTTTTTCTCTATGGGAAAGCTGGGAGATTCCCTCACGATTTTCTGCATTTTTTCTTACTTTCTCCGATCTAGGAAATTCGTTTTGTTGATGTTGTGTGAATGGCATGAGGAAATTCACAATCCGTGGGTTCGGGAGGTTGTTTTTGCTCTCATGGTGCCACACTACTACATTTTGACCAAAAATCCAACGGCCATCATGTCGGATTTTCGACACTTCCCTGTCGCATGTACGACACTTTGATTTTTTGTTAAGCGTCGGAAACTTGTCATCGGGTTTTCAACACCTAAGTAACCGTCGGTTAAGCGACACCTAGATAACCGTCGGTTAAATTTAAAGCGTCGGTTAAGTGACGGCCTATCTTCGACAATAGTGAGAGTTTTTTTAAAAATAACCTTCATGTCGTCGGTTAAGCGACAGAAGGATCGTTGGATAAGCGACGGATATTAAGACAAAGCGTCGACAAAACGACAGATATAACCATCGGATAAGCGACGGATATTAAGACAAAGCATCGAACAAACGACAGATATAACCGTCAGATAAGCGATGGATATTAAGACAAAGCGTCGAACAAACGACAGATATAACCGTCAGATAAGCGACGGATATCTAGCAAAAACGTCGAAAAAGCGACATGTGAAAGCGTCGCTTAAGCGACGCTTGTTGAAGTTTTTTTTTTTTTAAAATATCATGAAAATAGATTCAATGTAGGCATCCATTACTTAATAGTCACCACCGTTTCAATGCGGGAAAGCAAAGTGTTGAAGTCAATTATCTTACTAGAGGCTCTTGAGATTAAGTTAGTGCCCACACTTAGGATAAAAATAAATAACTTAAAAACAAATTCCAGTACCTAATTCTCATCGCACTAGGTAAGCAATAGCAAACCAAATTCTATACAAAGGAGATAGATTTACGCTTGTCAAGACTGGTATTTGTTACATCGCTACACCCTTCTCACTTAGTTTTTTTTTCCATATCTTATTAGTTGAATGCTTTATTGAAAGTGTGAGAAGAACTCAGCTTATTGAAAATAACAATTTTTCATAATTAACAAGAGTTATACCTTGTTATTATTATTATTAATATATGAGATTTGTTACTCAATTTGATGAACAATCACCCATTTTTCTAAACAAAATGAAGAAAGTAAAATACTAGAATGACACAAGTTAACCTCTAAGTATTTCACTTCCTAAACTTGGTCGATAGACCAGACTTATGATATGATATCTGTAATGCAATTCAAAATCAATGAATTAATCGCTTACAATTTCAATCTCTGGCACGGTAATCAATGCTGAGAGGCAATAACTAAGCACCGTCGCCAATGTTTTATTAGCACCATCGCCAATGTTTTATTATTCATGAAATTGAAGAGCTTGATTTTTATAGTTCTAGCAAGCAAAGCTTGGTTTGCTAAATCCACAAATAACATAAAATCCATTGAAAGAATATACTGCTTATCATTGGTGGCATTTGCTTTGAGCAATAAATGAAAATTCAGGTGGTAAGCAAGAATTTAATTTGGGATTATACATTACCATCGCAAAAAGTTCTTCTTTACTCCTTTTCCTGCTACTGTGCTTAAGAATACTTCATTGCCAGAGAGCTGTAAGAACTGATTTCTTTATTGACCGTGGGTTGAAAACCTGTGATGAAGATGTTGATCCATTGGCCCAGGGAGGAGGGGAAACACTGGAGCGACTGGTACTTGCAAGAGGACGTTGCCGGACGAAAGGATTTGTAGAATCTTTTGACGCACTAGTAGAAAACAGTTGTCTTCTATTCTCATGTACCTTCAAATTCTACAGAGTATACAATTCAACCTCATGTGAATAAGTCCATGTAGGAAAAATTCAAACAATGATATCAAACACTTAATTAAAAGAGTAAAACAATCCTATCTACACACTTCGGATGAAGCTCTTACACTACAGCCTATGACCAATAAAATTTACAATAACCATAAAGTTGACCAAGAATCCATGAACCACTGATGAATTGATTTGTTATGGACTAATCAATTGTTCAGGATGTATTGGTAAATACAAAAGAATTTTTGGTTACCTCAGTTCGCATAGTTAACACCTCCTTGAACTCTTTGGTAGTGCTCATCAATCGCGTTTTCAAGTTATCCACAACTGTAGTTGAGTGTTTTGTTGTGTGTTTTGAGGTATTCCCACTTTCATTTTGAGAATTGCAGAGGATTTGCAGGTCTGTAACAGCAGAATTTAATGCAGTAATATCCTGCTTGATAACAGCTGTAATCTCTTGGATCTCTACAGTTGGATCATCAAACACTGATGTTCTTTTGGCCACTGCATAAAAAAGCTACAAAATGTCATGTTTCTCGTTCTCAAGCAAAACAAAGATTTTAAATAGAACCAAAAACTGGAGCATTGCTCTATTACTGTTCCAGTATCAATTGGATAATAATCGTAGCATTGCCCAGCCAGTCATTCAAACTACAAACAGGTGACGTATGAACATTGATCCAGAGCAGATTAAAAAACCATTCAGAATTGTACAACATAATCTAGAGCCATTTCACTATGCTATATGCTATATGAACTGTTGTGAAGCAACCCCAATAGTTTATATCCTATGAACTGAACACTGTAAATATGAATTAAGCTAAATGGGCACTTAATTAGAAAATAGTTGTTGAAGCAATGATGAAGGAACAATGGTATTTTCATCAAGCTTCCCCCTTTAGTTTCTCTGTAATGCCAGCAAGTATTTTCACTGATGAAAAGCTTGCTCCAAATCTAGTTTGCTTGGCTGGCGTGAACCATCACCAGCAAAAGTTCAAGAACCATATGGACTGTCGCCTTTTACTTGTTCCATCTCAAACATTCCAGCTCCAAAAGTATATCCTATTGGTACATAGAGCATGCCATGGTGAACCAGCTGTGTTATAGCCGTCAATTTGCATGCTGCTAATGTTGTTAAAATCACATTGGAACCAACAAGTTCAACAAATTCAGAATTTTGCTATTAATAAATTCTTTGTGTACAAATATGGCTCTTTAAAACAGAATAAAAAAGTGTGACACCACAAGCACAAGCAATTTAAAGTGGTTTGCTTCCATGTCCAATGTCGCCTATCATTATTGAAGTTTGTTGTTCAGTAAAATGACCAAAAGGGGCATTAAATACAATCCCCATATACAGTCCACAAGCCAAATATGTGAGCAGTATCATATCATTCGTGTCCCAAACGGTTGCAATTCTGATCACAATCTGATCACAACTGTATACTCCATGTATTGTGCTAAATTTCGTGGTGGATGGCTTGGTTTAATCCTTTGCATGAACATGAGGTGCTACGAATAAAAAGTAGCTCAGATTATTATGAAACATTGGGTCTGTCTCGCTATGAGAACATAGATTTTGCTGTCCTTAAACTAATGTACAAAAAAAAGGTAGTTTTCGCAAATTTTAAAAGGTCAAACTATGGATGCATGGTTAGTGATATTTCATACTTCCAGAGATTGATGGTTAGTCATACTTACTTCATACCCTTCATACTGGCTTTGAGTTTCAGAAAAGCCATCAAAGTCATCCTCATCACTCTCAGATTTGGCCTCCTCTATAACCAAAGAAAATGCTTTTTTGGCAGATGCTAAACCAGCTTCTTCATCCCTGAAAGAAAAGTAATGGTACTGAAAAATTTTAACTAAAAGAATTTCAAGATTGAAAGCACTTTTAAACAAAAATCAACTGAATTCCTCTCATTATCAATTTCCTTTTGCTGCCTGTGAGCCTCTCTCAATATCTTATTGCTGATTGTTTGACTTACATACTGTTAAAGAAACACACCATTAGAGCAAT
>LPNX010856026.1:0-10444 GCA_001517045.1 Pseudotsuga menziesii
TAATTTTGCCTATGAGCTCCATCTGAGCCTTCATTACAGTCAAACAGTGTTCTGTGAAATAAACTCTCCAAATCTCAGAAACAATGCCCATCAGAAGTGTTGCTTGTGCTGCCTGTACCATCTCTGTGATTTTCTTGATTACTAAGGTCTAGATTTGTTGTTCATGCTATTTCTGGTTTTGCTTATGCTATGCTTTTGTGAATATATGGACCTCTTGTCTGCTTGTCCAAGTAACACCTCAAATAAGTACAGACCACTCAAAAGTTGCAAAGAACACAAATAAATACAAAAAAGGTGAACCTACTTTTTCTTTCTATTGTAAATATCTTCATGACCGCTAGGGCAGCTTTTTATAGCAAATTTATAATATCAACCTTCTTTAAGTTCTGCACTCTGCCATCTATCGAAAGGAAAATTCTTTGTATTTTTCTATTATTAAAACGCATTGTACTCTTTGTATTTTCTGTTATTAAAACTCGAATATGTTCCTGCTGTGTTTTCCATTTAGAGTAGCCTGGCTTCAACGAATGAGGTATAAAACTGGAATAGCTTTTAATGTTTTGCGAATATGATATGCATAATATTTTCTAATACATTAATAATATTTGCATTACTACTTTTGTCCAAGTCTCAAAAGATTGGGCTTTCGAGGTTTAATGAAACTACAAATTGTTTCCTGCATAGAAAATGGGCATGCTACTTTCATATGATTTACTCCACTCCTAGAAGCTGCAGTAGTACTCCTCGATCTATGTGCCATCTAACCAAATCTAGGAACTGCTTCAAAAATCAAACTTGATCTACAACATATCAATAAATACCAATGCAGAATAAAATGCACGGCATGAGAAAACTGACATTGATGTTATATTCATTTCAATTCAAAGACAATAAAATTTATTTCCCTGCTTTTACCATTTATTGTTTGCATTTTTGTTTCTATTAAATGATAATCCAGTTCTGGACTTGCTACAAACAAATTAGGTCCAAATCAAAAAGTAGTCTACTCAACTTTTACTTGGACAGCTCAACAATTAATGTGCTAAAATTCAAATCCAATAATAAGATGTAAAAAATGTCAACTGCTGAATATTATTATAATGATTGTGTAGTTTTAGCTACACCATAAGTGCTGAATGTCTACAGGCATAATTTGCCTACAATTAAAACTCTCCTTGCATGGTTAATAATGAACATAATAACAATGGAATATGGAAAATTTGCCATCTATCTGTAATGGCTTATCATGATTTATTTCGTACTATACACAGGTTTAAAGATAAGTACTCACACCTCATCTTGATAATCAGATAGACTGATGTACTGGGGAGCCAGTAATGTAAAGGTTTCTACCATACACATGTATCTAATGCAAATTTAACTTCCTTTTTATATTGAGCATCAATAAGATAAGATGACATGAGCTTACGAATACAGGCAGCAAGCTTGCAAATCAAAATTTCCTTAACCTGCACAACTTGATCAAAAATCACCTTTCAGGGGATTTTTGAATTTTACAAACTTACAACATACAGAAGATATGTGAAAAGGGATCAGCTGTATGCACAAGGCAGAGGCACCAAGACTTACATCAGAAAACTTCAGCACATTGGCACTTCATGATACTGTGCGGCCATAACAAATAGAAGCAATATATAGATTCTTAGCCCACTTTTCCTGCAAGGACAAAACATTTCAATTGTCTTGTAAGTTGCAAGATGGAAAACAAAAACTGCAGGTATTGTCAATAAATAGACTTTGCTTTACCTTAACATGAGTACTCGAAAATGCTGATGTACGAAGAGTCTCCTGGGTTTCATTTGTAGGCTTTCATCTAGGAACACTCAAAACAAAAGCCGCCTGATCCCATGTTGATGCAGTTGCAGTGATATGATAACCATGATCCCACAGTCCGTGGATCCCCTCACTAGGATATAGGAAATCAAGTTTAACAACCTGTGGTACAAATAGAAGTCATTGCTAAAATCAGCTACATGAATCCAAAAAAGGCAACAGAACTATATTATTCTCTACACAGTTGCATTCTGTACCTGATCTGTAAAACCTGCATTTCGAGACATTACAACACCCCATCTACTTCCTGTAGAAGCCATAGAAGTTACATAGAACCCCTCTCTCCACTTTTTGTTTATCCATTTAAATGGAAAAGAATCGCTGACCTTGTATGACTGCTGTGTGTACTGTGTGCCTGGAACACACAAAAGCTTAATGCTTAATATACCCACCAGCTATTGAACTATCAAACTTTGACAATTGAAAACATCTACAGAAGCTTACCTTTAGACATTACTACCAGGGAGCTCCCATTGTTGGCCCCTGCAATCGCACTTATGTAATAGTTTTTCTCCCATTGTTCCATGATCCATTCCTAAAAAAAAGTAGGAAGTAATAAGTACAACAACTAATGATGCTTAACACATGCATGTACACATTTTATATAAAGCACATAAAAAAGATAACCTTGTGAAGAAAGCACTGAGAAAGCTCATAAACTTGTGCAGTGAAACCAGTTCCCGCATTCATAATAAGAGCCCACAGATGTGAGCATGAAGCTACACTACTTATAAAAAGACCATCTTCATTTCCTTTCTCAACATGTTGTGCAAGTCTTGTATCAGCCACATTATAGTGGTATCTGGCCATAGCATAGAAAAAAAATTTGATCTCAGAACTTGACATTACTAGCAATGTCAATAAAGTGTAATATTTAATTTACAACTTGAAGTATCATCTCAGATACACAATTTAATGCAGAGAAAAAATTCAACATTTTCAACCAATACACGAGAAAAATAATATTGTCGTCTAATGAAATCTAATAATCAAATGACAAGTACAAACATAGACATAAAACGTGAAGAAGTTATAACAACATAATGCTGAAAACCAAACTGACAACCTTGTCCAAGACACATACCTCTGTTTCATTGGCCGCCGAGCATTATAAACGTTGATCCATTGTGTACCAGGCATACCAAGCCGAACCTTCTTCTTGGGCTGCTCAGCATCATCTTCCTCAATAGTCAACCTACCTCTCTTTTGACCAACCTGGTAGACAAGCTTAACAAAATTAAAAACACATTAGAGAGCTTCCTACTTGCATTTCAAAAATAGGATTTCCTAAGAAAACCAATAGTACCTTCAGAGCTCCATCAGTATTTATTGGCCTAACAGCTGGATTTGGCCCAATGATCCCATCAAAAAGTGAAATATATTTTGCATAATAGGGCTCTTCATCAAATTTCAAATTCACCACATATTCCAGAAAAATTTTAAAAGGTTGTGGACAAAAGCAACGCAACATCTCTGGGGATGTGGCCATTTTTTTCTTGCAAACCAAGAAGCTCTTGTTGTCACCCTGTCAACAAATGAGATATGTATTTATAAGAAACATTTATAAAAAATAAAGGATACAAAACTTATGATATGATAAAAATGCTTGGAAGTGAGTGACTACAATATAACCTAGTATCCTTGCCAAGGCAAACGTCCTCGAAGAAGAAATATAAGTGTATAAGCCAGAGACTCAAGATCGTCTCTCCTACTTCCAGTTCTCCCTAAATGAGCATGTACACTAGCATATCGACCAGTTCCCCTGCAATGAATTAAATAATAATAAAATTAATATAATTTAATAATTGGGGTTTCAAAATACATCAACAGTCATCATTTCCAAGTAAAAGATCATACCTGAATACATCTGGCCTTTGATCATATTCTACATGCAACCCAGTAGATATTTCCTTCCATTTTGTTGCTACATAATCAACAAAGCATATGCAACATTCAGAAAACAAATGAACAAATGGTATTCTTAGGATGGTAAGCAAATAAATCCTAACATAGACACTGAAGTGGATGGATTGATTTTGTCATTCTAAACTGCAATAATGGAACAATAGTGATTCTCAATAACAAAGGCCTTATCAAAAAGACATGAAATTCGCCTAAAGGAAATAAATCTGTGGTTCATGGACACCATAATAATAGTAAACAATTAACAAACACCTGATTAAATCCCTGATCAGTGTAGCGCTGAGAGGAATTAAAACCGCTGAGTCACACAATCCTAGACTGAATACCCTCAAGGGTTTGAATACCTCTGGGCGTTACCAGGTTCATACATGTTCTTAGATCTTTTCTATAAGGCTCGTATATGCTATTTAAATGTTACAACTGTTGCGTCTCTGAACATAGGATATACCTCTTTTCTTTATGGGAAACATGTGTCTATTATTAAACATACTGCAAAAGGTTTGGCATATTATGAAGTCCGTTTCATGTGCAGGGGTCCAGGCATTCTGGTACATGTGATTTCTTGGTTGGTTACCTTATATACACTCTGGCAGCTGGTATAGATGCATGAGATCGTCCCGGGAAAGCGCTTCGATCGATATCACGAGTTAGCACAACATGCATTTGGAGAGAAGGTTGGCCTATGGATTCTTGTTCCCCTGAATTTGATGGTTGAAGTTGGTGTGCACATAGTTTATATGGTTACTGGTGGACAATCATTAAAAAAATTTCACCAAACAGTGTGCAGAAGTTGTAAACCCGTGAGGCAATCTTATTGGATCCTCATTTTCAGTTCTATTCACTACTTTCTATCGCTGTTACCCAAGCTGAGTTCTGTGGCAGGGGTTTCAATGGCTGCAGCACTTATGTCTTTATGGTATGCTTTCTGCAAATGCATCAATAAGAGTCTGTTGGTTTCTATTTCAATAAACTGTGATGGGAAATAGGTGGTATCCTTAGTACTGTAACCTATTAGAGACAGTTACTATTCCTAAATTTCAGAGGGAAAGTCTTTAACTTGTCCAAAGAATTAAGAGAGTAGCTTAGTGATGGAAATGGATACTTTAGCAGTATGGTGGGAATGAACAGGAATACGATTTTGTCTTTGTTAATCTGGTTTTTTTTTGTAGTTACTCTACCATTGCCTGGGTAGCTTACGTTTATCGTGGTAGAGTGGAGGATGTAAGCTATTACTATTTACATACCAAACCTGCCACACCAGANTTTTTTTTTTGTAGTTACTCTACCATTGCCTGGGTAGCTTACGTTTATCGTGGTAGAGTGGAGGATGTAAGCTATTACTATTTACATACCAAACCTGCCACACCAGAAATAATGGTAGCTCTGGGATTAAATTTGAAGTTGCCAAACAGTAACACATAACTAATTTTGATGGCAAGAATATTTATACCATTTCCAATAGCAATTACCAAACCAAACCTTGAATGCCTTCTTGTAAAATAACTCAAAAAGTTATAAATTCAATTCACAATCTCTATCTCAGCAACACATTATCCTACCAAAATTAAACAGCATTATAGCCAGAACAGCTTTTAGCCATCCAATCTTAAGAACTTGGCTGAAAAAACAAAAGCTTCATAATGTATTACTAGTCTATAAGTCCTGCAATTCATCAATAAGGAAGAGAAAATACAGCTGAGCCAATAACTGTAATTATTTATTCATCATCCTCAGCATTATTCAAAGCGTTCAACTGAGCAATCAATTTTTCCTTTCTCTCTTCATAAGTTAGTTTCCTTATCAAATAACTGAAATCACTTTTACAACATTTAATTCAATGTAAAAAACAATGGACAGGTTACTGACCTTCAGAGCTCCAAAAAATCTGTTGCCAGTGGTGGTCCTGACGAGACCGACATCCAGCAAAGCTCTAAATGGCCTCCTGGCATCATTTGGTTCAATGTTGTAGTCCTCGCCAGTGGCCTGGCATACAAATCAGTACAAACTTTAATCCCACATAATTCTAAATAAGCTAACATGAAGGCATATATAATTTGAAATTAACAAAACATCCCATGTATCCCATAGTTAAAAAAGTCGGTTACCAAATATGACAAAATACCAAATAACTATAATGATAAGAAACAGAACTGCCAAATGCAATATTCTTTTTTAGCTCATCACAATCCAAAAAATGAATTATCTTATTCTTGGACTACATGGTTTTGAAATACATCATCAAAATTTGCATTTGTAATTAGAAACCATAGCAACAATTAAAATAATGGATTGCATATACCTCCTCGTTGCCAACATATTCCTCATCCATCTCAAGCTGTTCAACACACGACGTGCCAGCAGGAGACCAGTGCAGTATGCTTCATAATCAAACAGTAAATCCATCAAAACCTCTGTTCATTATTCAAATCCAATGCTAAAACACTTGTGAAAACAGCAGGAGACCAGTGCAGTATGCTTCATAATCAAGCAGTAAATCCATCAAAACCTCTGTTCATTATTCAAATCCAATGCTAAAACACTTGCAAAAATATTATTACTTATTAGTAATTACATAATAGTGCAATATGAACAAGAAATTAAAGGAAATGAATACAACACAGAACAGAGTAAATGTAAATAAGATGGTGTATAATGGAGATGTGTGCAATGACTCACAAAAATACAATAATACAAGGAAATAAAACATGGTAGAAATAGGTCTGGGCAGCCTAGTGTAAGTTTGAGTACCTGGCAGACATACTTCCCATGATAATACAGTTAAACAAGTATTTATAAGGAGTGAGGTCATGTCAATGCAGTACACATCGGTTGAAATGATTGCATACTAGAGAACTTTTACATGTTAAATACCCCAGTTGAAGCTTGGTATCCATCAAAAGGGATTGACCAAACAAAAATACCAAATGAGAGAAAAATGTTATTGGTGTGCATGAATACTCTGTATCGATCCCAAACAATATATATAACACATAGTACACAATGCACTTTAACATTAGAAGCAGCATCAATGAAGCTTAGCTCCATCTCAAAATAAAATAAAATGCAACATAATGCACCCAAATAATAACATCACAGATACCTTGTAGGTTAATGCTACAAACAAAAAAAAACATAATATATAATGCAAATAAACCTGTCGAATGGAACCAACGTACAGTATATATCAATAGCAAATGACCTAAATGAAGTTCGGTTTAATTTAAAAACTAAATAATATCCAAGTTAAAACATTGCGTAATACAACATAAAGTACAAAATGGCACAAATGGGATAGCTATTAAAATAGAAATTGTTTCCCAACAGAAATGAAGTTGTTATTTATAAATAAAACGATGACCCTACACAATAAATTAGGTATTTCTGGATATTTAAGAAAAACGACTATGATGTTAGCAGGTACTAGGAAATATAATCGCATTGCTAATGAAGATGAAAGGTTGAAGAATATAGTGTGTGTCCTCATGCATAAATTTTAAGTAATGTGCTGGAAATCTGGTTATACTACCCAAAATCAAAACTAATTGTGTAGGTTGACATTTGATAAGCAACAAATAAGAAGAGTATATATAAGGAGACAGGACATAGGTTTAAATAATGTGCTGGAAATCTGGTTATACTACCCAAAATCAAAACTAATTGTGTAGGTTGACATTTGATAAGCAACAAATAAGAAGAGTATATATAAGGAGACAGGACATAGGTTTGGAGTTTTGGTGTTTGAAGTTGAAGTTCTAGCAGAATTTTAAACAGAGAGGATAAAAAGTGATTTGAATCCAAAGTAGAATTGAACATGAACACAACATTTAACCTATAGCAAGTTGCAAGCATAAGGCTGTGCTGAAACTCAGTAATAAGAGCATTAGTTCTAGAAGATGATTTTAGGTTTCAATTGTGTTCTTATGGCAGCAATAAGAATGAAAAAAATTGAAAGTTCGTTGCAGAACAATCCAAAGTAGAATTGAACATGAACACAACATTTAACCTATAGCAAGTTGCAAGCATAAGGCTGTGCTGAAACTCAATAATAAGAGCATTAGTTCTAGAAGATGATTTAGGTTTCAATTGTGTTCTTATGGTGGCAATAAGAATGAAAAAAATTGAAAGTTAGTTGCAGAACAAAAATGAGAAACTGCATAAGAGCAAAACTAAAAGCCTGAAAAAATACCATATCAAAGTCCATCCATTACCGAAAGAAACTAAGAATAAGGAACCTTGGTAGAGATGCCACATTGCTTGACATGGCTAAAAGTTTATCCAAGCCAGACAATTAGGTTGAAGCACCACAGTTGGAAATATTAATGCATGCCAAGGAGCATTTCATTAAATGGAAGTTGGAAAGACTTCATTGAGAACAAACCAAATTTTGAGGATATGATTTCTCCTGTGGTATTTTGAGTCACCATCAGCTTACTGGGCTCCTGATGCATTGCACCTAATGCCCAGCCCCAAACATCCATCTAAAACTGATTCATGCAAATCTGTCATGAGTCTAATTTAGACTTATCATGGTCCTCGTTATTCCTTATGTTTGATCCTTTCTACAGTCTTATGAATCTTGATTGCAATTTAGGTTCAGCTTATGGTTCCCAGAAGGTCTTATTTTGTTGCTGTAAGCTTTATAACTGGGCGAAGGCCACCACAACCCAAGCTTAATGAGTTTTAATGCTCCTAATGGTTAGGTTAATAATGTTATGGTTTTACAATAGAGATGGCATGTCTCCATTCCTGGAACTTTGTGTAGCTTACGCTCCCACAGCCCAAGCTCCACCATGAATAAAGGCATTAAATCAAATTACAAAAATGCCTAAATGGGTGATCGAAAAACATACCATTTTTGGAGGAACGGGATCCATCTCAACCAATCTGAGAGACATATTGGCGATTTCTGAAATGGCATGGTCCCTAGCTCATGGAGCTTCACTCTCCAGTTCTTCATATGCAACCTGAAATGCTTCTTGCCAGAAACTGCTCAGTTTCAGACGAGGGTTGTGTATGTATATATCCCACATATGATGAACTACCTTCTCCCTGGCCTCTATCTCCTGCCACCCCAACCACAGCGACATCCAGAATCAATTTCAGCCCCAAATTCAACTACATTATGTTTAAATTTACATGACAAAAACTACCAAAAGGCTACAACTTCAATGACATTTAATGGAATTTATATGCTACTGTACTCAATACCGATGAAACCCATTCGCTACGGTACCAAGACTTAACTTAAAGCAAAACCCAACAATTGAAATCATGCTACCATTCCTACCGATGAAACAAAGAAGCATTATTGTAATCTCTTGATTAGAAAACATAATTAATAACATTTATGCTCTGTGTCTCATGACTGTATCAGAAAGCAGTAGCTGTAAAATTTAAAAATTCGTTGATAAATTGATTCAGATACATGAAGAATAACATTTTCCATTTAGTTTTAAAAAATGTGCATGCATCATTGAAAATAAAGAAACTTAAAACACTTCCAAAAAATATTAACGCAGATGCTTCACAATCAACCAGCCGCAAATGAAAGAGTAAATATATCACATAATCACATACATTGAGATGATCAAAAGATAAATCCTATGAACTTGATAAATCCTTTTAACTGAAATTAAATTATAGGTTTTAACAAATCCCTGCTGTAGAAACTGGTCTTGTGAATTCTCTGAAAACACTTTGGCATATTCCAAATAAAGAAAGACCCCGCTGCAGCCACAGGCCAAAATGGAGAGAAACTACCCCAGCAAGGCTGAAGAGACCATGACCTTATTGAATGCATAAAAAACAAAACACGATGTGCATGGGATGAAAGAGTCCATTAGATGTCCCCAAGCAGGGTCCATTAGATGTCCCCACTCAGGGTCCACGTGATAGATACATTGCCATCTTCACCAACAACCAGGATGAAACCATTAGGGATGTGCCTTGTACATACTACACAATTTGCCTTTGGGTGTGCACGGCGAATGACAAACAGTAGCAGCAATCCAAAGAAATAGAAAAAAATGTCAAGAAAGACTGAATATAACATTATTGAAAGACACCATGTCAACATTAGCCACTCTAAGGGCCGCTTCCTATAAACTGAGTTATGATAAATTTGGGTAAGTAGTGTTTTTGTCTTTTGTTTCCATTTATTTTCTGATTTTGAGCTGGCTAACTCAGGAGTCTAACATAATTCCGTGCTAATTACGCACCCATGTTCTCACAATGACTTAGTAAGGCTGCATCAGGTCATCCACGCAGCAGGATACCAATGTTAACTTCCAGATTGACTTCACTCATGGGAAAATGCCCTAACAAACACTCTATAACCCAGAAAAAGGATATATCCATGAAAAAGGCATTAAATCAAAGTACAAAAATGCCTAAATGGGTGATCGAGAGAGAAACACTCCTTACAAGTACCTAAAGCTAAAAGAGGACCTTATCTTGAAAGCATGGTACCAAAATACTAAATTCTTGAACTACCTGGTAACCTTGCCAAGGTAGCCTGCCTCGAAGAAGGAATATCAAGGTGTATGCCAATGAATCAAGGTCATATCTTCTACTTCCTGTTCTACCTAGGTGGGCATGGACACTTGCATACTGTACAGTTCCCCTGATCACAAACAGAATGTTAGTTCATATCTGGGGGAGAGGAGGC
>LPNX010856041.1:4285-17425 GCA_001517045.1 Pseudotsuga menziesii
TTAGGTTCCTCAAATGAGGTTATAGTGTTGGTTGAGTTAAGTAGATTTTAAGTCTCTCTTGAATTTAGGGGACAGATTGTGTGCATGTGAGATGATGAATCTAAAACAGCTACTCAATAACAATAATGTATGAAAAACTGTAAGAAACTTTGACCATGCAAACTGTTTGCTGAAATAAATAATGCTGAAAGGAAAAATTTTAAAATAATGCTGTAAAACAAGAAGCAGGAGTGGCTGTAGGGCTGCAAATGGAACAGGTGGTTGTGCAAGTGCAGTAAAAACGGAGGCAAATCGACTAGGTTTTTGCGCGGCAACAAATGCAAAAAACTGGGCGCGGACCGCGGGTTTCTAGATGGAAGCGGCGGTCGAAACCGCGGGTTAGGGCCAAACAGGCGCGGTCTAGGTCGCGGGTTCGGGGCGAACATGCGCGGTCGAGGCCGCGGGTGGGTAGATGGCAGCGGCGGTCGAAACCGCGGGTTCTGGGAGAACAGGCGCGGTCGAGGCCGCGGGTGGGTAGATGGCAGCGGTGGTCGAAACCGCGGGTTCTGGGCGAACAGGCGCGGTCAAGGCCGCGGGTGGGTAGATGGCAGCGGCGGTCGAAACCGCGGGTTCTGGGCGAACAGGCGCGGTCGAGGCCGCGGGTTTCGGGCTGGCAGCGGCGGTCGGAGCGCGCCTGTGTAATGAACAGGCGCGGTCGGATCGCGGCTGTGGGCGGAAAAAGCGCGGTCGGGACGCAGGCAAAAAGGTTGACAGCGGCGGGCTGGTCGCGGCTTAAGGCCTGAAATGCGCGGTCGGGCCGCGGCTGCGGAAGAAAAAGGTGCGGTTTACGGCGGCCGAAAATGATAAACTAAAGTACAGTACAGAAAAATAAAAATAAAAGTAAAAAGAGACAGCGGAGTCGCCAAAACTGTAGCTAGGGTTTTCACCCTAGCTTGTGCGAATGAGCACCTACTAAGGAATCTGGATTCCTTAGTAGCAGTTCAACAATGTAAATGGAAATAAACTAAACTAAAGCAGAAAAAGTAAATAATGTAAAGCAAAACAGTAAGGAAATGGGTAATGGAATTTTATATTTATGTTACCTCCGATGAGGAGGTTGGTGGAGTCCGTTGCGCTGGTCCGATGTCGGTGGCTCCGAGCTCCGAGCTGCTTCCTTTCCTTTTCTGGTGGTGGAAATGGGCCAAAAGGGTTCTCGGTGATGGAAATAGCTTGATGGTAAGCTAGGGTTTCGAGAATGATTTCGGCAGAGGTAGGATGCTTTTGACTGTGGATGTGAAATGAGGGGTCTCCATCACTTATTTATAGTTTTTTAGTGGTGGAGTGCTTGCCCATGGTTTTGGAAACCATGTGGTTTAGGGCAGCTTGTTTAGGGTTTTTGCTGTTTTTAGGGTTTTCCTCCTTTTTCCTCATTATTTTTATTCCTTTTCTTCCCTTTTGGGGATTTTTGCTATTTTTAGAGGAATTTTGGCTATTTTTGGAGGAAAAAGGGGTTTTTTGACCTTTTGGAGGCATTTTAGGCCTTCTGGAGCCTTTTTAGATGGTTTTATGGCCTTTTGGAGGCATTTTAGGCCTTTTGGAGGCTTTTAGTGGGATTTTCAGGGAAATATGGTAGGCAAATGGACAAATTAGCCACGTAGTGGGGTAGATGAGCTAGTTAACCATTTTTGGGTGTTAACAGGTACGTGCAATCAGTCGTCCATTTCACACGATCTTGCAATAAATGGAAAAAGTGTTAGTGATTTTAGTCACATGGGGAAATCTTTCGAATCATTGGAAAGAAACTGCTAATAAAAAAATCACTTCGCCTGTCATTTCAATGGTAGTTATTGTGCATTAATGACAGAAATGTCAAAAAAGAATGCCACCAAAAATCTCTTGCGTCCTCAAATTAACTGTAGCCAGCTGTATTTTTGTGACCAAAACTTAGGATGTGACAACTTTATTTTCTTGCAATAGATAGAGGATCTGCGACAACTCTTGCTTTCTTGCAAGAAATAGGTGGTATTCGCCAGTTTTCTTCTTCTGTGACACAACTCTTCTTCTTTGATAGGAAACAGGTCTGCGACCCCATTCTTTTTCTTTAGTAGACCAAATATCTGCGACACAACTCTCATAATCTTGAAACAAAAACACTCTTACTTTTTACAGAAATAACACTCATAAACACACTCAAGAATCTGTGACCTTTTGTTTTTTTTTTCAATTCTTTTTGAACACTTAGTCAAACAAATTGCGGCTATCCTAGTAAGGCTTTAACTGACTTCCATTCACCAATCCTTTGAAAGGTGTTCCATCCAATCTCTATAATTGTATACCGCCTCCTTTATAGATCTGAATCACCACATATGGTCCCAGCCAATGTGTTTTCAGCTTGCCTGGATGCTTTAAAAAATTACTGTCATACAAAAAAACAAGATCTCCAATGTGAAACTGCTTATTCTTAATGTGTTGGTCGTTTCATGCTTTTTCTTGTTGCTTCTCAACATTCTGATGATATCCTATGATAAAACATTATTCCTTCAACTAGACAAGCTGCAATAATCTTTCTTTGATAGCACCAACATTTGTCATCTCCATTATGGAAGTTATCCTTAGACTTGATACAATGTATTCCATTGGCATGACAACCTCTTGTCCATAATCCAGTCGAAATGGAGCTTGTTGTGTCAACTTCTTATAGGTCGTGCGATAAGCTCATAGTACCACATAAATTTTCAGGTCCTAATCATCTCTTTGAACATTGTAGATATTTGTCAATGTGTTTTCTAGGATCTTGTTGAATGCTTAGGCATCACCATTCACTTGTGGGTGACATGGTGTTGTCTTCTTGTGTTGGATATGGAATTCTTCAGTTAGTTCGTAGATCAACAAATGAACAAAGTGTGTGCCTTGATCACATCAATATATCTAGGCATCCAAATCTAGTTACAACATTGTCGAACAAAATTTTTATAGCAGTCGCAACAGTACAATCCTTTACTGGCGTTGCTTCAACCCATCTATTCAAGTAATTTGTTGCAGTAATAATGTATCATGCACATGTTCTTTTTATTGGTTGATTGATTGTACCCACAAAATCAACATCCCATTTTTCAAATTCTTATAAAGTTATCTGAGGTACTAACAACATTTCATCTGGTCGCGATGGCTTTCCAGTTCTCTGACAGACATCATAGTTACGACGATATTCTCTAGCATATGCATGTAAAGTAGGCCACAACAGTCCTGCATGTAATATCTTTTATACTGTATCTTTTCCAGCATTATAAACTCTTGTGACACCAGCATGTGCTTCATTTAATATTATTGGTCGCTCATGTTCCATTACGCAGGGACGAAGAATTTCATTTGGTCCCATGTTATACAGTTTCCCAACGATCAACTGAAAATCTACAACTCATACAACTAATTTTTTTCTACACAATGTTAAATCCTTCAGGTGCATATATTATACTCAAGAATTGTATAATATCCCTATAGTGATCATCAAACATATTGACTGCAAATAATTAAGCATATGGAAGATTATCGTCGAGACTCATAGGTTCTTCTCCTCTTTCTAGCATTAAAAGATGGTCGGGTCCGAAATTTAGTCAATCAGGCTTAACAATTATTTCAAAGTCAAATTCCTGGAAGAGAAGAATCCATCGACAAATCTACCCCCCCAACAATGGATTATTGACCAGGTATTTCAACACAGAATGATCTGTGTACATTTTAAAATGTCCACCCAACAAATAGTGACAAAATTTCTGAAGAGCGTATACCATAGCTAGTCCTTCTCTTTCCGTCGTGGTATATTTCTTATCTGTTGTTGATAATTTTCTGCTAGCAAAGGAAATAGGATGATCAATAGCAATTTCATAAGGTTGTGCGAGTACAACAACGAATGCAACAAACAACGCATCGACATGTACATGAAACTCCTTTTTCTAGTCTAGAAAAACTAGTATGGTGTCCATACTTTCTTGGCAGTTTTCACTCCACTGAAACTTATTATCCTTCTTTAATAACTTTTCCATAGGGGCAGTAACCTATGCAAACCCTGTGATAAATTTTTGATAATAGCATGTATGTCCCAATGTTGTTCTTAACTACTTCATGGTCGAGGGTGGTGGTAGGTTGACAATGATCGCAATTTAGCAGGATCGACCAAGATTTGATCGTGAAAAACCACATGACCCAACGGAATTCCAAACAGGGAAAAAAGTACATTTCTTTAGATTCAGTGAAATCTGATACTATCGACACCATTTCAGAACCATTCTAAGGCTCTCAATATGATCTTTAATGAGCCCAAATACAATCCAATAATTGAATTAGAGCTCAATAAACTTATGAATAAAATCCTTGAAAGAAACCACTACTATCTAGGAAAAGATAGCAGGAGAGTTGTTGAGTACAAAGGGCATTACCGTATACTAGAAACACCCCCACTCCGTCACAAAAGTGGTCTTGTGTTGATCTTCCTTCACAATTCTGATATGATGGTAGCCAAATAACCCATCAGTAAACGAATAGACTTCTTAGCTCCCAATACTCTCCAATACCTCATCTGTAAATGGATTCAGAAATGGGTCATGCAAGCATGCATCATTTAACTTTCTTAGGTCAACCGCAAATATGTACTTCACTGAAATTCATCTTATCTTACACTGCCATTGGGATGATCCACTAAGATTCTTTGACTGGTTCTATGATACCTGCATCCAGCATTTGATCTAAATCTGCTTTAACTTTTTCTTTGTACTGAAAATTGATTTGGTACAGGCATTGCTTAATAGGATTTGCATCGGGCTTTAGTGGAATCTTCATCTCGCCAAGATCTTTGATAATTCCTTTCATCTCTAAACATTTCGTGGGAAACAGATCCTGAAACTCATGCAATAAGTCTGTGATCTATACCACAGTCTCATCGTCATAATAATCTCCAATATTTATAAACTTTGGATTCTCTCGGGAGCTAGTATTCACTTTCATGACTTTCAATAGATTAAGAAATTGGTCGCTTGAAATAGCAAATCCTTTCATCGCATGAGTACCTTCAGACTCTAGGATGTTTACATCGCACGGGTCATCATCATCAGGTTCACCCGTCACATTATATAACTCCATCCATTGTTGGACTATCGTGTTGCTCTAATTAAAACTTGTCATTGACACATGGATATCTTCAAAAACATTTGTGTTGATTACTTGCAGGGAAGCATTAATCGATGGATGGTCATCAACAAACTCAAACATGCATGTAAATATGGAAGATAATTCTTCCCATTCAATCATTCCACGTCGCATCTCAACTGATATGTACCAGTTTCTTGGTATCATGTCAAATGTATGTACAAACTTGTGGACCCATTCTTGTCGCAGGAATGCTTCCCATGTCACATGACAAGATTCAATGTGCCCGACAGGATTAGTCAATCCTCTGTGTTTTTTACTAGTATAGCTGATATTCTCTCTAAACGTATCTTCATTAATCTTCGGCATTGTGGCTATTCTGAGATAGGTTGTTTATGTGCGACCCACCATCTGGCAGTTGTAGCTTTCAATGAAAAATCTAGACCTAACAACTGCTGAGGTTCTGTTACTCTTTCTTCAATTTTTGTAAGAAAATATGCCAAGTTAGGTAAACCTTCATATGTGGATATATCACTTACCTCGATACCTACCCGTCGCATATATTGTGTAATTATTGTGCATCTTCTCATTAATACTTCATGCATTCAGTTCTGCCAATTTTCTAGAGCTTCTTGAGAATCTCATGTGTAGGAGCTAATGCTTCTCCAACTGAGATTTCCTTTGGCCATTGGATTTACATAATTGTCCATTGCAGACCTGATGTTATAAATATTGTCTAGATATCCTCCTTGTACTTCACTATTCACTTGCTCAACATATCTCTAAACTTCCAGCGGATCAATGGGTGTGACCACCTGTAGATATGAGTCTTCAAACGTTAAAATCCTCTTTTTAAAGTTGATAATAGTTTGATTATCAATCACCCAGTCGATCCCCAGAAGTGCAGGATACATATTAGTATCATCAGCAATGTCAATCACTTTGAAGTCGGCATAAGTTATGAATCATTCTATCTCTACCGACACCTGAGTCAGTCAACCGATAGGTAGAACCTTCGTCTGATTGGAGAACATTAGTTGGATGGGATACCATACGAGTCTTGGATTCCCTGTACTCTCCCATGTTTGTCTATTCAAAATGTTAGCATCATATCCCAAGTCCAGAATAATATAGTCCATATCATAATCTCCTATTTGGGAAGTCGTTCTCAGTTATTGACTAGTCTTTAATCTTTTCCCAATATGATTAACCCTTCTTTCAGGTCGTACTTCTTCTTGAGGTTCTTCTATTAGAGATGTCAATTTTTATACAACATCTTTATATTGTATTAGTGATAAGCAAATTTTAAATAACTATTTTAATTTACTAACATTTTCAGTCGACTGCTTTCGTACAACTGGTTAAATATTAGTTAGTGCCTTCATAACATTAAACATATGTGAAATAGATTGTTTGAAACATGTTAGTAAATATTCTTAAGTACAATATTGTTGAAAATTAAAAAATAATATATATTGATTACTTTTTTAATTCACCCGATTCGTCCCTTTGCAACTTTTCCATCAAAGTTTTGTGCTCTTCTCCACTTAGATTGCAAAAAATCTTACCAATATTTCTCACTCTTTTGCTCTACATGACACGCATTAACCAATACATATTAGTTAAACTTACATATAATTCAAACATATTAATTTAATACAAAAATTACGAATAGCTTGCCTTCTTCTCATTTTGGATGCGCTCCCATCATGCGAATTATAATTTTTACTCCTTGAACTCTTATCACACATTTTCAATCAATAAACAACCTATACCATTTAAATAGAGAAGCTATTAAATATATTATGCAAATAAATTACAGAATTTCTAGCTAACAAAACACTCTTCCATATCGGTGTGCTTTATGATTACAAACACCCCAATACATTTACATAATGTACGCATTGGTGCATCATAATTGAATGCACTGATAACTAAATTAAATTAAAAAATTAAGCCATACATTTTTGGTGTGATATATTTAATATAATACACTAGTGCGACATATTATCTATATTGCACCAGATATTCTCTAAAACTTTTTAAAATAATGTATAGTGGCAGCACGGGGTCTTCACCCAATGAAACTATGCCATAGCACCTTCGTTCATGGGGTATTAAAGAACACCCCTAAGCTCACTAGGTAATGATAAATAAATACTAAAATCCTTTTGTTGAGCCCCCCTCCCAATACATATTTCCAATTAAAAAACCCTATTTTCATGAGATATTCCTTATTTTTACTAGACACCTCTTTCAATACCTCCCAATACCTATAAACCCCCATACCCTACACCACCTCAAACCTACAACATATTGACCTTATTTTTCACAATTTAAAAACCCCCCTTTATGAATGAACGTGATAAGATATTGGTCAATAAGGTGTATCCGCCGTGAGTGGCAGGGTGTGCTTGTATTATAAGCGCATCAATGTGTTATACAAGAAGGTTTGCATTGAAAATATGAATGTGTTTTTTAGAAAAAAAATAACAGCGACGGGGTTTGGGATCTAATGCAATAAGTGGTCCTGTTAACACTCAAAATGTCTTGGGTTTGAAGGCTACTCAATACTTTAAAATTGGAATTGAAGGTTAAAGATAAAATTTTAAAGGGGGACAAATGCACATGGTATTAACCCCTAAGATCTCAAACACACGTTAAAGGAGTTACAAAAAGTTCCCAAAGAGGACCAAGTGGATTAGCGCGGGAACCTAGGGTCAAATGCTGAGCGCTAAAGGATAGATATTAGGCACTAGAACATAAAAGATAAAAATACCAAGTGCAGAGAGTAGGCACCCAAGTGCAAATGTGCTAGACTCACTAGCAAGAAAATATGACAAAGTTCTAATAGATCAACAGTATGGAAGAATAGAGCATCAAAATTAAGGACAAAGAATAAGACTACATTGATGTGTCATTGGCCACAAACCACCAGTACATGTCGAAAGTTTTGATTGATAATGACTCCCAAGCTGAGTTTGGAAAACAATTTCTAGATCAAGCCTTTTTATGACCTGAATTTACCAAAAGGTAGAATCTTCATACAATTGTGTAAGTTGACAAGATGCTCTCCATGGAAGAAAAGGGAAGAAGAGATGGAATCCATGTGTACCAAAAGAACATTGTGGTGTATCAGGTGGGTCTTGACGACGTCAGCTAACATCATCCGTCAGCTGACATCATCCTAAGATCATTCAAAAAATCCATGCCATATGATCCAGTTCAAATTTTCTAGCCGTTAAAGTAAAAAAGGAAAGCACTTGTGCAGGTTATGCAATTGAAGATTCACTGCTTAGTACAAAAATCCATCTTTCGATCATCCATTCACCCCATTGGGTAATTCTAATCTTAACCTCCCCATCCATTCACCCCATCGGGTAATTCACCATAAATATGAATTTTCACTTATCGCCTCCCCATCCAAATTAAAAACCCTAGAAGTACGGTGAGGAACACTTATAGTATCATGAGGGAGATGTCTTGGACATTATTGTGGCCTCCTTTGACCTCTAGATCATCATACTTCAATCTGAATCTAATTTTTCAATTGGCTAATACCCATGCCACCTACAGGAGACAAATTTAGTGCGTGCAATATCTTCTGAGGCCTTGTTGTTCAGACTTATCTTTGTTTTTTTTCTCCCTACATTTCTCTTATGGTGACATGTTGGTGTTGATATTTTCCAATGTTGTCATCTTGTGTGAGTTGTAAGCTCATGTAGGCACTCTCAACCACCCAACTATTCTTCAGTTTTTGTTTATCCTCTGCAATCCTATAAATTGAGTCTCTCTCATGTATTTTATTTTTTAGGTTAATAGATTATTGCTTCTATTATGTCGAGGATCGTTTATGATCTGGGTTGATCCCCATATCTCTAAAGAATAAAATCCATAAAACATCAAACGATTGGAAAATAATCAAATGCATGTTTAATCAATTATATGAAAAAACCATTGTTCTATCATGGAATCAATTGCAAATAAGGAATTCTCTCCAACTCAATGTCAAAGTAGCTTTTATAGACATCAATAATACTTAAGGAAATTTTCTTTTTCTACCATTGACATCCAAATTTTTGTGATTGCTTTTAATTCATGTAATTTACATATAATAGAATCATTTTACCTATATTTTTTAGAAAAAACACACACACATTCAAAAATATTATTAACCTCTCTTTGAGTAAGAGAGAGTAAATGTTGATTATGTAGTAGACAATATACACTATTTTTAAACAATTTTATGTTTCAAATATATAAACTTTAATATTGAAATTTACTACAATAATTAAAAACTCACATACCATAACAATTAGAAGTGAATTTCTCATTAATTAATTTATAACCTAACTAATATGTTAGAACTTATAACTAAAACTTTTAGAAAATGATTTACCAAAATATAATGTTCTCCTCTCATAACAAAGATATCTTACAATTTTAACTAAATTATAATGTTTTATGAACCAAATTATTGATGTGATTTACCATTATATAATTTTCTCAACTCTTATACCAAAGATACATATAATTAATTTACAATGTTTTATAAACCAAATTGTTTCAAAATTTGAAAAGGTGAATGGCAAACAAACAAAGAACTAAGACATTGAATGGCAAAGAAACAAAGAACTAAGACATTGAAGTTTAAACATACCATGATAGAACATTAAATAAAACATACAACGTGAAGATTTGGACTCACTTGAGAAAAATTACCTAATAAAAATTGCAAACAATAACCACCACTAATGATTATTCATTCATTACATTTATTTTTTCTAACTTAAACTTTGAAAAAAAAATGTATATACAATGGTCTTCGTTTGTTTACTTAAACTTTGAAAAAAAATAGATATATACAAGGGTCTTCGTGATTTGTTTGTTTAGAATGGGATAACCAATATAGAGACAACTTATTAACAATTAAATTTTTATTTTAGTTGTTAGATTTTATTTGCATATAAAATTTAGTAAAATTTTGGCGAATGTTCACTCAGTCATAAAATATTGTAAAAACTTGGTAAATATTTCATCAAATTAAAAAATATTATAATATCTTGGTGAATCTTTTGCTCGGAAGACTCACCTTTTGATTCTTACTAAGGTAGTGCAATAAAAGATCATATGCCAAAGCTCGAATCTCTCAACTCTTAGACCCTCAAATGAACAAATGCATGAATGAGGATAAGAGGGATTTATTTATACATTTCACAAGTAGTATTGGGCCACTCACCACTGGAGGTGTTGCTGAAACAAAATTATGTACTAACTGGAAAGTGTGGGGTCCACTTTTTATCTCATCCTTTAATGGTCCAATGGACATGTGGAGACCCAAATCTTGACATATCGGAAAACTATTAGAATTGAACACTTTACACTGTGGAGTGAATATGGCACCCATAAACCATTATTACAACGTGTAGTATTATTGAAACCCACAACCTTAATATAGTGTATG
This sequence comes from Pseudotsuga menziesii, assembly GCA_001517045.1. Lineage (NCBI taxonomy): Eukaryota > Viridiplantae > Streptophyta > Pinopsida > Pinales > Pinaceae > Pseudotsuga > Pseudotsuga menziesii. Next base: position 14,871 of record LPNX010856041.1, read on the forward strand.
AATTCCCAATTAGCTTATTTTCCAAATTTCTTATTTTTAAGCTACCCTTTAAGAAAAAAATAACCTTCTTATCTATTTATAGATATGAATGCCACTTTTTCCTTTCTTTTGCTGACAATCAATATATGAATTCTTTCCTTTGATTTAGAATTTTTAAGTTAGTTAGAAAGTTGCAATGGTTATTAGAAATAATAACATACACTAACAAGACTAACAAGAATAGAAAGCACATTAATGGATCATCACAAAAATAATTAGAACCACTATGTTAAAGACTACTTTTTCTTAGATAAACCGAGGAGGTGTTTATATCCATGTCCTTGAAATTTTTGAAAACATGCAAAATATGGTAAAACTGTTTTATCACCCTCATTGAATGCAAAAGACTAGATATAAAATAGCATAATGTATACATCTCAGGTCAAACATGCCATGTACATATCATATATAATCATGAAGGAAATGAAGTACCATGTTCAAACTAAATCATATATTTATCATACATAACTAGATCCATTTCTGCATGATGATAGAAACTACACATCAAAACAAATCACCAAAAAACATTTTACTTTTGAATGACCTTTACAAAAAACAAAATATTGTAAAACAAGTACCAAACCCAACAAATTTAGGTCACAAATAAAATTGACGAACTTTGCAATACGAATAAAAAAAATACCAGTCGCGAACTTCTCAATACAAATAAAATAATCTACCAGTACACTTTGGACAACTTTACAAGAAGACAACCAAAATAATGACCATTCCACTATAGCCCCACCATTATAATCTGTTGGGATATTATTAAATCCCCTCATTACTTAGGATAAAATATTTTAACATTATTTGATTAAATTCCTACCCACTAGCTAATTAGTTGGCATCCACTTGCACCTTAAAGTCAACACATGCCATCTATACCCCATGAATGCTTTATTTCTGATTTTGGGTTGATCTTGACCACTTTATTGACTCCAAGAATTAGTAACTGCGCTTTCCTGTAGATTCTGTCTTATTCTACTTTTATCCATCTTTTTTGTGGATAAGGTAAAGCTAGTTAACTAGGAAACTGGCATCTTTTGTTGCTAACCCAATATACTTCATGACTTTCTCTCCATATTCCAAGATTAACATGTTTTTCCATCACTCTTGACAAATCACTTATGATTTTTCTAATTCATGAGGTCCTTGATTTGTTTGGGAAGTGCTTTAGCCACCTATGGGGGTTTATCATATTTGGTAAGTCTACTTTATAAGCTAGTAATGAGTTGTCTTCCATCAACTCAAATATCCTTTATAAGGATGTATTACCATTGAAATATTATCAATTATCATTTTTTGATAATTCAGTAATGTGTGTTCATTAATTCCTCTTCTTCTCTCCTTATGCTAATTCTCTGTAATTATCAGTCAGGTTAATTGTGTGCTTAGATTCTTCGCTTGTTTATGGAATCCATGTTTCCATCAAGGATTTAGAATTCTGACATGGTATTGGAGCGAAAGGTTTCCCAATCCATCAAGTCTCTACATGTTATCAATAGCTTAAAAGTTCCGACATGGTATCAGAGCCTAGGATATCAATGTTTTGACATGGTATCAGAGCTTTGGGAGCTCATCAATTAATTCTCCTTTTAGATTTGTAGGTGCAACAAATTCAATATGGATTCGAAAGTTCCTCTACTATCTCCTTTCAACTATTTTGATTGGAATCCAAAGATGAGTGCATACTTCAAGAGGCAATGTCTCTTTGATGTCTCCATTGGTGCTATGAGTGAACCAGAGTCTTATGAAGAGAAGATTGATTGGCTGAGTAATTGTGATAGATCTTATGGAATCATGTGCTTAGCAATGTCTCCAAATATACATCATCTCATAGATTCTAATGAATATCCATTTGAGCTTTGGAAAGATTTGGAAAAATCTTTTGGTATACAATAAGTAGAAGATGGAGCATGGAGCGAACCCATCATCTACTCATGCGCTCTCTCTCAATATTTCTTGGACTCAACATTCTCCGACGAAGTTATTTATGATGAAGAAGTTTCTCAAACAGTTTATGTTGTTGCTACCCTCTTTGATTTGAATGCTTCCTCCTTCAATGAAGAAGAAAATATTGAAGAACAATCTTTTTTTGTGTCTCTTGAAGATACTAACAATCTTTTTTTGTGTCTCTTGAAGATACCGATGAAGAAAAAGAAGTGACAAATGGAGCTTCTATTTTTATTGATGATGATTCACCCACACATTCATTGTTCTCTATGTCTTCTATATTAGATTTTGATATCTATGTGCCACATCCTTCACACTTTGTGCATAAATCTCTCATTGATGGTGCGTAGCCCAATGAATTTCAGGATGTTTGCTTAGTCATATCAAGTCATATTAGTGTCTTTCCATTTACCTTACTTGATCTCATGTGCTTCTGCATCTCCTCCTTTGTTCTTAGAATCAATCCTTAGAGCCTCTTTGAAGATTTTGAACATCTCCTTCCTTCCTCCTTTCATACTTCTAGTACAGAGGATTCATTATCAGTGTATTCCCATGAGTCTACT
>LPNX010856041.1:27589-46633 GCA_001517045.1 Pseudotsuga menziesii
TTAGATGGAAAAAGCAAAAGACCTCTCACCATGACGGAGGATGAACGAGAGGATGTAGATGCCAAAGCCCTAAGCACAATCCGTTTATGTCTTGTGGATGATGTGTTGTTCAACATTATTGGAGAAACATCAGCAGCAAGCCCGTGGAAGAAATTAGAAAGTCTCTATATAACCAAATCGGTGAAAAATGAAAGAAGGTACAAATACATTGATAGTTGGTCAATACTGAGATGGGGGGGGTGAATCAGTATTGTTGACTTTTTACCATTTAAACCACCTATTAAACCTTAATCAAAACATTGAATCAACAAGATACACAAAACACATATTTTATCATGGAACCCTAATAAGGTAAACCACCAACACGTTTCTATTATCTGCAAAACTTTGTTTTTACAATATACAATAGTTATTTGCAAGCACTCACTTGCTGGATACCACTACTAAAGGATGCACCCACTTCCTGATTTCTTCCTGCACTTACAGACAAGGATACACCAATACCCTGATTCTCTAGCAACTCAGTGGAAGGATGCTAAGGCCTCCTTGCAGGCATGTAGCCTGCCCTAGAACCACCTTGCCACCCTAGTTTGATATTATTAAACTTCATAGACCTTCTTCAAACTCTGTCTCTGGCTTTCTTCGCTTGGTCTTCTGTCTTGCTGCTACACAGGTCTAGATTGCAAAGATACACTTTGAATTCTCTAACTTCTAGTCTTCTTCTTTAGATATTCATTATTCACCCACAGAGACCCTAGAGACACTCCACTTCCTCTTCAATATTTCGTTTATTTATTCTTCTCAAATATTAATACAGCAACATACCTTTTCAAATAGTCACGCCCTTACAATACTCTAACTCTGTTTATGTACCGTTTGTTAGTCATAACCGTCGTAACTCTGTTAACCACGCCCTTCATAATTCTGTTTATGAACATTTAATTCTTGTGAAAATTAAACCTATATGATATTCTTCCAACGATGGCGTACATTCTCTTCATACTTGCGGGCATCATCTTTAAATATTGTAGGCAATCTTCACTACGTGTACACACCAGATGAGGTCATGACTAGATGGACAATTTATCAAGAAATCCTTTCAATCATCTTTAAAATGTTCTCATAACCTTCTTCCACAACCTGGATTTCACGATTTTCTTGTTTTTGCAATATCCCTTCTACAGTCGTCAGATTTTTGCAATTTTATTGTTCCGCAATTCAACTTCCCGCACTGGCCTTTCCGCCTTTCGCTTTTCAGACTTGCCTTTCCGCAAGCTCCTTTCCGTATTTGCCTTTCTGTATGCGGATTATGGAAGTTGGAGAACAATCTTTCCAGTTTTTTGAGCTTCTACCTTTTCACCTTTCCTCTTCCGCAACGGTCCTTCTGTCATTGTGTTTCCGCACCAACCATTCTGCAATGACCTTCCCTCTTTTTTCCTTTTCCGTAGTGCGGAATGCGAAAATTGGAAACTCATTTTTTCCATGACTTCGACTTTTTTCTTTCCGCATATTCGCACCAGCACTTCTTTTCCAAATCGTCGATCTGCTTGCAGAACTATTCTTAGTCGTTTGATCTCTATCCTTTGCGGAAATTTTCTACATTCACTATTTCTTTGTTTTAACACTTAGCTAATTTTAATCTCAACATGCAATCTAACATTTTTCTCTTGTTTTGGCATATTGATATTTCGCTCGTGTAAAAACCAAATGAGAATCTAACTTCATGGCTAGATAACTAGTTCACCAAGGAGAAGGATCATGTCATATTTAGATCTTACTCACACACACACACATCTTCTAGAGGACATTTGAAAATAGTCCTCCAACCTTTTTGTATGACACTTAGACAAATTTCTTAGTCTAATCTAATCTTCCTAAAACACTATTTTGGAAGGTCCGTAACTTCTTCCTCGGCTACTTCCAAGACAATATGAAGACATGGTCAGGTAGAGAAAACACAAGTCTACAAGACCCCTATGTGTTGCAGGCATTTAATCTAACCCATGATTTAGGGAGTGCATTCTCTTAGACCCTTTTAGACCAGTTTTGACTATTTATCCATACTTAGTCAATTTCCTTATCAATTGCCATATTTCTCCCTAATGATGTTACAATGCAACAATGATTTCAACTTCATGCCACCTCATCATCTATGCCATGCCATGCCATCACTACTGAGTTCACTCTGCCATCATATCTTTTGTTTATCCTTTGTCATTCATGCACTACTTTGACATCAATGACAACTATCATCCATATTTCCAACATTGATCTTATCATGGTGTTGAAAGCATATTGTCTTGTCCTATTGTCTACAGTCGTGGAAAGCTCTTCTTTTTTATCAGGAGCGCATCATATTGCAGGTTCCCCTTTGCATCAGATCACTCAAACACTATGCCGAAGTGGTTCATTCTCATATATACTTGTTAAATGACAACTTAACTAATGTGTTTATGGGAGGTTTCTCATTACAGGTGTTTACAGGAAGTTTCTCACAATAGGCATAACCAACAACGGTTTACTCATGTAACTAATTTCATGAAGTATATAGTGCATGGTTGGGATACGTAATGAAGAGAGTTGTCTGTGAGGTTAAGATCGTCTTGTAATCTCTCCTTCTTCATTAATGAGCTTCAATACTTTTCATGCATGGATGTTTCCCCTTTTGGGGTTTTATGACATGAAATGATGGTGTTATTATGGCGTTGTTCATTGTGTAATGTGTCTCTGATTTATAACAAGTGGTATCAGAGCCTGAGTGTGATAGAATCGTTGTTGAATAGGAGACCGTTTGGTAGAAACATTGCTGAAGAGGAGACCTGCATTTTTTTTTATGTCTCTTGAACAGTTCTTGTCATCATGAAGGTTGTCGGAGAAACGCTAGAAGATCCCACGTTGTTGGAGAAACGTTGGAGACTACCAGCCTATCTGCTGGTTGAACAATGTGCATTGGAAGTCTGTAGAGGAAGAAGAGGTCGTGTCTGTTGCTGAAAAAATATCATGGAGAAGACCCTCCTACACGTGGAGAAGATCCGTGAAGCTTTGATGCAATTGAAGGGGAGGAGTGTTGCTGACCACCTGATGTGAAGAAGTGTGCATCGGGAAGAGGGTGAATTTTTAGCTGCGGAAAGAATTCAATGGAGAGAAAGCTTGCAATTCGATGGACTGTTGTTATGTGTCTGCATAGGGAGGCCCATTTCTGAAGCATGCAATTCGATGGAGAGTCTGCGTGTGGATAGTTTGCGTAAGTGGAGAGGAGCGTAAGAAATTGAGTCTGCACGTGTTTGTCAGTTGCTGGTTGCTGCTGCATTTGGAGAGTGGTAATTTTTGTTTTTTTAAATTGTGCTTGGTTATCCAAAAGTTTCGATATATATATATATATTTATTTCCAACATTTAAAAAAAAATAACTAGCAGTGATATATATATATATAATCAAGACATCCAAGTCAAGGATTACAATCGGGAGAATATAGTGTTGTTTTTATTTGGGCTGAAAAATAACTTTTTTTTTTCAAAAATGTCTAACACAAAGTTTGAGATTGAAAAATTCAATGGTAAAAATAATTTTGAACTTTGGGAATTAAAGATGTGGGATTATTAGTTCAGCAGGGGTTACAGAGAGCTTTACACGGAGAAAGGAAAAGACCTCTCACCATGACAAAGGATGAATGGGAGGATTTAGATGCCAAAGCGCTAAGCACAATCTGTTTATGTCTTGTGGATGATTTGTTGTTCAACATTATTGAAGAAACATCAACAGCAAGCCCGTTAGAAAGTATGTATATGACCAAATCAGTGAAAAAAATAATTTACTTGAAGTGACAATTGTACGGTATGAGAATGAAAAAAGGTACAAAGATTGCAAATCATTTTAATGTTTTTAACACTCTTATTTGCCAATTGAGTAGTATGGATGTTAAAATTGATGATGAATATAAATCAATAAATCTCTTATGTACTTTACCTGAGTCTTGGGGTCAAGTAATTTCTTCCATTAGACTTAGTACAATTGATACTTTAGAATTTGACAATGTGGTTGGAGAATTATTGTCTAAGGAATTAAGGAAGAAATCTATTCTTGAAACCTCTTCTTCTGAAGCTTTGGTTGTTAGAGGTCGATCCAAAGAGAAATGAGTAAATTCAAGAGGTATTTCTAGGTAAAAATCGAAGGGCATAAAGAGAAAATTAAAATGTTGGTACTGTAACAAAACTAGTCATCTCAAGAAGGACTGTTGGAAGAGACAAGAATCCAAGAAGGATGACTCCAAGTCAGAGGCAAATTCAGTTAAGTATTCTTATTGAGGTATGATTGATGAGGTCTTGTCTGATTGTATATTTCTGAATATAATGAGGAATGGTTATTAGATTCTGGTGCGTCACACCATATATGTCCTCATAAATATTGGTTTGCTTCCTATCAAACAGTTAATGATGGAATGATTCTTTTAGGAGACAATCATTCATGTAAAACTATTGGGGTTGGAAGTGTTAAATTTAAAATTTTTGATGGAGTAATAAGAACACTTACAGATGTTAGACATGTACCTGAGTTAAAAAAAAAACTCTTTGGAGTATTGGATTCTTGTGGTCATAATTTTACAGGTTTTTATGGAACTCTAAAAGTTTCCAAGGATGCTTTAGTGGTCATGAAGGCACATCGGACAGGAAATATCTGCAAAATGTTTGGAAGAACTCAAGTTAATGGTAGTGCATTAGTATTGGAATAAGAGTCAAGATCCACTCAGCTATGGCATCGACATCTTGATCATATGAGTGAAAAAGGACTTTAGGCATTAATGAATCATAAATTGCTTCAAAGTTTCAAAACTCTGAATTTGATGTTTTGTAAACATTGTATATATGGAAAGCAGTGTAGACAAAAATTTAAAGCAAGTAGTCATGTTAGTAAAGGTGTTCTTCACTACGTTCTTTCTGATTTGTGGGGTCCGTCTCCTACCATTTCCTATGGGGGAGAAAAAAATTATGTATTATTTGTAGATGAATTTTCTAGAAAGGTGTGGGTCTATGTCATAAAAAGAAAAGATGATGTGTTTAATATATTTAAACAATTTAGAGTTAATGGTGGAAAAAAGAACTGGCAGGACAATCAAGTGTTTAAGGACGGATAATGGAGGTGAATTTACTTCTTTGGAGTTTGAAAATTATTTCAAAGATGAAGGGATCATCAGACATAAAACAAATTTATACAGTCCTCAACAAAATGGCATTGCGGAAAGCATGAACATGACTCTTCTAGAAAGAGCAAGGAGCATGCTTAGTAATGCTAATTTGGGGCAAGAGTTGTGGGAAGAAGCAGTTTCTACTACTTTTTATCTAATAAATCGGTCACCATCAATGGAAATAGATTGTAAAATTATGGAAGAGGAATGGATTGGTCACTCCTGTGATTATTCGAATTTCAAAATCTTTGGATGTGAAGCTTATGTACCTACTCCTAAAAATCAAAGTTCTAAGTTAGACCCTAGATCAAAGAAATGCATTTTTGTTGGATATGATTATGTAATGAAACGATATAGATTGTGGGATCCTACTACCCACAAAATTGTCATTAGCAGAGATGTAATTTTTGATGAATCTTCTCTGATTAAATCCAAAAGTGTAAGAGTTGATGTGGAACATGAACATGTAATATCAAAACAACTAATTCAGTTGGAGAACCAATCTTCTAATGACTCAAAGAAACAACGAGAGAGAAGTCATAGAAGATGAGGAAATTCAATAAATGGTGGAAACCCCATAACCTACACCAAGAAGATCATTAAGGGAAAGAAATCATCCTAAGAGGTATAATGATTTTGTTTAATCTGTTTTATTTACTGATGATGGAGAACCTTCTTGTTTTCAGGAAGCCATTGATTGTATTGACAATGCTAAGTTGAAGGTGTCAATGAAAGAAGAAATGGATTATGTGGAGAAAAACAAGACATGGGAATTGGTTAAACTCCCCAAAGATAGAAAAAAAATTGGATGTAAATGGGTCGTCAAATTGAAGAAAGGAGTTGATGGTAAGGTTGAAAGATACAAAGCCAGATTGGTCGTAAAAGGGTACTCTCATATGGAAGGTATATACTTTCATGAGATTTTTTAACCAATTGTCAAGCTCATATCTATTCGTATTGTGTTAGCATTAGTTGCATTACTTGATTTGGAGTTAGAGAAACTAGATGTTAAAGAAACTTTCTTACATGGGGATTTAGATGAGGAGATTTATATGGAACAACCAGAAGGTTTTGTACAGCATCAGAAAGGTAGATTAGTTTGCAAGCTCAAGAAATCATTCTAAGGCCTAAAACAGTCGCCAAGGCAATGGTGCAAGAAGTTTGATTCTTTCATGGTAAGCCAAGGTTATACTAGAAGTGAGTATGATCATTGTTTATACTTCAAAAAGTTGAATGATATATTCATGATCTTAGTATTGTATGTTGATGATATGCTTATTGTGAGCAAATGCATTGACAAGATTAATAGGTTGAAGGCTCACATGGCTAGGACTTTTGATATGAAGGATCTTGGAGGTGCAAAACAAATCTTGGGTATTGAGATACACAGAGACATAAAAAATGGTAAGCCCAGTTTTTCACAGGAGAAGTATGTTGAGAAAATAGTTGAAAGATTTGAAATGAATAAGGCAAAACCTGTGAATGTTCCTTTGGCTTCCCATTTTAAACTTTCTTCAAATTTATGTCCTAGTAGTGTTGAAGAAAATGATTATATGTCTCATGTACATATGCCAATACAGTAGGATGTTTAATGTATGCAATGGTGTGTAATAGAACTGACATTCCACATGCAATGGGTGTTGTTAGTAAGTACATGACAAATCCAGGAAAAGAACATTGGAATGCACTGAAATGGGTGCTTTGGTACTTAAGAGGCACAAGTGACTATTGTATCACCTTTAATAATAACAATGATTCTATATGTGGTTTTGTTGATTTAGATTTTGTAGGTGATTTACGACCTGTCTCCTACACTCTGCTTGCTTGGTGGAAAGTGTCATGGCCCAAAACATCCGTTTGATTGACACAAAACATAAACACACCGCCTTCCACGTATATTTTTATCCACCACTATAATCTCTGAACTCGATTATGCAAGTTACATTGTCATGTGAAAGGAAAATAATTATAAAATCTATGTTTTTACAAAAGCATACTCGGTTTGTTTAACAAATTCATATGATTATTAGATGCATAGAGAATATAAATCGAGATCTAGGGACCAAGTATTGTAAAATGAAAGGTCATAACAAATCTACATATGCAAAAAAAAATGTTAACCTCCTTCATATCTTCAATAAACACTAGCCATCCAACTAAAATTCAATAACTTGACTTTGTTTACTCGAATTAGAACCAACATCCTCAATATAATTTACACAACTCATGTCAACGATAAAGAAGAAGTGGATTGAAGTCTTGTTACAATTATTTTTGTTTCAAAATCGAGGCGATGCCAAAAAGAATTGGCAACAATTAATGAAAAAAGAAGAACAAAAGCAGGATTAAAGTTTACTAAATTTGGGCACATCTTCTAAAATGTGCCAAAAGTTTCAAAAGAACAAAATGCAGGTCCATTGTTAAGGCAGATTATGTTTGTGGCAAGATTACTCATCTTCTAATGAACAATTTACACACAAAGTTACTTTCTACCAAAAAGTTGTCAAATTGTGGCCATTGACTCAAAAAGTCTAGATTATTCAATGGCTACAGATGCAATACAGTATTCTAAACATATTTTTAGAGCATCCAATAGCTTTAAAGACCTGCAAAACTGAATCTTGCATGTAGAGAAATTTCACTTTATAGAGAATTTAGAATAAACACTAGAGAGAGGCTTCATATACTACAAAAGCTAATTTATTTGAAAAATGTTTCAAAATTAGACATGGAATTAGTTGAAGTGTCTGTCCGTTGGGCTTATGGATTAACTTTTTAAGGGAATATGCTACAACAGAACTTTTTTATTGTTCATATTAAACTTTAATTTTTTTAATATTTTTCTCAATTTTTAATTTATTTTCTTACCTTAATTTTTTAATAAATTCAACAAAAATACTATAATGATATACTAATGACTGATGACTATTGTTTTTTTCACTTTATAAAAATTATGATATTAATAATGTGTTTTAACATTAAAAAGATTATTATGATAATAGTAATGACGCCTCATATTTGTCATTGCTTTATTTATTTTTAGTTCATACAGAAAGGCAAACTTCACGTAAAATAAATATATACATTATAATTAATTTTATTTTACAAAATCGACATCGAAAATATTGATATAAAAATTAATTACAAAATATATATTTAGTGGAAAGTAAGCACAGTCATTTTCAAGTTGGAACACTTTGTTGGATTTATCATTACAAACAGGGTACATCATCTTCACTTCCATGTGATCTCTGCAGCTCTTCATAATTAGTGTACATTTTGCCTGTGATTTGAACATGTGTCAAGTTGTATACCATGGCTGTTCACCCCACAAACAATTATACCATGGCTATTGTATACCATGGCAACCAAGACCACTACTTTAAAGTAGATGTACCACTTACTTTACAGTTGGCATGTCCTTTCCCTTCCTTTTGTTGTATGCAATTACACGGTCTTTTCCTAGAAGTTGTGGAGGTCCGGAACTATCACGTCTATATAAATATTTGCACTCCATATAAATTCATTTGTACAGTTTCTGCGATTACCACATTTTCGTTGTAGACTTTTCCATTTCAATTGGTAAAGTGTAAGGTAAAAGTGATTTTATTGGTTTTGATATTTATCTATTTTATTTATAAACAATAATTTTGATTATATAGAAAGTGATGAGGTGTTTTACAATAGATTATGGGAAGATGTTGTAACACTTAAAGTTGTGTTATGTGATGTATCATAATGTTTTTACAAAAAAAGAAATAAAAGATAAAATGCGTAGGCTAAAAAATTATACTCATTTCATCTTACAAAAATTTTAAGATTAAAAAAAATTACACCTTTAGAAATTGGATCACTCTTCTTGTTACTTGATAGAACCTGGTTTAAGATAGATCTATGCTGATATCTAAAAAATTTAATTTATTTTTTAAAAGAAACAAATGGTATTCACATAAAATGTAAATAGTTGATCTCATAGATGTGGTCTAAATGATGGTTGGAAAGTTACAGATGTTCAGTTTTTTGTGGAAGTATTTCAGATATGGACATAGATTTTGAAAAGGAACAATATTCAAACATTTTTGTTTTGATATGTATGAAAGAAGAAGACTATAAGGATCATTTATAAAGTCTTTTTTTTTTTTAAGAACATAAAATGTGTTTCAATTTATGAAACATATAAATTGTATACCTTACAACATTTTTATCTTAATAATTTGCAATACAATAATTATTTAATATAAGTTTTTTTTAATTAATTCCAAGTTAATTTGTTTTGTTTGCTTATTAATGATAATTAAGTTTAAATTGTTTAATATAATCAATATGTTAATTTCACAATGTATATCATTAAAATAATTAAAGCTTAGATTGATAAATAAATCTCAATTAATTAATATAATTTTTAATAAATTAAACGAAAATTAATATTACATAAATGGATGTCTCTGGAAATCAAATGGAATGTGCAGTGTACACATAACACATAAATTAAATTAAATTAAATGTGTGGATATAATATGGAGGTTAGATTTGTGGAAGTTATCATAAAATGTTAAAATAATATTTGTGTAATGTTATAAGGTATATGAATTTTTCTTTTTATTGTTTGTTAATATGTTTAATAATAAAAATATTAAAAATAAAGTTATTGTCCAATCAACTTGCAAATAAAATATAATACACAATATTCAAAAACAATAATCTTTAATGACTTTGTAAACATCATAATTAGTGATGTATTAAGTGTGATTGGGGAATGGAAACTTGCATGGGATTCCTTCACACGAAGCTTGGAATTTGGTGGTATTTGCCTCCATTCCTAGTCTGATTCTCTGATGTGGGCATATAATAAGTTTGATGGCTCAGCATCGGCAAAATTTGTATATGACAGCATTGTAGCAAATTCTTCTCCCCCGACTGGCAGTAGATTACTTAAACATATCTGGTCTGGAACTCTTCCCAGGAAAATTAGATGTTTTATATAGTTGGCTTTGATGAACAAGCTACTTACATGGGATAATCTCTAAAAGAGAGGTTGGATTGGGCCTGGGATATGTGCCCTATGCAGTAAGGATGTTGATAGTGTACAACATATTTTTTTTATTGCCCTGTTTGGATGAATGTGCTCTCGATCCTAAAGGAACATTACCATATCTCTCCTTCCTTCCAGTCTACTGAACTATGCTCGTTCCCGGAAAAGTGGACTGATAGTTTCTCAATCCACTCAGCATTATGCTATCTCCCTTATCTCGCCATGTGGACTATTTGGAAAGCAAGAAACATCTTTATATTTGAAGGGAAAAAAATGACTGTCATCAGCATTATCCACCAGATTGCATATCTCTCTCAGATGTACTGCCCATCTGTCATTAAGGTAAAAAAAGCTAGGACCTTGGGCCCGGGTCCTATACTTAACTATCCCTGTGGATTCTTTGATGGGGCAGCTGCAAAGAATGTTGGGGGGGTTGAATTCTGTTTGTTGTTGAATGAGTTACATTCCTTCGAGTTTGCATTGGGGGCAGGTCCATGAACCAACATAAAAGCAGAATTGATTGGGCTTTGGGCCCTTCTACATACAACCCAAATGATGGGGATACCCAAGCTCAGGATATTTGGCGTCTCTTTAGTCATTATCAATTGGGCAAAGGGTACAACCTCCCTTTCACCACCGGAACTCTATCATTGGTGTAGGCCGACTAGAAAGCTCTACTCATGCTTTCTAGAGTTGTCTTTCTGCCATATCTACCGTGAATTTAATCAGCTTGCAAATTTCCTTTCTAAAAAGCACTTTCTTTGGCTCCGGGATCAAGTAATTACTCTGAATTTATTGAAGGTCTTTTGACCTCTTATGATTGTTTTGATCTCTTTTGAGCCAGGTGGTGGAGCACGTACTCCTTATTCTTATTGCACCCCTTTTTGAATGTTATGGAGCGGGCTCTTTTAGACTGTTGTTTTGCTCTCCTTTGCTCGCGGTAGATATGGTCTGAGTGACAACTTTTACTGATGGGATTCTGTATTGTTGGAGATATACTTGTCCCCCCTTGTAGACTTGTCGAGTTGTGGCTCCTTCATGATGTAACATATATATGTTTCTTTATGATTCACCTTCATGATTGTAACCCAGTCATTGGGATGGCACTTAAGATGCCCTTTGATTCATTAATGAATATCAAGGACAAACTTTTTTCTTCTGAAAATAAAAGTGTTAAAATTATAAATGGTGGAACATATTTAGTCTTTGCCATAGATGGGACTAACAAAGAAAAAGATAAAAACAAATTAAAAAATTAAAAAATCAAAAGGTCATGATAAAAGAAGCTGATAACTTTTAAAAAACTATAGTTTAATTTTAAGTTGAAATCATTTGAGAAGAATGATAACTTTGAAACAACTATACTTGAATTTTAAGTTGGAATCATTTTAGAAGAATCAGGTGCCTCACATGTATAATCTAAAGGAAAGAGTGATGAGCCGGCAAGCCTTAATGCGTAAACTTTGAAGATCAAAAGTTGATCTCAAACATTGGTTATGTGGATTTGGTGGAAAAAAAGCAAACTTACAATGTCTGATACTTCAGGGAAAGTGGAGCACCGACATGTGAACCCACACTTACCGACTTTCCAGTTGGACCACTTTTATCGGATTTAGCATCACAAACACGGTACAGCATCTAAGTTGTTGGACGTCCTTCTCATTTCCTTTCATTGGCTGCAACTTGCGGTGCATGTACTGTCTTTTCCTAGAAGTCGCGGAATGCTCTGAAACTAGGGGCGAAGGAAGGGTTTCACGTCTATATACATACATCTCTGCACTCCTAAATATTTCATTGCACTTTTCGCCATTCCCAAATTCCTAAACTCATCTGCTCCCTCGCTATTGGCCCTTATTTCTATTGACACATTCGGATTGGCAATGGCCTCTGCCTCCACCTCCACCTCCACCTCCACCTCCACCTCCACCGCTGTGAGTGCCCCCACCGATTCGTGCAGCTACCAGATTTTCCTCAACCATCGCGGCCCCGATACAAAAAATACCTTCACCACTCATCTTTACCGTCGACTGGTTTTACATGGATTCCGTGTGTTTTGGGACAAGAAGGAAATGCAAGTGGGAGATTCTTTAACTCCTCAAATACACGACGCTGTTAAAGCCGCCTCCCTTCATGTGGCTGTCTTCTCTCCCGGCTATGCAGATTCTACATGGTGTCTTCAGGAGCTCCTCCTCATGCTGGACTCCAAGAAGCCCATTATTCCTGTCTTTTACCGTGTTCAGCCCACTGATCTCCGACGGACACAAGGGGAAGGAATCTATGCTCAAGCCCTACGCAACCTCGAAAACAAGAGAACGTATGACTCTCAACCGCGTTACAACTCCACCGCCATCGAACACTGGAGGACTGCTCTCTCTACTGTTGCAGAAATAAGTGGGTTAGAGCTCGACAGGTTTAACGGGTGAGAAATCGAACTTCGCTCTACGTATTGAATATGTCAGATTCTTTACCTATGGTTTTATTTATTTTCTAGCTATTAGTTTCTAAATTTTCTTGTAAATTATAACCAGGGACGAGGGGGAGCTACTCGATACGGTCGTTGACTCTGTGCTGAAAAGGCTGGGAAGAACACGCCTCGATGTGGCCGAACATCCAACCGGATTGGATGAAAAGATTGAAGATTTTGAAAAGAAAGTCTTATCGGTGCAGCCGGAGCAGAGTGGCAAACCTCAGGTCGTCGGGATCGTAGGCTTCGGCGGTATAGGGAAGACAACTCTGGTTAAAGAACTTTTCAATAGGAAGAGTTCACAGTACCATAAATCATGTTTCTTATTTGATGTAAGAGAGAATGCACGTAGAGCCTCTTTAGAGTCATTGCAGAAGAAACTTCTTAGGGGTTTGACTCAAACAGATGTCAACATAGAAAGTGTTAGTGAAGGAATAGAGCTCCTTAAAACCCGTCTCTCATCTAGTGAGGCGTTGGTAATTTTAGATGATGTAGATCACATTTCTCAGCTAGATGCACTTCTGAGGCCGATTCGAGATGTTCTTCATCCCCACAGTTTAATACTCATTACATCTCGAGACAAAGGTCTCCTCAAAACATCAAGAGTAGAAGAGTCATCAATTTATCAGTTGGCTGGCCTTAATACACAACACTCTCAAGAGCTCTTCTGCTTGCATGCCTTTAGCCAGGGCTATCCACTCTCAGGATTTGAAGATCTGGTACATAGGTATTTAAAAGCCTGCGATGGGTTGCCCCTATCGTTGAGAGTGTTTGGAGGACTTCTTTATGGAAATGACGAGTCTTTTTGGCAAGACCAATTGGATAGGCTTGAACGAATACTTCCAGAAGACATAGGAAAGAGTCTTCAAATTAGTTACGATGCACTTCAAAGGGACGAAAAGGACATATTCTTAGACGTTGCTTGTTTTTTCATTGGGAAAAACAGGGATACTGCAATAAGAATATGGGACGGATCTGGTTGGAGTGGCTCGCTGGGGTTCCGAAGTCTACAGAACAAGAATCTCGTAGAGGTGGACATTGAAAACAATATTCTAATGCACGATCATCTCAGAGATTTGGGACGAGATCTTGCTAAGAGTCCCGAATTACCGCGTCGGATTTGGCGGACAGAGGACTTTGAAGATTTGTTGCAGCAATCCTGTGTAAGTAGTCTACCACTTTATCTGTTATATATTATTCAATAATCTGTGTACTGCTATTTTTTTAATGATTTTTCGTTGTTTTCCAATAATGAACAGGACACCGATGTGCGGGGAATTAGCATCCGTTGGACAAAAAGGGAAAAACCGCCATTTGCACGCCGCAAAATCAGGAACTTGCAACTTCTTGATATTAATAGGGAGCCCTGGTATCACTATGATAGCATTCGTCGATGTTGTTGGTCACCCCTAAATTTGGTACGATTAAGTTTATTATGTATTTAAATTTTTTAAATGTTAATATTTTTATATTTAATTTTAAAAAAGGTTAATGGTAATATCAACAACCATATTAATATATATGAATAAGTTGTCTTTTTAATTTATTTAAATTTATTAATATTATATTTAAATTCTAAATAATTAGATTTAAAAACATGCTCACTGCTCTAAAATCAAACGCAAAAAAAATAATTTTCTTACCAAATTAGTAGGAAGAATGACAAACCCTCTGTGCCGATTAACACCATTTTTAATTTGAAAGGAACATTTAATAATTACGAACGTGAAGGAAAAGTAGTTTACATAGTCGTGTTGATTATCACTTCTTGTTCATAGAAACAAATGAAGGGGTAAGCTGGGTTGTCTGTTGCGGCTTCTTGGCCATAGCTTCTGGCACCTCTAAGCAAAAGAAGGGGTTTCTATAGCAGTTTTCGCTGCAGCATTCTGGCCACATCTGCGGCACTTGCAAGTAGTCATCGCCATCGACACTTGCAACTTCTTTAGAAAATATTGAGAGGTGCTTTCGGATTCTTGGTTTAGCTGTTTGGAATTTTCTGCCACAAACTCTTTTAAGGGTTATTTGTTACAAAGTGTCTTTTATCCATCTTATCACCTAAAAATGTTATTTATTTATCAGTTATGGATTCATAAACCATAAGTTATTTTTTATGTTATTTTTTATATTATTTTTTATTGTTGTTTATTTCCAATTTTAAATTATAAAATCATTCCAAACAAAAATTTACATAAAATTTTAGTTAAAATAACTTTATTATATATATATTAAAATAAGTCTAACAAAATTTGAGAAACAAAACACTCCATAATTATTTTAAATAAAATTGTAAAAACTGTTTTAGCTAAAATTTTAAATAAATATTTAAGTAACATATATTATTAGTACATTAATGTTAGAAGCTGTAATTATTACTAATTAATACTGAAAATATACCTACATTCAAGCAATGAATGAATATTTATCTATTAAACTATATTTTCATGTTATTAAAGCATATGTAATATTTTAAAATTATATATTTCAAATTTAAGTATTGTTGTAAATTATTACAATGCAAAATTAATATTAATTTAAAATAAATAATATTATCAAAATTTTATATAAAAAATTAATATTATTTCAAAATTTTGAATATATATATTTTTTGATTTTAAAATATATATATGTTTTTTAATATAAAATTGCATATTAATGATATTATTGAATCTCTTGAAAAGCCCTTAAAAAAGCTTGGAAAGCATCCATTGGATTGCGTTAAAAATGCGGTGCAGCCATCAAATCTCATATGGTTTCGCTGGCACTCGAATCAACACTCTTCCCCGCCTTCTTGGATTCCAATGAAGAAGTTACGGGTTTTAGAACTGGAGGGGCTTAACTTGAAAACATTGTGGCCCGAAAAATCGCAGGTAAATAGATATTTGTTGACTTGAAGTCTCAATTGATTTCTAAGTTTACTTTTTTTCTTTTTAAATGCTTCGTATGTTACCTTATGTGAGAGAAGACATCCAAGGAATTTGTAGAAAGACCATAATCAATAAGGTAAATATGTGAACGTTTTTGTAGACACTTTTGCATATATTTGGAATAATTGAAACTTGTGAACAATTTTGTAGGCACCGTTACAGTTGCGGCAATTGACCGTTGGGGACAGTAAAATAACATCTCTGCCGCAATCCTTGGAGAATCTGACAAACTTGGAACACATCCAATTATCAAGTTCTCGTTTAGAGAGCCTTCCAGATTCCTTGGGGACTTTAACCCGACTTAAGAACTTGAAGTCTTTGAGCTTGGAGAGGTGCGTCAGATTGAAATCTTTGCCGGATTCCATTGGACAGTTGAATCAGCTGACCAAGTTAACAATATCTGGGTGTTGGATGTTACGTGAGGTGTCATTTAAGATGGTTGAAGGAGAAAGAGAAAGTATTAATTACCCCAACCTTCAACATCTCCAAATCATTCACTGTGATGATCTGGTGGAGGTTGGAACACTGCCGGATGCACTCACAACACTGATCTTGGCGAACTGCAGCAGATTGGAATCATTGACGGATTCCCTTGGACGGTTGAATCAGCTGACCGAGTTAACAATAGCTAGGTGTCGGAGGTTACGTGAGGTGTCATTTAAGATGGTTGAAGGAGAAAGAGAAAGTATTAATTGCCCCAACCTTCAACATCTCCAAATCAGTGACTGCCATCAACTGGTGGAGGTTGGAACACTGCCGGATGCACTCACAACACTGGAATTGAGTGATTGTCGGAAATTGAGGAAAATAGAATGGTCAAGTCCTCTTTCAAAACTACGAGTGTTGAGCCTTAAGGGTTGTGCTAGTTTGGAGCAGTTGCCAAGTCTTGAAACATTGGTGTTCTTGGAGGAGCTTGATACGTCTTATTGTTGGAATCTGAGGAGCATAACGGGGTTGGCCCATCTCCGAGAGCTTCGAACAACCCATCTCCGAGAGCTTCGAAGAACACGAAGGCGTTGAAGAACAATGTTAGCCCATCTACTACATAAGGGCGTTGGCCCATCTACTACATAAAGCATTACTTTCATACAATGTTAGAACAAAAACATTAGTTTCCTATGAAATTGTTCATATAAGTATCATTTTATAAAATTGTTAGGACTCAAATTTAAACGAGTGGTTTAGTTTTTAATTATTTTTGGTTTATTTGGTGGGAAATATATTTGAAAATATTTAAAAGTTCTTAGAATTATTGATATTATTTGTCTAAATTAAATGTATTTAAAAAAATTAAATATTTCAAAATTTAGATTTCACCAAAACAAAACAAAAATATCTATATAATCTAAGTTGGTCGATGTTTGATAGAATACCTGTTCTTAAATCATTTACTTTGATTACTTTTCTTGTTGAATCAAAAGTTTACAGGTTTTATTTTTCCTTGTATCAAGGAAATTTGATTTATTAATGGATTTGTTAGGTTTCAACTTAGGCCTTACAAAGGATGGGGAAGTCTTAATTTGAGTTGGAAAAGTCTTTAATTCAATGATGCATTAATTTAATATCCTAATTTACATTAATTAAATACACTTTATTTTTATAAAAAATGTCTTCATACTATTAACTTGCACTCATTTTCAAAGTGTCCACCTTTGGGTATGTTGAGGTTGTTACACATCACCATTCTAACAAATATTTGTATGCATTTTTTCACATGTTATCCATGTGTATAGACTTTGGTGATGGGATGACCACTTTTACAAGCTCATACAACTAAAGCATTGCTTAAGAACTCCATTTCCAAGCTTCATTGGCCAAGAGATACAACTAGTGCATTTTGATCTACTCCCATGCTTCGTTACTTAAGAGATGAAAACAAACCTCTGGCCAAGAGATGTAACCAACCCATTTTCTAAGACTAAAGGGAAAACCAATGCTTTGGTTAAGAGATGAAATAAACCCATTTTTAGAGCAATGGAGTGTGGAATGAAGAAGTCTGCACAACATCCCTTTATTATGAATATCTCACTTCTTAACACACTTACAAGTTGATAAGTGGCCAATGAATTTACCTAGAGCATACTTTTGATGTCTATTTGTTCGCCTGTCAATTAATGCTCACGTTGTGTCCAAAAACAAAAATCTATAGATTTAACTGGAATATAACCAAAGCATTAGTATATCCCTCAAAACAATTCAAATTCTAGAATCCACATAGATATATAGGGATATATGAAATTAAATTAATACTTTTAAAGCTTTCAAAACACCCATGAATCTAATCAAAATTTTAGTTTCTCATGCCCCACCAACAACCATATGAGTACATTGAAGAGAGCGAGTTCAAAAGAAAGTTGAGGAGCATGGGGGATTACAATTCAACATATACTCTCTTCACTTTCTTTTTAATTATCAACCTAGGATTGCTACAGTTTGGAGACCTAAAACAAGACCTAAGACATGAAAAAGTTTTTGAATCCCAAATTGGCTAAAGAAAAAGTTGCAATGATAGATGATTCATCATCTAAAGACAAAGTGGATGATGGTGAAGATGGCAATGAAGGTAAAAAGCCATTAAAATCAAAAGGAAAATCTGTCATGACTGATACCAAGATTTTTTATATATTTCTGGAGATTCAAAATCAAATGTTTCAAGAACAACAACAAAGTGAGGCAAAGAGTTCTTGTTTAGAGAAGAAGGAGATAGTTGAAGGAGAAGTTCCATGCAATGCTGAAAGTGAAGAACATCCAAGGTTTCCTGTGACCTCCACAGAACTTATGGAAGAGGATGAGGAAATTTATAAGAAACTGAAAATCCCATGGACACCAGAAGGGATGCAAATAGCAGCAGGAGACAAATGTATTGATTCAGAAAAAGAAAATCTAGAAAGAAGTATTAAGCAATACAAGTATCAGATTGAGTATACGCATGAAGCTAATGATGGCCTAGTTACAGCAAACAAGAGACTTAGAGAATATTTGTAGGAAGTTAACAGTCATTACCAAGAGCTTGTCACAGTTTCAAGAGAAGCATTGAAAAGGAAAAGGAAAATAGAAAGTCAATTCACAGAGTTGAAGCAAACCATCGAGCACCTGCGACAACATAATGAAGAGCTAACAAGGAGGATTGCAGACATGGAGACAGATCAATTGAAGGCAAGAAGGAAAGCCCAAGCTTTGGAAGGAATTGATTTACTAGCTGATGCAGTTAAAGATTTGTGAAGTTAGTCAAGAAAGTTAGTTATTAGTTAAATTTGAAAAGTTATTTTATTTTTTGTAAAGATGTTTTAAATTGAACTATTCGATAGGTAGTCTTAAAAACAGTGAGAGTTCAGTTATTCAACTGATTTTGAAAAGTAAGATAAATGTAAGTCTGAAAGAGGACAAGGGGTTCGATTTTTTGCTGACAAGGGGAGGCTATCAGGCTGGTTTATGAGGTAAG
>LPNX010856085.1:0-62951 GCA_001517045.1 Pseudotsuga menziesii
ATCATGAAATGACAATTGAATACTTATCTTTATTTGTTTCGTGGGTATACTGCTTCTTGATCCTTCAGCTTCATCGTCTTCTTCATTCATGGTTGTATCACGGATCCTAGGTGCTTCTACTTCTGCTTCTTCAGGTTCTTTAGTAGGTCTCTTTCTGGATTTGTTGTAAGCTGTGTCTTCATCAAATGTTACATCCCTACTGATGTCAATCTTCTTGTATCCTGGGAAGTAGATTCTGTAAGCCTTCAAGCTTTCAGAGTAACCCACAAATATGCCCTTCTTTCCTGAAGGATCTAGTTTTGTTCTCTTCTCTTTTGGAATATGTATGTACACGGGACAACCGAATATTCTGAGATGGCTGACTTCTGGTTTCTTTTCGGAGAAGACTTCTTCAGGAGTCTTGTTCTCAAGTACTATATGTGGAGTATGGTTCTGTACATACACTATTGTTCTAGCAGTTTCAGCCCAAAGATGCATAGGTAGATCTTGATCATGAAGCATAGCTCTTGTAGCTTCCATGATAGTTTTTTTCTTCCGTTCTGCAACCCCATTCTATTGTGGATTATAAGGAGTTGACAACTCCCTCTTAATCCCCGCTTCTTTGCATAGCTCTTTGAATTCATTTGAAGTGAATTTTCCACCATTATCTGATCGAATGGTCTTGATCTTCTTTTCAGTATGGTTCTCGATCAAGGCTTTGAATTCCTTGAACTTCATCTTTGTTTTTCATAAAGTAAATCCATGTCTTTCTAGAAAAATAATCAATAAAAGAAACATAGTATGCATACCCGCTTAGTGAGTTTGATGACATTGGACCGCATAAATCGGAGTGGATGATTTCTAGAATGCCTTTGGATTTGCTTTCGCTGCTAGGAAATGTCTTCTTTGTATTCTTCCCTTTCGCACATCCTTTGCAAACTCCATCATGCTTTGCTTGGAATTCTGGAAGTCCTTCAACAACTTTGCTTGCAATAGGTAGTGCTCTGTAGTGCACATGTGCAAGCCTTCTATGCCAAAGTTCATTTGGCTCTACTGTTTCATGGATCAAGGCTTGTTATGGATAGCCCTTCAATTTGTACAAGCCTCCTTCTTGTTCTCCAATCACTACCGCATCATCGATAGTCTTTCCTTTTAGCCACATGATGACTTGACCATCTATGAATGCAATCCGCATTCCTTTTACATCAATGCTGAAATGGAGAGAAGGTTCTTCTTGAATCCTGGAACAAACAATACTTCTTTCATTGTTAGATACTTACCAGAGTCTAGCTTGTATGAAGATTCCCCACTAACTTTTATTGGATATTGGTAGTCATCTCCTAGTTTCACCTTGTGAGGTGATTCATGTTCTGAGAGTCTTACAAAGGATTCCTTGAATCCTGTCATATGTTTGGAAGCCCCACTGTCTATAAGACAATCATCACTTCCATGAGTAATGTTACCTGTGAGAGCTGATATCAGAACATATTCATCCTCACTTGAAGAATATTCACTTTCATATCTGGATCTCTTTCTGGATGGTTCATCATCCTCTGCAGCATGAGCATGATGTCTTCTTTGGCCTTGACCAAGTCCTTCTTGTGAAAGGCTTCTAACCTCGTCTCCCTCTGAAACTAGAACCTCCATACTCATGTAGGTGTCCAATCCATTTTCTTCAGAGAGATCATATACTTCCATGCTTGGAAGTTGTCAACTTCCCCAAGCTTGTCACCAAGCTGATGTGATATATCATATTGAAATGATAACCTCAAATGGAAATAGCAAAAGATTAGATCTTACCGATTTGAGGTGTCCATCCTTGTCCCGGAGTTCGCTGATCTAGGGTTTGTCGCAGAAACCCTAATTTTCAAAACTTGGAATCTTTCAGATCTGATTGGACAAACAGATAGATCTCTTCAAATGGAGCTGTCCACTGTACTCCTTTTCTGAAAACAGTGGAGGGAAGCTCCTGGAACAGGAAGCCCTAATTTTCTGATTTCTTCTGCAGAAATGCCTGTTACTGTTTCTGTGATATCTCTGAAATTAATGATCCTCTATGTCTGAAATTTTGTACTGAGGTAACCTAGCATGTTCCTGATCTAAAACCATAGGTTTCATCAGAATTGGTTTTACCATTTTGGATTTATGATCCTTTTCCCAAGGTGACCTATTACAGGACTGTTCAGAACAGTGAAATTGTACGGAATTCCACGTGTCACTGGTTCATCATCTGAGTCTAATATTTGGATCAACGAAATTAAAGTCTGTGCCCTTTTTGGAACATCTTCATAAATTCCATTTGGACCTATGTGGCCCAATATATTGCAATTCTCCCGAGGTGTCCTGTTTATGGATGATTCCTGGAAGAGGATGGAACCCTAACTTTGAGAGTTCATATCGCCTAGAAGATAGCGAATATGAGGCTGATTTTTGGATACAGTGTTCATAAGGATTTTATCTTCGTCCCCTGAAATTTTCAGCTTTTGAGACTTCACCAATCTCGGAATATAGCGACTGTACCAAAACTTAGTAGTTTTAGTATTTAGGGTTTCTCCTAGCTCAGAGTCAAACTAGGGTTTGACTTTCCCGGAGTTTCACCCAACCAAATTTCTTGATCCAGGTCTCTAAACTTCGGTTTTGATGAGGAGAAAAATCCTATTTAGGTCTCACTCAAAAATTCCTCTTCTGTAGAAAGCCCTAATTTCCGCATCGAAGACTGAAAATGCTCGAAATCAAATTTCGCTTCGACAGAAAGATGCACCCTTCAATGGAGAGTATTCCTAGCATACTTTTGCTGAAAATATATGGAGGAAGATCCACAAACTAGGAAGCCCTAGTTCCTGTAGCTACACAATGTCTTGTTCTTAGGTTAGCTCTGATACCATGTTAGTTTTTCATCACATTAAGCTAGCATTACGATCTTAGGATCTTTTCACTGAGAGAATAACAAGCACAAGAATAAAACATAAGCACATCACAAGAGACAAGAGACACAAAGAGATTTTCCTCGAGGAAACCATAAGGAGAAAACCCTGCAACTTCCTCTAAGATAGAATCAGCACCAAAACAGTAAGAGATCTCCCAAAAGAGCAGTAGTCTTCTGTCTTCTATCTAGTCCCAAAATTTCCTTCTTCAGTAGTGCGCTGCACTTGGGAGAGCAAGTCTTGCATTTCACAAGTGATAAATAGAGAGACTCTCACTCTCTATTTATATTCATCCATTCACTTGAATTTCATTTTCACACGTAGGCTCAACCTAACAATTACTACTCAAGCCTACACCTTAATTAGTGTATAATAACTCGAGTGCCCCGAAACTGTGGGGACTTACCTAATGACTTGATATGACTTAATTGCATTATTAATCCTCCCAATCAGAACATCAGGGCATGACCACATGACTCAAATACATAATAGAAACATCCTGGAATAAACATCGGGTTACAATACATACAATACATAGAATGCAATCCGAAGTTACATATACATCAACATCTTTGAGCTAGGTAGAGGACTTCTTTGACTGTTCAAGATCAGTCATTATTTTATCTACATTGTCGTTGGAAGCATGGATCAATGCAGCCCTCGCTCTAATAGTGAGCCTGGGGTCTTTATCTGTCCTGTATACGACAATGGTATCATTTATCATCTTACCGGACTACCCCCTAGTCTCGACCTTTCTCTCAGTCCTCTTCACTATCCTTTTCTTTTCCCTATCATAAAAGATAGTGCTGAAATCTGGTACCTCCTCCCCCTTCTTCTGCTCAAATGGGATTAACCTAAGGGTGGGGACCAAAGCCTATCCTAGTGTGCTACCAACAGTCACCTCAAGATCTTGAATATCAGGGTTCCCAAAGTCTTGAGCCTGACTATCTGCTGCATTGTAAGTTGATTGCTTTGTCACTGTCTGTGTCAGCTTTAGCTTTTCTGCGTCCTACTTCTTCAACTCCTCATCCATCTTTCTTTTCTTTTCTTCTTCCTTGCTCTTGGCAGCTTCTTATGGATTTTTGGCTGCCTCTTGTGCAGCTCTTCTCTTTTCCTCCTCTTCTCCTTTGAGCCAGCCTTCGGCCTCTTATGCTAGTCTCCTAGCATCTTCATTTCTTTTTCTAGTTTCCTCCTCCTCGGCCTTTGCGTGCTCATCCTGTCCTTTTCCACCTTTAGTGGTGATTTTCTTCTTAAACCTTCTTCTTAAGGCTGTCATATCTTATGCACTACAGAAAATGGATTCCTCTCTGTCCTAGTGGCTAGTGTATTCGAAATGTACATTGGAATCTTTGCAATGCTCTGCAACCTTATTCTGGGAATCATTCATGTGCAAATGCATTTCCTCAAAATGGAATTTCCCCAACTCTTCCACAAATTCATTGGCTTTCTTCACTCTAGTGAACTTGTAGCTTCCCAACCTGAATGGAAAAGGAGGGTAAGCTGCTTTCTTGTGTTCAAAAAGAAAACTCCCAATGCCATCTAAAAAGACTTGTCTAACTGCCTCTTTGTGGACTACATAGTTAGTGGCATACTTAGGCAGTAGTGAGGGCACTCTAGAGAATCCAAACATTCTAAAATATAATCCAACCTCTGTCAAGTAATAGTTTACATATTCTTCAATCACCTGTAATGCCTCCTCCGACATGGAGTTGCACTCTTTCAAGAAAATCAAGGTATACAAGGGCATAATGAAGTGCTCACACACTTCCCTATAGTGACTATGGTATTTGTGGGCCCACAGTGGCTTGTATGCTGAGTAGACTGGTGTTCTTTCCCTATCCCAGATACACCTTAGATTTGGGAATGGTTGATTGCACAGTATGAAATCTATCAATATAGAGCTCATGTAGAACTCTGATCTCTTTTGGGACACCCCTCCTAATGCTGAAGCAATGCAGACCGAGAGGCTATTGGACACAATGTTTTCCTAGTTGAACATTGTCCCCTGTGTTGCAACATAGAAAATGATAGGCACCCACTCCAATTTGAAACTTTTACCGTGGGCCCTCTCAAAAATCCGGTTCAGCATCAGAGCAATGAACCTATAAGGGGTTCTTAGACGTGCAGTGTCATATTCCCCAATCGGCCTAGTTCTAAAATTCTTGCCAAGCATGAGCATCCTTTTTAGTGTCTCGATTAGGTCCATCCTAATGGCCTTCAGCCAGTCTTCAGTCAGGTATACTTGTGCTTCTGGTAAGTGGTAGGCCAGTGCTACATACCCAGGGCTATAAGCAGCATAGCCCTGTTTATCAACATTTTCCAAAATCATGGTGGTTACATCTGCCTTGGGAAGAATCCACCCAATCACTTTTGAGCATGGAAAGAGCTCAGGTCTAGCAGCAATTTTCATCAAGGAAGATCTCTCTATATCGACATAGATGGTTTCTTCTTCAAATCCTATATCGGGTACTTCTCGGTGCATTATCAATCTGTAGATTTCCCCCCATTGATATTCGGGTTCCACACCAACTATGCATTTGGTGTCCTCGTAAATGTATTCGACTCTGGTAATGATTTCGACTTCGGGTTCCTCTTCAACTACGGGGGCCTTCTTCTTCTGACGTTTAGACATCTTGAATTCTGAGGAATTTCCCTGTCATATACAAGAATTTCTTTCAGGTTCTGTTGGGTCATTTCAAGATAGCGTTTAAAGATAAAGACAACAGTATAAGCGTTTTACCTCATCTATGCTAAACATGAGTGCAGATATGAAAAATAAGCAAAACAATGTTCGAAAATCAAATGCTCTTGTCCAAAGACTAAACCAGCTCATGCCCAACAATTTATGGATTTAGAAAATCATGGTCTTCCAAGAACGACGGATATCTCCCTTGTCTTGTCAGCATGAACACAGTCCCGAACCCCCTCTCGGTGCCACGACCTACACGCTACACGAAAGACAAAAGGTACCTAATCTAAAACCAACTCAAACGAGGATGCTGCAAGTGATAGCACACTAGAAGACAAGAGGAAGCTACTTGCTATAAACGCTCACCTCACGGTCTGACTAGGTGATGCAATTCTAACCTAGACTAGTTCGGGGTCTGAATTCAAATAAGAACAGTGGCACCGTAAGCGGGAAGTAAAAAAAAACCACATCACGGTCCTAGTTCATGAAGATGAGGGTGACCAAACTATGGAACCAAACTCACACCCTCTTGGAAGAAAAATCCTGAAAAAAAACCCTCCCCCGGATGGCCATAAGCAGACTGGGGGAAACTGATGCGAACAACGTAACAGCCGTCTGCACCATTTTCCTTGGTAGTTGAATGCGGTCTGCAGAAACTCAACGGCCGTGAGAGTCATCATCAAACAACTAAGAAACCTCCCCACTGGGCAGCCATACTAATTAACTTGAATATATACAGGCCAGGATGGGAAAACCTAAGGAAACAGTAACCGCGGGGACAGAAAAGTAGCTCAACCAATCAAACGGAACGGAAATTGGGCACAAGGGCCTACCCGGCACTATGCTGCGCGACTGGTGGAGGAAAATCCTTGAACTTCCATGGCGGAGCCACCTAGGAGTGAAGGTACCGACAGCGAGAATATTGGTATGCTTGAGCGAAAACGACAGCACAGAGAAAAGTCCAAAATAAAAATAAAAAAATGAAACCCCCAAACCCCACTATATATACGTCGCGGTCAACAGGCAATCAGTGGGAAAAAATTAGGTCATCAAGTGGCAAAAGGCTATGGGATCGGTGACCAAGGAACTATCTCCTTCGCAATGGCGAATGAAGAAAACATCGGAACACCCGCAATGGCGTTGGCGGGAGAAATAAATCAGCACTTGCATCAGAGTTCACGAGACTAAGACCTCAGGTAAATAGATGGTTAGAGAGCCATAACAGTGAAAACATAAAAGGAACAAGTTCCACAGATCGGCAAAATCAAAGTCAAAATAAACATGCATCAAGCAAAATGAATATCAACCAAGCAGAACAAATAAATCAAACTATCGGAAGCATAGTTCTTTCTAGAGCCACAACGACGGAAGTTGAAAACACCAAGGACAACCGACAAAAAATGGAGGGAATCAAAAAAGGATTAAACAACCTTCAGACAACCTTGCAGAACCTTTTCCACAATGGTGGAAAACGTATAGACAAAGGCTCCGATAGGATTTCAAAACAACCATCGATAAAGAAAATACATCGGAAACAAAATACACCTGCCTTCGGACTTGATGTCCGACTCTTTTTCGCAATGGCGGACACGCAGATGACTAGACTCATGACTCAAAATTCCAAAACACTTCCGACGGCGAGGCAAAAATCAATTCAAACATTAAAACATTTCCCGCATAAAAGTAATCTTCATTCAAGCATCAAGTAAAACAAAAAAAAACAAGCAAAACGAATTAAATGAGGGTCCCAAAAAATTTTGAATTTTGGGAAATAGTTGCAGCTGCAACAACATCATAAATGGATCCTAGTAGCCATAGACTACTTTACCAAGTGGATAGAGGCATTACCCACCAGGAATGCCACTCATCAGGTCATCATGAAGTTTTTATATGAGAATATCTTTAGCAGGTTTGGCTTCCCAGTAAGGTTAGTAATTGATACTGCACCAACTTTCAAAGCCGGGTCATTGGTTAGAATGTGTGAGTCAATGGGCATTCAGCCGGTGCATTCCACATCCTATTATCCTCAAGGAAATGGCCTGGCTAAGTCATCCAACAAAATCCTAGTCATGATCATTAGAAAACTATTGTAGACAAATCAGAAAAGCTGGGATTCTAAGCTAAAGTTTGCTTTCTCGGGTGATAGGGTAACAGACAAAAGATCTATAGGTACTTCTCCATTCAATTTGGTTTATGGTAATGAGGCCATTTTTCCCATTCAGCTAATTCTGCAAGTGGAAAAATTCTTTCAGGAAGAGGAAGATGAACTGAATGATATGGTGAGGAGGATGATGGATTTGGTGGAGTTGCAGCAAGTCAGGGAGCAAGTGATAGGAAAATCAGAAACCCATCAACAGAGGATCAAGGTCATGTTTGACAAAAGGGAAAAAGTGTACAACTTTCAGGTTGGAGATTGGGTCCTCAAGTGGGATACTGTTAGGTAGGACAAGGGAGAACATGGAAAGCTTGACTCTTTGTGGATTGGCCCTTTTGTGATAGCTCAAGTACAGAAGAATAACACCTTCAAATTGCAAAATCTAGAAGGGGAAGAGGAGTTTGATGGCCCAATTAATGGGTGTTTTTTGAAACTTTACTTTATTTGAGGCTCTAAGGCCTTGTTATTGTAAATTAGTAGTTAGTAGGTTGTTTTTTTTTACAGAATAAACTCCATGCCCAATGGAACAATAAATGATAGTGTTAAGTTTTTAGTTATTTTCAAGGAAAGGTATTTTGGTCTAGGGTTCTTGGGACTTCATAGGGAGGTTCCCATCCCCAAGTAGGAGCCAGATGTTATCTCCCAAAATAAATTTATTTTGATAGTATGAAGAATTCGAGTCATGTCATGAAAGATTTAAAGATGACTAACAAATTGAAAGTCTCTGTTTGTGCTATGGTTGAAGAAATTGGAAGTTTTAGCTTTCGGTCGCTTAGGCGGGGTTCTTAATAGCTCATTAGCCACCGAAAGGCTTTGTTTCGGCAGTTAACAGTTTAACACAGGATAAAGGTTAACCACGAAAAGTGGGCCCGATTGAGTAAATGGTAAAAGAACTTTCAGTGGCTTATGCGATATTTCAAAAAACTCATTAGTCACCTAAAAGTGTTGCTTTTGACAGCTTAGTGAACAGTCAAATAATGGCGTTAACCACCGAAAGCAAGCAAAAAGGCGTTGGAGAAAAATCAATTTCGGTGGCTTAGGCAAAAGCTCTGATGTTTCATTAGCCACCGAAAGGACGGGTTTTCAGCAGTTAAAAGGGATTTTTGGAGAGACCACTATCCACCGAAAGTTGAGTTTCACCGCGACATTGGGAAAACGGTGTCAGTAGCTTGGGTGAAAGAATCAACATTTCATTAGCCACCAAAAGCCTTGTTTTAGGCAGCTAGTAGAAAAATTCCTGAAGGATGTTAACCACCAAAAAGGTAAAAAAGAGAAACGGTTAGAAATCTATCAAATCAGAGCCTGTCAGCAAAGAAACGATCATTAAAATGCATGATAAACCACCAAAAGGATAGGAGGTTGCGTAAACTATGTGAGGAAATGAATAAGGAGGTCATTATTGAAATTGATGAGGACTGATGTGATGAAACCCTCCTTCTCCCTCCATTTGTCCACAAAACTACAGAAAATCCCACTGAGTATCCAGGGTTGATTTTAACATGATTTTTGGGCAAGGGGTCTCAAAAAGATCAACTGAAGCCATCACCCTTTGACCTCAATATCAATCATGCAGTATAAAGCTCTCATAATCAGTGTCAAATATTCAGTACACCCCACCCTCGACTTTAGCATTTCTCTCCACCAGAAATCCATCTCTGAGAAGCAGCCTACTAAAACGCTATCCAACAGAACTTGAATTTATTGTTGCAGGTACCCAGGAGTGGCATTCAACAAGATGAAGAAGGGAGGACCTGCTCTTAGAAAGGATTTGGGAGACATCAACTACCTGGAGGAACATCCAAAGGTCTGTCAATTTTTCAAGGATGTTGGCTACTATAGGTTTTGTGAGAAGATCCAAGGTTCACACCAGCAGGTGGCTGAGGCATTTTCCCTCTCCTTCGATGGCTCTAAGGTAGTCATAGGCAAAGAAGAATTACTGATAGATGAAACCCCAATTACTAAAGTGACTGAGCTCCCTAGCATAGGAGAAAAGTGGTTTAAGATTACCATACCAAAAGATGTAGAGTTGAGATCATACCTGAAGCCTGAACATAGGGAGGTGGTGTGGAAGAAAAGTGTACCATCCTCCTAGTTAGAAGAAAGGTGGCAAAAAGTGCTGAAGGCCATTGTGGTTTACATAACATGTGAATGGAGATACAACAAAGCTATGACTTACCATTTTAAATTGATGAACCACTTCACAGGGAGAAGCCTAGTAAATTTTCCTTTTTACTTACACAAGAGTTTGGCAAAGATGGCACACCAGGTGAAGGCCCAGCCAACCAAGATTACTGGAAGACTGTCTCATCATGGTCTTATCCAACTTCTGATCCAAGAATTGCTGAAGAGGAGGAGTATGGTATGGCCTTATTTCTTATTTTGGAATGGATTTGAAACAAGCCTTCAGCTAGAAGAAAAGGGGAAGTCTCTTGCTAAAAAGTCTTGCACACCAAGAAGTGGAAAAAGGAAGAGAAGGGCTAAGAAGGTCAAAAGAAACTTGGATTTCGGTGAGAAGGCCCAGGAAGTTACAACACATAGTGAGAACATTTTGAACCTTCCCTAATTAGATTCAAAAGAGGAATAAGAGGAAGGTGCAGACCTAGCTTTATAGGTTGTAGCAGAGATTGAAGAACTACCATCACCTACGCCAAAAGAGAAAGATGAACCAGTAGAGAAGGCTTCCTCTAGCAAGCCCAAGACTCAAAGGATAAATCAGTTGCTGAGACAACTGTATGAGATGGAGATTTTCGAAAGGGAGATAAAGAAAGATAATGTTACATTGACTAGTAGGAACAAGCTGTTGCATAAATATTACCTAGAGCAGAGAGAAAGGTATATTTTCCTAAAAAGACTAAATAAAAGGTACCTAAAATACAACACTAGGATGTATAGAATGATTAGGCTTCAGAGGTTGCAAATGAAGGAGGCCAAGCTAAACCCTAACACTCACCTCAAATTGGAAACCCTAGCTGAAGCTAGAGTAAGACTTTAGCCTCCAGAGGCAAGCCAGGATGGTGTTAACCTTCCTAACATAGAGCCTACTGACTCAAGAAAGCTAAGAAGACAAATTTGAAAGAACAATTTTGGAGGTGGATTAAGAATTTTTGAAGATCAAGGCTTTCAGTGGCTTAGGCGGAAGTTGAGGTAGTTCATTAGCCACCGAAATCACTGCTTTCGGCAGCTAACCATTCCGATATTTTGGTCTCTTAACCACCGAAAGAAGATAGAGGCATAGGATCGGTTTTTGACACACAGAACTAGTTTTGGGTGAACATGGATGGCTCAGGGATAAAGTGTAAAGATTAAGGACGCTGAAGAAAACATCGGGGAAGGTATGCTTCAGTTTTGTTGTGACATAATATTAGAGAAGGTCACCAACACTCAACTTTCAAAGTGAAACAGTGACTTAACTAGCAGAAGACTAGTGGCAGTGATTTCCAGTACTTACTTTAGTTATCAGAAGGTTCAAACAGTGAACTAATTGTACAGTTAGTTAGACTAGTAATTAATTAGGGATTTTAACCTAATTATGCAAAAAACAATTATTTTGTCTATTTTTATTAAAACAGATCCAAGTTTTCAGGGATCTGAGTATTTTTGTAAAGGCTATAAATCTTAATACTTATTTTATTGAAAGGGTTCAACTTCGGGGACTTGTAGACCATTTCTATTGTCAAGCTTCTCATATTGGTCATGACCTAATATAAGCTCTTTTGTTATCATATGTTCAGCTTCCATTTCCTGTCTATTATGGGCTTATGCTTGAATGTGTTATTCAGGTTTTATTCAAGTTAATTAATGTTTGATAACTATCGCCCTATTGGCATATTGATGTGATTTTAATTATAAGTGCTTTCCTTGTCATGATTAGCCATTTATATATATCTATTTTATGTATGGATCTGCCAGGATGATAAGTTCTCCATCTCTGCACCATATTGTCAACCTATGAACAGTGGTAATTAGAAGCCTTATCCCTGATTAAGTTTCATGAATGTCTTGAGAGTGTAAGGTCTTATAGGTCACCCAACTTGATCCACTTAGAAAATCATAAAAATATTTAAGTTACTAGGCATCCTCGAGCTGCAACCTAGAGGAGTTTCCTGGAGTGATATCAGATCCAATTCTATCCTTGGTCGATCCCACTCTTTTGTTGAAGAGTGAATTCAAAGAGGTCGATCCAATTCCAACCTCAGTCAATCCCACTCTCCCCTTGGAGAGTGAAGTTAATGTGGTTGAGTCGATGTCATCTCCACTCAGTCCCACTCTTGCTTCAGAGAGTGTTAATATTGATGTATTCTCTTCGACATAGTCTTTGTCTTCTCCCTTTATTCTTGTTGAGAGTGAACTAAAACTTGATAAAGTTTTCATAGTTAGTTTTAATTGTTATACCGAAGAGGAAATTTTGTCTCTTTCTATAGAACCCTCTCCAAGTAGTGAGGTTATTTCCTTTGACTGGAGTAGCCTAACAGAACTCGTCTCCATTCGAGTGTTCCTTTCCAAATATCTGTGAGAGTTACTACAAATAGTATATTGCACATTATTGTTGATGAAGGGGCTTTTATTAGAATTATATCCTCTACTGCTTGGAAAGCTACAGGTTCTCCTCCGCTTATGCCAGCCATCAATCAAATACTGAATTTTAATCGAAGAGCCACAATACCTTTAGGGATCCTTCCTCAGTTGCCTATTACTTTGGAAGGAAAAATTGTCTATATTGATGTCATGGTAGTCCAAGGTCCCTTGGATTTTAATATGCTTCTTGGCCATGATTCTGTTTACGCCATGAAAGTTGTTGTGTCCACACTCTTTCAAGTGATTTATTTTCCCCACGATGAGAAGATTGTGACCATTGATAAACTTTCCTTCGTTAAAATTGATCATCGTATGACTCCTAGTCATCAGACTTCCTTGAATGTCCCGCATGTTCTTGTCGTTCCTTCCCATTCTAGTTAGCTTCTTCCCATCATAGGTAAAATGGGGGGCATGGATCCAAATTTTGGTCATCATACTTGAGGTAAGTCACTAGCTTCTTATGTAATGGGGAAACCCATGAACCTATGGACATCATGTTGGATTAGAACTTCATGTGAGCATAGTTCCCATTCTGTGTCAAGCTCGTTAAAAAATGAATCGTATTGTTGTGATCATAGTTCCCATTCTGTGTCAAGCTCGTTAAAAAATGAAACAAATTCCTGTGAGCATAGTTCCCATTCTGCATCGAGCTCCTTAAAAATTTAAATAGATGCTAGTGAGCATAGTTCCCATCATGTGTCAAGCTCGTTAAAAAATGAAACATGCACCCATGAGCATAGTTCCCTTTCTGTGTCAAGCACATTAAAAAATGAATCAGATGTTAGCAAGCATAGTTCCCTTTTTGTGTCAAGCTCGTTAAAAAATGAATCATATGTCAGCAAGCATAGTTCCCTTTCTGTGTCAAGCTCGTTAAAAAATGAAATGGATGCCCTCAAGCATAATTATTCTCTGTTTCAAGCTTGTGTAAAAATGAAACAAGTCCCCACAAGCATAGTTATTTGTTGTTTCAATCTTGTGTAAAAAATGAAATAGGTCACCTTGAGCATAGTTCCCTTCTCGTGTCAATCTCGTTAAAAAATGAAACATATTCTTCCATTTTGTAAAGAATCAACCTTTGAACCTTCATTTCATCTGCTTATAAAACAAATGAAATGAAGCTTGTGGTGCATGTACCCTACCACCCTTTGTTGGATTAAGTTATTTAACAGTCATATTGGGAGAAAGTACCAAGCACTGGACATGATGTTGGGAAATCACCCATCAATGGGATCCATTTTGAGCATAGTTTATTTTAGTATCGAGCTCGATAAACCATGAAACAACACTTTGAGCATAGTTTCTATTCTGTTCCAAACTCGTTAAAAAATAAAGCAGATACCTTGAGAATTCTTTCAACTGATCTTCAAGGTTGTTAAAAATAGTAATATGGTGTTGAGCTTACTTTTCATTTGTTGTGCTCTGGTTAAAACATGAAAACTGGTTTGAGCTTACTTTATCACTTTTTCATGGTCTGGATTCAAACATGAAAAAGGTTCTGAGTGCCTTTTATACCTTTAGAGTTCTCGTTAAAAACTCAGTGAAGAGGTATCGAGTATAGTTTTACTGTTTTTCATACTCGTTAAAATTGGATTACGAAAAAAGAAACCTAATAGAGTCCTCTTTAATCTCTTTCTAGACTCTTTAAATGTGAAAATATTGTCGAGTGAACTTGTTTTCTTCACGCTCGTAAAAGGACCCGAAGAGTCGTCTTCCTAGTGATAGTTTACACCTTTTTTGGACCAGGGGGAACTACTTATGAAAATGTATACTCCAACCGATCATGACTGGAAGAGTTCTCCTAGGAATTATTTTATACTTTTTTGGGCCTTGGGGACTAAATTTACGAAAATGTCCACCCTGGAGTCTTCTTAGTCATTTTAGACTCTCTAAACATGAAACAACAAATGAGTTTACTTTCATCGGACTCATAAAATCAAGCAATGAAGGACCCCTTTCTGGGAATGAATCCCTCCTTTCTTAGGTTCATAAAACATATGATAATGGACTCATCGGTTGATGAGCTACAACAAGTGTTTGTTACCCTCTTTGAACTCGTAAAAATAAAAAAGAGGGACTCATCCTTCATGATAGGGAAATTAAGGAAAGAGTTTGTATATTGTTATGGCAGTACACAGTTACTCTCAAACATAAAACTCATTTGCATTTAAATTTTAGTAATTGGGTATTCCATGTGTCTTCAAGTCGTGTTGATTACTTGATTCTTCTTAGATCGTTTGAGTTGTCAAGGAATACTCCCGCTGACAGTTGCATTGGGGAATCGGTATCAGTCTCATCAAAGTCAATACTTCCAAGCCATGCCATGCCCATCTTCAAGAGAAGTTTGGTCATCTGTTCACTGTCTGTAGTCAGCTTACCTGCTATCATGTTGGTATCTCTGAGTCAGTCTCATATATTACCTTGCTATCTGGTTTACTCTAAAACATATTTAATCGTGTTTCGTGTCGATGGTGGGGGATTCATCATGGCCCTCCTTCGATGGGTCTATTCCTGTTGACTTCAACTCATCATCCATGAATTATAATTAGAAACCAAGACAAGTACCTTGGGCCTGCATTTCTTAATGGAAGGTTACCTCGCTTTCAACATGAGTTTACATCATTGAATTTTGATTAAAATATTCTACCAAGTGTTCAACTTCAATTCCTTTATTCACACTCAGGAGGATGTTCTAAGATACCTTGGGAATCATTGACATCAATGGTGATTCCCTTGCACTTGTTAGTAGTATACATCAATGACTGGTAATCAAGTGGTTTCTACCACGTTTGACGTCAAGACATCTATTCACATGGCTAGAATCATATCGGTTGGGGATTGGAATAAAGACCCTGACTAGTTAGGCTTCATTAGCATAATTGCCTATCCTAAGGTTGTGATGGAATATTATTTAGAGTCATGACATGGATCCACATTGTATGTTTGGTTTCTATGTCCAATACTAGGTTCAGATAACATGGATCTACTTTGTATGTTCCGTAGCCATGTTTATCTCTCTATGTCATTGATCATGGATTTACAGTGTATTCTTAGTAGACATGACATGGTCATCCTCATGGATAGGGAGTGTATTGGTCTAAAGCCATGATTGATTTAAATGAGTCAGTTACTGGTCTTATGTCAATTGTGAATTCATCTCTTACTACCTCTAATACCAAATTGATGTCTAGCAAAGTATTTCACCTATCACTTCCTTCTAACTTCATACTTCCTGGGGCATTTTATTGTACTTGAAAAATTCACTATTGCCTAATGACCTTTCAGAAAAATTGGTTTGAGATTCCGACGGTGACATTTTTCCATCATTAGTGAGACCGACACTTTGCCTTAGTTGTCAAAGAGTGTCGTCGGTGCACTATCATGTGGGGAAAAGAGCACCAACGCCTTTTTGTCTGTTGACACTAGGCGTCATTGGTGATGTTCCCCTATGAGAAAGAAGCACTGATGCTTTTTCACCTTAATCCAAGTGCGTTGGTGGACCTAAAACATGAAAAAAGAAGATTCTAGAAGCTTCCTTGTGAAATCCTCCATGGAGTTGGTTCCTACTAGCTAGGGAGAGGTGGAATTCTCCTTCCTCACCAATTGGGATCACCTCCTATCCATTTCCTAAGTGAATCTCATGTTATTTGGATTATAAATGAATCCTTCATGGAGAGAGTGAAGGAGGCCAAAGAAATGACCCTTATGCTGTTGGACTGAGATTTGGTTTAGAGGCAAGTTTGAGTGAGTCTGTGTGTGAAGAGATTGTTGTGAGTGAGAACTGTTGTAAGTCCATTGTGGAAGACAAAGCTGGAAACATCAAGGCCTTAGTTATAGCTTTACATTATTTATTCATTAATACAAAAGTTTTCCCCTTTCCCATACTTAATTTGTGTCAATATCAACTAAATTTTGTTACATTCCTTGATCACTAGCATAGATTGTTAATTTGTCATGATTCTCTCATCTTGTTGTGTTGTATCTTGATCTTTCATTGCAGGTACTAAAGATTGCATGGAGAATATTAGAACAAGGATAAAAACATTCAGATATGAGGTATGAGAGAGGTTTATCTTGAGTAAATTAAATATCTAGGGAAAGGATATGCTGATGTGTTTTTTTTGTTATATGCTTGTATCATACATGGTAGAGGAACAAGCGGTGCTGCATCTATTGCAGAATTCCTTGAAACAAAATTGGTGACCATACTAGGGAATTTCCCAATATAATGTCCAGTGGTGGGTACTTGCCTCCAATATGACTGTCAAGTAACTTAATCCAACAAAGGGTGGTGGGTACATGCCCCGCAAGCTTCATTTCATCTGTTTTATAAGAAGATGAAATGAAGGTTCAAAAGTTGAGTCTTAACACAATGGAAGAATTTGTTTCATTTTGTAACGAGCTTGACATGAGAAGGGAACTATGCTCAAGGTGACCTATTACATTTTTGCACAATATTGAAACAGAAAATAACTATGCTTATGGGGACCTATTTAATTTTTACACAAGCTTGAAATAGAGAATAACTATGCTTGAGGACATCTGTTTCATTTTTTAAGGAGCTTGAAACAGAAAGCGAACTATGCTCACTGACATCTGACTCATTTTTTAATGAGATTGACAAACAAAGGGAACTTCTCATGGGTGCCTATTTCATTTTTTAACGAGCTTGACACAGGATGGGAACTATGCTCACTGGAATCTATTTCATTTTTTAACGAGCTCGAAACAAAATAGGAACTATGCTCACAGGCATTTGTTTCATTTTTTAACGACCTTGACACAGGATGGGAACTATGATCACATGCATCCGATTCATTTTTTAATGAGCTTGACACAGAATCGAAACTATGCTCACAAGAATTTCTAATACAAAATGATGTTCATAGGTTTGTAGGTTCCCCCCTTACATAATAATCTAGCATCTTAACTCCAATATGATGTCCAGAGGTTGGAGCCATGCCCCCCATTTTACCTATGATGGGAAGAGGATAACTAGAAGGGGGGCATGGCTCCAGCCTTTGGACATCATACTCGAGTTAAGTTTCTAGATTCTTATGTAAGGGGGAAACCCACCAACCTCTAGAAATCATGTTGTCTGAGATCTACCTATGAGCATAGTTCCCATTCTGTGTCAAGCTCATTAAAAAATGTGTCAGATGCCTGTGAGCATAGTTCCCATTCTATGTCAAGCTCGTTAAAAAATGAAAAAGATGCATGTGAGCATAGTTCCTATTCTTTGTCTAGCCCATTAAAAAATGAAATAGATTCCAGTGAGGATAGTTCCCATCCTGTGTCAAGCTCGTTAAAAAATGAAACAGACACCCATGAGCATAGTTCCCTTTCTTTGTCAAGCTCGTTAAAAAATGTATCAGATGTCAACGAGCATAGTTCCCTCTCTGTGTCAAGCTCATTAAAAAATGAAACAGATGTCCTCAAGCATAGTTATTCTATGTTTCAAGCTTGTGTAAAAATGAAAAGGGTCCCCACAAGCATAGTTATTTTCTATTTCAAGCTTGTGTAAAAATGAAACAGGTCACCTTGAGCATAGTTCCCTTCTCATGTCAATCTCGTTAAAAATGAAATAGATTCTTCCATTGTGTAAAGACTCAAATTTTGAACCTTCATTTCATTGCTTATAAAACAGACAAAACAAAGCTTGCGGGGCATGTACCCTACCACCCTTTGTTGGATTAAGTTACTTGACAGTCATATTGGGGGTAAGTACCAACCACTGGACATCATGTTAGGAAATCACCCATCAATGGGAGAAATTTTGAGCATACTTTCTTTTAGTTTCGAGCTCTCTAAACTATGAAACGAGACTTTGAGCATAGTTCTTATTCTGTTCCAAGATCATTAAAAAATAAAGCAGATACCTTGAGCATTATTTCAACTAATCTTCGAGCTCGTTAAAAACGGTAAGATGGTGTTGAGCTTACTTTTATTTTTTCGTGCTCTGGTTAAAATGTGAAAACTGGTTTGAGGTTACTTTATCACTTTTTTCATGCTTTGGATTCAAACATGAAAAAGGTTATGAGCGCCTTTTTTACCTTTAGTGTGCTTGTTAAAAAATCAGTGAAGAGGCATCGAGTATAGTTTTACTATTTTTCAAACTCATTAAAATTGGATTATGAAACAATAACCCTAATAGTGTCCTCTTTAAGCTCTTTTCAGACTCTTTAAATGTGAAAATATTGTTGAGTGAACTTGTCTTCTTCACGCTAGTAAAAGGATCTAAAGAGTTGTCTTCCTGGTGATAGTTTACCCCTTTTTCGGACCAGGGGGAACTACTTAGGAAAAAGGTATACTACAGCCGATCATGACTAGAAGAGTTCTCCTAGGCATTATTTTATACTTTTTCAAGCCTTGGGGACTAAATTTATGGAAAATTCCACGCTGGAGTCTTCTTAGTCACTTCAGACTCTCTAAACATGAAAAAAAATGAGTTTACTTTCGTTGGACTCATAAAATCAATCAATGAAGGACCCTTTTCTGGGAATGAACCCCTCCTTTTTCAGGTTCATAAAACATATGAGAATGGAATCATCACTTGATGAGCTACAATGAGTGTTTGTTACACTCTTTAAACTTGTAACAATGAAAAGAGGCACTCATCCTTCGTGATGGGGAAATTAAGGAAAGAGTTTTTATTTTGTTATGGCAGTACATAGTTACTCTTGAACATGACACTCATTTTCATATGCATTTGGGTACTTGGGTATTCCATTTGTATTCAAGTCCTGCTAATTCCTTGATTCTTCTTACCTCATTTGAGTTGTCCAAGAATACTCCCGCTGACAGTTGCACTGGGGGATGGGTATTAGTCTCATTAAATTCAATACTGCCAAGTCATGCCATGCCCATGTTCAAGAGAAGTTTGGTCATATGTTCATTGTTTGTAGTCATATTACCTTCTATCATGTTGGTCATCTCTGAGTTTGTCTCGTATATTACTTTTCTATCTGGTTTACTCTAAAACATCTTTGATCATGTTTCATGTCGATGATGGGGGATTCACCATGGCACTCCTTCAATGGGTCTATTCCTATCGAATTCAACTCATCATCTAGGAATTAGACTTAGAAACCAGTACAAGTACCTTGGGCTCGCATTCCTTAATGGCAGGTTACCTCGCTTTAAACATGAGTTTACATCATTGATTCTTGATTGAAAGATTCTACTGAGTGTTCGACTTCAAGTCCTTTATTCACACTTAGGAGGATGTACTGAGATACCTTGGGAATCATTGAAATCAATGGTGATTTCCCTCATACTTGTTAACAGTATACATTAATTACTCGTACTCAAGTGTTTTCTATCATGTTCGACGTCAAGACATTGTAATCACATGGTTAGATTTGTACCATTGCGAGTTCAACTTAAAGACCCTGGGTTATCTGATGTTTCTCCCAGGTTGCGATGGAGTTTGTTTTGAGTCATATTACATGGATCAAATTTGTATTGGTTGTGGTTTTGTTATCATCTCATCATGAATCTACACTTGTGTCTAGTAGCCATGATTATGTTCAGTCGGTGTCTACTACCATGGATCTGCATTGTATTGGTTGGCATCCATATTATGAGTCATATGATATTTGAGCCAGGTGTACTACAACAACTTCCAACCAACATCCTTGCCTTCAATTTCTTCACTTCACAAAGCATTCAACTATCACATTCCTCTAACTTCATGCTTTGGGGGGCATTTTGTTACACCTAAATCTCGTCATGTTGAGCCATGTGTTAACCCTATGCCTAATCCCTAAAGTTCCCTCTTATAAACTGGGTTGATTTGAGTTTTTTCCTACCTTTTTTACCCTCTCTTGATAGGCCGGTGCTTTTCCACTTCATGCTAGGTGCACCAACGACACTCTTTCTCCTAAGGAAAGGTGTGTCCATGCTCTTTCCCTTCATGCAAAGTGTGTCGGTGGTGTTTTGAGGGATAAAAACGAAGCTTTGAGGCCCTTCTCAAAGGTGGATGAGGTGGAGGAATTTCCCTACATTCTAGGTGAGGTGGAATTTGGTTCCTTAACCTATGGGGGAGCATCCATTATACCCCTCCTTCTAATCCTCAACCTACCCTATCCCTTTATCCTTATAAATTAAACCATCTCTCCATTGTGAAGGTAGAAAGGAGTATGGTACTTTTATGTTGGTGGAATTTCTAGCTTATCCCTATCATCCTTTGGGAGGCTTACTATCTTTCTTTGGAGGCCTGACTTGTATTGTTGGATGGAAAGTTGCAGCGTTAAGGCTAGATTATGACACTCCTTCTTTATGCAATTCTATGTATCTCCTTGATTACATTAATACAAATCTCTTTCCATAGAGATTGTTGTGTTGATATTGTTTAGAGCTTTCTTCATTAACTGTTAGCTTAGATCAATTCATGTTTGGATACGCATGTACTATTTGCTTATTTCCACTTTCTTCATAGGGTTTTGCAGCTCAAGATCTAAAAGCTATAGAGCTTGGATCAACAAAGAGAGAAGAGGATTTGCACACTTCATGTAAGTCATCTATCTGTTAACTTGCATTTCTATTTGATCTATGAAAGTAGATCATATTATGTACTTGATTTGTTCTAGATTCACTTGGACTAGGGAGATCTGGCTTGTGTCCACTTGAGTAGATTTATCCAATAACATGTTGTTCAAATCGTGATTTTGAATCTAGAAATGAATTTAGGGCCCTCAAAATCCACAGGGAATCCATATTCTATGACTTTAAGCACTATCATCTAGATTTTTTAGAATTTCTGCAAAATTTCTATCAGACACCATTGAATTCGTGGTGGAAAAATCCATTGGAAGGGTTGAAATTGTCTCACATTTAGGCTATGTGTAAAGTACCCAAATTGCTCAATGTAAATTCTGAGAAAATGGGGTAATTTTTTTGCTTATACTACATGTAAACAAGTCAACTATGTTAGTCTCTTTAGAGTGTATAAACACATAATCGTAAACATTACTATCATTTTCATCTATTCATATAAGAAAATTGTAATTCAATTTTATTAAGTTCCACTGAGTAGTTGACAATAAGACTATACTAATGACCATACTAGTACAAGATAAATGGTAAGAACTTATACCTCAAATATAGAATCACATTAATTCTATTGTATTCTTCCTTTCAAGTCTCTCACCTAAAGTATAGGAAATAAGTATATATAATCTTATAAAATAAACTCTTATTACCAAATATACAAGCTCACACCTGGTAAGCACTATCATGGTATATTTTTACTTATTTAAAATACTCATGGATTTTAATTGCTTAAATACTCTTCTCTTAGTAACATAATACATATTTATGCTTCTTATTATTAACATACTTTTAAAAATAACAAATAGAGGTATGATAACCCAATTAATTAATCTAGCTCCATATAAGAATTTATAAGTAAACAAGGCATTCATCTATCTAATAAGATTTCAACCCAACATAATATTGTTTCTAACTATGGTCTTAAATAAGAGGATTACTTCTCTAAACATGCATTTAAACTTACTTATCTCCAGGAAAGAAAACACGTACGGAGGAAAAGAAGTATAAAGTACAGTATCTTTCACTTACCAGATCATTAACATGACTGATTCCTTGCATAACCATTTGATTTGAAGTCCAACTTGAAACTTCTTTTGAACAAATTTTGCACCTTAAATACATATGAAAGCATAACAAATTCAATATATATCAATGTTTCATAAGGAAAGAATAATCACATTTCTATTTCACTTTATTAACTTCATCATAAAACATGCATCACATTAACATCTTATTTAAACAAAACGACTAGCAATTACCTTACTTAAACTAGGATTTTTGTCACTCAAAGAAACTTATCT
This sequence comes from Pseudotsuga menziesii, assembly GCA_001517045.1. NCBI lineage: Eukaryota > Viridiplantae > Streptophyta > Pinopsida > Pinales > Pinaceae > Pseudotsuga > Pseudotsuga menziesii. The sequence goes on from LPNX010856085.1 coordinate 22,174, forward strand.
ATCAAAAATTACAAACATATTTTCTTGGGCTTCTTGGGCGACTGAAAGCGTGTCTATGACTTTCCTCCCAACCATAGGCTTCATTTAATGTATGTTGATCCGTCTAAAGCCACCCCTGAGCTAGGTGCCAAATCCACTAGCTTCAAGACACAAAAGAATCATTTTCACGGATTTCATAGCAAGACATGGCCCTTCACTATCGCTTATAATATCACCAAGCTTTTAAAATTAGTTTCGTTAACATGTAAACACATTCTCTGAGAAGCACAAGGCATTCGAAATTTGCTAAAGGAAGGGAAACAATTAACTCCATTAGTGAAAATCCACTTTTAATCAGATATGTAGATAAAGAGTGGCTTCTGTAATCCTACCTAAGTATTAATACAATCTTTATCCAAATCCTTTCATAAAAGATATAACAAATTATAACAATAATGAGTCTTTGTGCAGAGTGATATTCTAGTAGACTCTTTAACGGAGGGAGTCCATTTATTTTTGTAAAAGATATTATTAATTAACTATAATCATATAACAATACAAACCAAGAAAAGAAAAGGATAACATCCCCTCAACAAGTCACTTCTAGTCTTTACACTTTAACCATTATAAGACAATAGCGATTGGTTTTCTCATGAAGTCAAAATGGTATTTTTTTTTATTTACGGAGATTTTTGCCTCACTTCAACTAGCCTTATTTCGGTTCCATCAACGTAATGTTTTATACATTAATTCATATTTTCATTCACCAACTCCATACTCGCGAAAGGAAGTATTTCCTTGGTGAATTAGTATCACTAATTATGTTCATAAATATACTCTCTTATTATTTAACCGGATATGATTCAAGTTTCATACATTTAAAAAGGCATGTTGCACTATCCCATTTTACATGAATGGATACCTTCCACATATAAAACTCTCCCCTACGATTTATGGTTATTACCACTTACGCTACGGTTGATCGGTTCTATTTAAGAGGGAAAAAGAGAGCAAGTCAGTAAAAGAGCAATGACCCCTACTAATCCAGATGCTTACTGGGTAAAACCTGCAACAAAACACTAAAAAATACAGTCCAGATTGAATAAAATCGCAGGCAATTGGGAAACGTAGCTTCTACAGTCCATAATTCAAGTCACATGCATAAACTTCAATGCACAACAAACTGTACATCCAGATTGATAAAATCGCAGGACATGTTTTTAACATCATAGTTAAAGAAGGAAAATTTTGGGCCTATTCCATTAAATCCCTAGATATCATAAATCAGGAATTGGACAACTTCACAAACCTTGGATCTATGCATTTAAAGGAAAAAAAATGACATGCAGTGATTTAATCCCAGAGATCTGATCACCCATTAATGAAACACACATTGCAGATCTATGGAGAAAAATAAGACTAATGGAATCTGATATCAGCGTATGGATCTATCAGGGAAACACTAGCAGCATAAATTCATATCTATGGAAAAACGACACACATGGAAATCCAAATACAACGTATAGATGTATCATAGAAAACTCTAACCTCATAATTTCCATATATATGAAGAAGTAAAAAAATTGTAAACCAATAACAGCCTATAGATCTATCATAGAAAACGCTAACATAGATGTAGAAGAGGATTATTACCATACGAGTTGCATTATCATTTTCATATCACCGAAATTATTTGTTGCTTCTCCGAGTCGAAATGATGGAGGAAGAACCCTCCACCATCAAGAAAAACCATCAATTAGTTTTAGATCTCGCCTCCATATAAACTCCAAAAGGACGATAACCTCGGTTCCCCTCCTTCTATTGCAAAACTCTATTTAAACTATTGTCATTCTCTAGATATCTTACCCCATCGTAGATACAGGGGTGATATTTTTATTTTAACTCAGATACAGAGTCATTCGGCAGGTTCCTTCTGCCATGCGCTCCATCTCCTTTAATAACTAGTTAACCTACGAAACCAAGCAAATCTATGAAAAATGGTAGTCTGTCCATTTGAGTGTCAATTGTTCTCTGACAAAAAGGAAAATGAGATGACAAATGGATTCAGTGTTTCAAACAAGAAGACCACCTTGCGACAAGATTTCTGCCGATATCTCTAATACAAAACTATCCCTTAAAAATTGCTATTGGAATATTTCTCTTTTCTGTGTAGATAATACATTGTTAATTATTTTCCATGTATATATAATACAAAGTCATGTTTGTATAATTAATCGAGATATTTTTCTATATTTCTATCTTTTAATTAAATTTGTTATGACCATCTCGTAAAGATAAGAAAACATTTATTGGAAGTTTTGGGGGCAAATATTTAGCACAAGATACCAATGGTTATAATAATTTGGAATGATCATTAAATCAAATAATAATAATAATTAGCTATGCACTAATAGATAGTTCATTGGTTCTTACTATAAAATTTAGAGTCCTCAAATAAGTACAAAATTCAGTCGTTCTAGGCTATTAATAAGAATTAGTTTTCTTCAAGTATATGAAGCACCGATATGTCATTTGTCATTAGAAACTAGATTCCCATGGCTTCCTCACCATCAACATCCCCCCCTATTGGATTCGTGCCCAATCATCATTTTACTCGCATATGCTTTCAATCTCCTAGCAATATTAATTTCATATATAATTTGATGACGTTAGCGTAGTACTTATAGTTCTTTTTACTTACACTATGTTGTTTCCAGTCACGTAATAAGGGGGTGTAACATCCTATCACCCTTAGAAGTAACACTATCCTTAGTGTTACATATTCATTAAAGGTTTGTGTTCCATTCTTGAGTTTATCCTTTGTTCTCGTTTCCCTCTTTGTTTTGATCATCTTCAATCTTCCGTGATTCCCGCAAGATTTTATCCTTCATAACCTACACCTTTGTGCAACAAAACCAGGACTTCCAAATATTTTTCAGTAACATGTCATTAATTCTAACTCAGAACATAAACAACAAGTTCTTTCTGCAACACGACATTTACAATTTTACAGAACACATTTTATCCTTTGTCTATGCTTTTATCATCATAAGAAGACTTAATACAAGATTACCTTCAAAAGAATTCATAAGTAATTCAGATTTACTTATCTTTTTGGAGGAAGTCTTTTACCTCTAGTACTTGGATGCTTTAACTATTCCTCAACTTGAGATAGAAATTTATTTCATTTCTTTCATTCATAAGTTTAGCATCATCTATTTCACCTAATTTTCAAGCAGTAACCTTTTAAAATTTACCGTTCACCCTCGCCCTTGATGGAATTTTTCCTACTAAAGTATTCATAACATTTACACATTAAGACATTCAACAATCTAGTTATTAGGAAAATCGTCAATATATGTTTTATTGTTTCATCATGAAGTTGAACAACGTTCAATAACACTTTTGTTGATCAATAAACTCTCCCTTGAATTTTTTCATCTTTAACAGCTCTCCGTTGATCACAGAATTCTCTCTCGAGTTGCTGACACCAATTAGACTTATAGGCTAAACTTTGAGGTTATTCTCCCTTTTTATTGCTAGTCAAAAGTGTTCCCCTAAAAAACATCAAACATCGTCCTAATTTCCATATGTCAAACTTTGTACCTAGGTCTTTCCATTTATATCACAGACTCTCTCACAATTCCCCTCAAGCCTCCTTGCTTGAGTCGAGGAATTTGTTTTCCACCCAGCCTCTTGCTTGAGCCTAGGAAAAGTTACTTTATCAAAGTAGAGATGGATCCTCAATTTTGTCGCTTAGTGTTCACTCGGAGAAGAATTTATTTTCCCCTCAAGCCTTCATGCTTGATTCCATAAAAGTTATTTAAACATCAATCATTTAGTGTATATTTGATATTTGATAATTACAACAACTAACAAAATAACATCAAATAGGTTCACCGGTTTTCTTACTCGTGTTTGAATATATCTATTCATGAGTCCTCGATATTTATTCATATTCTTACCATGCATAATATATTCCGCTCATGTCTTTCAACAAGTTCCAAAGAATATTGACCATCTACCAAATTCACTTGCTAGTACCATTTTGTATTCGCAAAATCAAATTCTATAAGAAAATATTTTTCCCTAAGCATAATAATAAGAAATCATGATCATTTGAAATAAGCATCCTCTTTTGGTTCCTTTTTCATCCTTACATCATAATTAAGCAAGATACAAAATATTTTTCTTGGCACATTAATCCCCAAGGAAAATATATACATGTATTGTTTTAAAAAAAAGAACTATAATAGATTTCTTGACCACATAGAAATTTAGGATAGCCTCTTTTCTTTGTACACTCTAGAACTATGTGAGTAACAACAAATTGTCTACATATATACTTGCATACCTTTATGAAGATAACCACATACCTTTATAAGGGTGGTCGCATATCTCCTTTTTATATGTCATTCATATGCCAAAGTATAAGTTGTTGTAAAGGAAAATTTCCTATGGCTAGGGTTTAAGAGGCCATCAACATACTTGGGTTGAAAGAGAGATGCATATAGTTCTACAAGTATATATAAGCAAGTTTCATATATTAGAATGGTTCATACCTTGACAAACGAAGGTTGATCCAAGTATCCCTTCAATCCTCCTCTTGCTCCTCTCACTCCAAGAGACCTTCAAAATGAATTATACCTTTCTCAAACCAATATGACCACATATAAAGTAATGATAATCAAAGAAACATGAAATAATAATGTAATTAACATCATTGTATGATCTTAAACAGATATTCAATCACACATTGAACCATGATTTGGGAAGAATACTAACATCACATATTTATTAATCATGAAAATAACTACAATTATACCTTCTCTTCAAGTTGGGAACCTCACGAAATCTTGATCTGGTTCTACTACTTCTCTTCTCCAAGGAACTCAACCTCTAAGCTCTGCAACACAAGGAGAAAGCTTCTAGGGAAAAGGTGGGGGGAATGAGAATCCCAATTCCTCCAGCATGACAATGCAAAAGTTTAAGTCTCCTCTCATGAACCTCCATACCTCTATTTATATGCTTCTGAAGAGATAGGGTCGATGGAAAAGTAGTTACAACTTAAGGAGTCAGTTGCATAACCACCCAAACTACCCAAATTTCAAGAAATTTCTTTTTTTGGCATCTACAGGAAAAACATGCGGGTTGCAGAGACATCAGTCGCGTATTTAGGAGGTACACACAAGTTTCAATAAAAATAATCGTGTATGATACACAATTTGCAAGGTAAATAGTAGCGATTTAGGGCATATGTAGGTATTATATATAACAAATCGGATGCAACACGCGAGTTTCCTTTATTAAACTCGCGTGTACATAAAACATGCTCATTTTTAGGGTACTTTTGGGCATTTCCAGACTTTGGTGTCTTCTAGAAAATTTTAGCTAACTCAAATACCTTTCGAACGGTGAGGTAAGAAGTCAAACGGAGTTACAAAACTCCAAATATGGATCCTCCAAGTTAGTTTTTCTTTCAGCGACATTCAGTGACTTTCATGAAGTGTCATCATGGAAGTGTCGACATGCAAATAAATCATGGGAAAGTGGTTATAGGTAGAGATGTGTCATTTTGGGATATAACAAATGCCCCTTAATGTATGAGGTTAGAAGGGAAGATGATAGATGAAATACATCATAAAGGAAACAACTGAGTATGGATAGAGCAGAGAATCCAAGATAGAAAGGCTCAAACAAAGGTACCTGAAAGAGAGATAAATGTTAGACAAAACTGATCTCTGGGACATATGGGTCCATATAGAAATTCTTCCCATAAATATATAGGTGAATCCAACATATGTATAACTGATGAAATCTAAATTATTGCACAATATGCAAAAAGGGTCCATATCAAATCTAAAGGAGTCATGGCCACAAATGAACAAGGTGGATCCATGCTCAACAATCGATCAGAGCCACAAAAATATAAGGTGGAACTATGTCTCAACAAAATGTCATATGAAGTGTGACAAGGTCTTGCACAACTTGGCTAATAGCAAAATATGACGATGCTACTGTTGGCCCAAGGTCTTCAATCCACACCACCCAAAAAGGTACAAATCCTAACCATGCGAATAAAGGAGCTGAAGTCAAACATGGAGGAAACCGTTTGATTACCGATCAATAATGAGAATCGTTAACAAACGCGAGGGAAACCACCATTAACGAAAATGATCCCCAATGTACCTAATACATGCTAACAAGTGTGAATACAAGGACTTGAAGTCGAACACTTGAATAATCCATCGAGTAGGAGACAGTAAGGTATTCCCACCACCCAATAGCAAGGGAAATTTCCACTGATGACTACAATACCCAAGGTACTGTTATAAAATCTAAATCTCATTCCTAGAGCAAGAGGTGTTGCAGTTGATAGGGAAAGATCCATTGGAAGGAAGTCATTAAGGAAACCTTCATCATCCAACACGAGGTAAGTGAGAGACTAATTGGATCTGGAACTGGTACATAATTTCATGACAAGGACCATTGAAGACATGATGTAATGAATTGATACCATGGAATGGCCAACACAAAAGGTCAAGGCAACTGCAGAATGGCCAAAAAAGGTTTAATCCTTGAATAGTGAGCACGACACAAAAGTGACTTAGGAAACTTTTGACACAAAAAGGACCAACGACACAAATCTGCAATGTAGGAGACATTGATAGATTCCCCAGAAAATTGGAAAAGAGACCAACTAGAGGAGTAAAAACTCTAAATTGGGATAAAGTCAAACACTGAGACCCAACTATTGATAGACTCAAACTTGTGCTTTGTTCAAGGAGACAAGACTTTCTTCCATGATGTAAAACCATGTGAATGAACTTCCCTTCCCTCTTTCTTATAAAGGTTTAATGAGTCCAAGAAAGCCAGCTCAGGACCTTCTTCATTTTTGGCAAGCTCAAAGAAGAGAAAAAAGAATGCTTGATAAAGCACTGATTTGTGGATTTTATGAGCCCAAATTAGTGAATGATCAATGGTGTTTTCATAGTTTAGAGAGTTTGAAAACTCCAAAGAAGACTCCAGGGGGGTTCTTTTTCGTACAATTTAGTCTCTTGATTCCAGAAAAGTATAAAAAAATCCACATAAGAACTCTCTTAGCTTCTGAAGAAGTAAGGCTCACCTTTTTCATACTTAGTCAGGAAGGTCTGAAAAAGGTTAAATTACCACCTACCCAATGCTTCTTCAAAAGCAGCATATAGCCTGAGTTTTATGAGTGTGAAGGAAGGAAAGATCACTCAGAAAGATCCATTTGATTCAAGAAATGGGGCTTACAACAATAAATTCGATGCTTTGTTCTTTTGGGTTTAACGAGCATGACAAAGACATAAAGTATGCTCAGAATATTTTTCATGTTTGGGTCCAGAGCACAAAAAAGAGAAAACTAAGCTCATACTAGGCGTTCCTTTTCTGTAATTTTATCCCTCAGGTCCAGACAAATTATAAAACTATACCTGAGAATACTCTTCTCAATTCCAAAGAAAAGAGAGTACTCCTTTTTCGTAACTATTCCACATGGTCGAAAAAAGCGATAAAGTACTATCAATGTGGATTCCCATTCACATATTCTTAACAAGCCTAAACGCACAAGTTTAATCGGCAGTCAAGTCTATTTTGAAGAATTAGACCTCGACCTAAAGAAACTCTATATATTTTCCATGAAGTTTTAACGAGTCTGGAAAATTCAACTCGCGGCCTCCTTACTATTTTTAATGAGTTCGAAGGAGAGAAGAAAGAATTCTCTAAATGTGAGGAGACAAGTGTCAGACCCAGGAAAAAATAGTTCCAAGCGTGAGGAACAAACCTATGTATAATGCAAGGAACATAAGAAAGGTAAAGACACTCAAGGAACATCTCCTCAAGGTAAAAGGTGTGAAGTTGCATAGGCAAAATGATACAAGAATGAGCAACAAAGAGAACAGAGATGAGGGCTTATCAATGAGCTAAAAGCATTGAAGCGGGCATCAGCCTCATAAGCGCGAGCAGGGTACATGCAAATGCAATTACAACTTGAACAACAAGGTGATTCCAGAAAACAGTTCTTAATCCAACTAAAAATTTGGTCTCTAAGAAACAACAACATCAAAATATCTTTCAGAAAAAAAGATCTGATGCAGGTAATTTTGGTAGAAACACATGAAACTTTGTTGTCTTCTACATAAGGTGAAGTCAAGGCAAAATCAACTGAAGAAGATTTAATAGTGCCAAGGCTTGAGGATTTATGATCAATAATATCAACCTTAGAAGGAAAGAAAAAATCAACAAGGGAGATAGAGTCTACAGGAACATGCTCAGTATCACAGGAGTTGAAAAATTCATAAGAAAAATCAAACTCATTAGGATCACTGACTTGCTGATCAAAGGGAGAGTTCGAAGACTCAAAAACACCAATAGAAGGAGATCGATCAACAGAAAGATCAGTCTTATTAAGGAAGTCACGTTTAGACTCACTCACAATTGAACCAACATCCAAAAGAAGGTCATACTGTATCAAAGACTCTAGGAAGACTTCATCCAAAGGAAGGAGATCATCCGAGATAGGACACATGTCTAAACTTTCAAATGGATCGACATAGTGGAGAGCAAGCTCCACAATCTATATAGAATTACTCACCTGGTCAACTGTTGGGACCAAGTCCCAAGAAGGTAAGCATGAAAATAGAGACTTCTTCTCAGTAGCAATTGAATGCAAAGGACATGAGGCCACATAGCTCACCCGTGGTGGGGTAGTGTCTATAGAAACACTGGGAATCAATAAAGGAAAAACCTGGTCTCTATTTGGGTCAGGAGACGGATCAAGAAAATCCAACTGATCGATAGTGACAATTTCTTTGCTATGATTAAAGTACATCACATGAAATAATGTTGACACCACATCTTGCATGGCATAGACATAATCACTTCCGAGGAGCATATTGAAGTCCAAGGGGTCTTCTATCACCATGAAGTAAACTAAGACAGTCTTACCACCCAAAGTAACAGGTGTTTGAGAAAGAATTCCCAAGGTTATACTAGTTCTTCTATCAAATTCCAGTAACTGACTAGCAGTCGACACAAGGCTGGGAGATCCCATACCTTTCCAAGCATGAGAAAACAAGATACTAACTGAGGCTCCTTCATCGACAATACACCGAACAATTGTGTATAGTCTAACTTTGACCTTTATTTGGAAAGGTGCTTCAGAAGGAAGGCGCTGGTCAACTAGGCTTTCCCAATCAAAGGAAGCAATCCAAGAGCTTGGTGGGGGTTGATACAAAGCAAGTTCAATGCCTCCTTGTTCAGTAATTTCTGAACTGGAAGTGAATAAAATGTAACTAGTGGACACTTCACTCTCCGAAAGAAGAGTGGGATTGATCGACAATGGAATCGATTCAACCACTTCATGAAAGCCACTCTCCGAAGAGAGAGTGGGATTGACCAAGGATGGCATTGGCTCAATCACATAAGGATCACTCTCCGAAATAAGAGTGGGATCGACCAAAACTGAGATTGGTTCGACCACTCGATCAACCAAAGGTTGAGTAGGTTGTTGAGAAACTATAGGTTGTTCAAGAGAAGGAAATTCTACAGTCCCAGACCACACTCTTTCTACCTCTACGATAGCAAGGAACAAGTGAGTAAGATGATCTCCCTCACATAGCTTACAAGGGAACTTAATTTTGCACTTCAAACGACCAGTTTTCTCAACGGTGTCAACATGACTAGTAGTGGTTCACTGTTTGCTCCTAGCATGCCCTACATAGGCTGAGAGTTTTCCCCCAGCATGACCACCAGAGGTTGGGTGACTAGGTCCAACCTAACTAAGACAGGTTGGTTGTTGAAGAACTTCAGAATCTTCAAAAACAGGATGACCATGAAACCAAACTCTTCGCACCTCCACGATGGAAGGGCATTTATAAGTAAGGTGGTCTCCCTCATAAAGATTGCAAGGAAACTTGGGATTGTGTTTTGAACGATAAGTCTTTTCAACAGTGTCAACATGACTCACATTGGATGACTGTTTGCTCTCAACATGAACTACAATTCCTGAGAGACTGCCCCAAGCATGACCTGCAGAAGCTAAGAGACTAGGTCGAACATGACCTACAAAGGTTGGACAAGCATCACTAGCATGAACAACAGAGGCGAAATGGTTAGGATCAACATGCTTTGTAGCAGTTGATTGTATTCCCCCAACATGAACTACAAATTCTGGGTGGTGAGGTTCAACTTGACCTACAGAGGTTAACAGGTGCCCCCTTGCTTATGTGTCTTCTTAATATTCCTTCTTCTTTTACTCCTTTTAGACTGTAGGTTTCTAGTATTAGTACTTTCACTGCATGAGGTAGAAGGAGGAGGAGAATCAACTACAGGTGAAGGGGAAGTAGTGTTTTGATGCCATTGATATAAGGAGACTACTTGAGAAGCATCAGGAGCATACAGGATAGTTGGAGTGGAAAACAACCACACAGGTAGCCCTAGGGTGAATCCAGGCAGATTCAAGGTGGCCACCAAAGGAACACCAACATTCCCCGTGAGAGGAATAGTACAAGGACTTCCCAACATGGAGATCTCTTGGTTGGTGTTCAAAGGAGTGTTAGCCATATTTTCAAACAATAAGACAAAGTCTGAGGTCGACAAGCAACCAAAAGTACAAGGCACACACCTAAAGGAAAAATAAGTACAAACAAACCACACAACACTCACTAAAAAATTCCTAAAGCCAAACAAACAAATAGGTATAAGATATTCCTTCCAGAAGAAAGCCGATAGACAGTTACTTGGTGTCCCTATATATGTTCTTAGGCACAAGTGAAGAAATCACCCAACATCCCTCCCACACCTTCTACCGAGGTTACCTTCTGAGCCCGTCCAAGGTAGACCAGAAATAGACTTCTGATATACCTATGTATGGACCCTAATGTTAGAGAGACTAAAGAATACCAAAAATATACTGAGAGTCTAGGGGGACAGTCGCAAGCCTGATTCGTACACATGGGCAGGGTAGCAAAGCTCGAAACCCTGTCAACACCGGCACCGCACGTGGCCCAAGAGGTGGTATTGACACAAGTCCCCAGATGCGTAAAAATATTGGTATACACTCAAACAAGGAATTGGAGGGTTATCGCCTTAGTCCAGGTCCTCATGCAGCCTTGTGCTTAACTCCCATTTGAGGGGATCTTCCCAGATACAATCAACATAGAGGAGGATTTACCTAGTGATTGGCCAACTACGTCTGAAATCAAATACTTCTAGAGAATTAAAACTCCCTAATCTGCAAGTCTATCCTAAGCTAGTTGTTGTAGGAGCCTAAAAAAGAAAACTTACTAATAATTTTTAATTATGTTGTTTTTTTTCATAGGATTTTTTTAGTCAGATGCAAATGGCGTGAAACTTATGTGGTGTTTTGACTCAAAGTTGAAACAAAAGGACTAAGCAAAGAGAAATGAAAAGCAAAAACTATTCTCTTTCTTTTTTCAAATAGAAACTTGAAAGCCACAAAAGAAATTTTTATTTTTATTTTTTTCAAAAATAATGATATGTAGTGCATTAAAGAAAAAACCCTAATCTACATGCATATTAAACAACTATATTTTTTTTTCTTTTTCTTTTATAAATGCAAAAGAAAAACTACCTACAAATAGAAGTATGCAGATGACAAGAACAGAAAAAGGAACTCTGCTATACAACCACCAAACAAACTCTAGAATTCCCTAAAGTCAGTATAAACCCTACTTGGAAGGAAGGATTGCATAAGAGACACGTCAACTACTTTGGCAAGAACAAGTTAACCAACAAAAGAGGAAGGAAACAAATACCAATAAGCTTCTAAGTTAAGACAAAGATCACTAACAAAGACTAACCAGAAACATAAGCCAAAAATCATGCCAAGCAAAGGGGGTGGGGGGGGGGATGAGCAAAGAGAAACCCTAATTCTACAAAAAGACTTACCACATAGATAAAGAACACCAAAAAGGGATGACACTAACTCTATGGAGTCATGTACCTGTAGAGGACCCCAAAAGACCTACCAAACAGCAGAAAAAACCATGAAATGAGGAAAAAACATTGTTTCTGAGGCACACATGGGTTGTTCTGCTGATAGGACATGTTTCATATGTGGGTTAATAGTATAGCAGGTTGCGTGTACAAACCAAGCATGTGACTGTTTAGTCTGCAACTTGCGTATGGGTGGAAAAAGGCTTAAAAAAATCCAAAAAATACCTTAGAAAGGCAAGGGACTTTGTACTATTAGACTTAGAAGGTGTTCCTATATGGCAAGAAGGACCTGAAAACTTGCAAAAGATTAGAAGAAAGAGAAAGAAACCCCAAATAGAAAAGGCTCTCCCCAGCGGAGTCGCTAGTTTTGTTGTAGAGGAAAGTTTCCTATGGCTAGGGTTTAAAAGGCCATCAACGTACTGGGGTTGAAAGAGACATGCATATAGTTCTGTAAGTATATATAAGCAAGTTTCAGAGATTAGAATGGTTCATACCTTAACAAATTAAGGTTGATCCAAGCATCCCTTCAATCCTCCTCTTTCTCCTCTCGCTCCAAGGGACTTGCAAAACTAATTATACCTTCCTCAAACCAATATGACCATATATAAAGTAATGATAATCAAAGAAACATGAAATAATAATCTGATTAACATCATCATATGATTATAAATAGAGATTCAATCACACATTGAACAATGATTTGGGAAGAAGAAGAACATCACATCTTTATTAATCATGAAAATAATTACAATCATACCTTCTCTTCAAGTTGGGCACCTCACGAAACCTTGATCTAGTTTTGATGCTTCTCTTCTTCAAGGAAGTCAGCCTCCAAGCTTTGCAACACAAGGAGAAAGCTTCTAGGGAAAAAGTGGGGGGAATGAGAGTCCCAATTTCTCTAGCATGACAATGCAAACATTCAAGTCTCCTCTCATGGACCTCCCTACCTCTATTTATATGCTTCAGAAGAGATAGGGTCGAAGGCCAAGTAGTTACAACTGAAGGAGCTAGTTGCATAACCACCCAAACTACCCAAACTTTGAGAAACTTATTTTTTACATATACAGGAAAAAAACATGGGTTTCAATGTAAATAGTAGTGTATTTATGGCACACACAGGTATTATATATAACTAGTCGCATGCAACACGCGGGCAGGTTTCCTTAAGGAAAATCGCATGTACATCAAAAAGATCATTTTTAGGGTACTTTTGGGCATTTTCATACTTTGGTGTCTTCGATAAAGTTTTATCTAACTCAAATAACTTTCCAATGGTGCAGAGAATAGTTCAAGCTGAGTTACAAAACTCTAGATATGGGTCGTCCAATTTAGGTGTTTTTTCAATGACATCTAGTGACTTTCATGAAGTGTCGACATGCAGTGAAATCATGGGAAAGTGCTTACAGGAAGAGATGCGACATTTTGGGCTATAAAACAAGTTTACTTGTAATAACACATATTATTATTACACTCAATATATTATAAAATTCATATATCAAATGAAATATATTGTCAAGGTATCCATTAATGCCTTTATCTCATGAATCTCGATCACATTAAAGTATAACTTTGATAACAACAACTCAAAGTATCCTATGAACTACTTAGAATACACATGTATACTTTTTAATTAATTATAACCATTATCCTTTTGTTAAATTGAAAACCAAGGGTACAAGCGTGTTCCAATGTCACACATTATTTTTATAATCAATGATCATATACAATCACATATTGGAATGAAACAAGGAGACTTCGACCAATTTTTATCCTTTATAACCTGACAATTTCCCAGTCCTAGAAAAACTCACACTAGTAGAATGTCCAAATAAACCAACTAAAGTTAATTCCTTTGTTTGAAAATAATCTAGATACCTTAGTCTAGCAAGGATATACTTCTTGTGGAATATTAGTTGTTCCTATATAACAAACCTATAATTCCTAGTTGATACCCCTGTAATGTAATAGGATTTGAATTAACGAAAAAATTTCAACATCAACATATATGATTCCTTCATAACTAAAAAGAATATTAAATACATCAGTTAGATCCATATTCACGTTAACTCCTCCTTTAATCCAAACTTAATAGTTCTTCTAACAGATCCAAGTAATTGCTTAGATTATCCATCTGAATTTCATCTTTGGAAATCCTGACGATGGGGTCACTCAATTTCAATTAGATATATAAAGTCAAAAAAATGTATCAATTGTTCTCACTCCATAAATGATTGTTTGCAACTTGAAAGGTATTCATTTTCAAGAAAAAATAAACATAGAGAAAGGTAATAAACATTTTAATTCGAACTACCAAGTCAACTGAATTAGGAGAGTTCCTTAGTTTAGCATATATATTTTACCTTTAAAGATGCACAACTAGGATGTCTTTTCAAGATCCTAATTCATAACTGCTTAACTCCAAAAGTCTAACTTTTTTCAATAGTTTTAACGATTACTTTTTTGTCCTTCAATGAAACTAATTATAGAGTATGAGGAGATATTCATTGACTAGTATTTAGCCGTAGAAGATAATCCATATATATAATGAAACATATACAATGCTACAACAAATGGAATGTACTTACTTGCAATTAAAAGGCGACTTGTCGGTTGCCTCTTGTTGATCCTTGAAATGAAATTTTATGCTTGCGTATTGTAGATGGAGTCCTTTTGCTTGTTCAACTAATTTATTTTTTTTTCCTCTGACTAATCCCAAATAAGCCCAAGTGTTTGTATCCTGAGCTCTGATACCATATGCAATGTACCCAAATTCCTCAATGTAAATTCTTAGAAAATAGGGTAAATTTTTCTCTTTTACTATATATAAATATTCAACTATGTTAGTCTCTTGAGAGTTTATAAACATATAATTGTAAACATTACTATGATTTTCATCTATTCATATAAGAAAACTGTAATTCAATTTGATTAATTTCCACTGAGTAGTTGACAAGAGGACTATACTAATGACCATACTAGTACAAGAATAATGGTAAGAACTTATACCACAAATATAAAATCACATTAATTCTATTTTATTCTTCCTTTCTCATCTCTCACCTAAAGTATAGGAAATAAGTATACATAACCTTATAAAATAAGCTCTTATTATTAAATATACAAGCTCATAGCATCAAGAAGAAGAAGATGGGAGCAATTGAAGATCAAGCTCTCACCATTCAAAGAAGATCCCTCAAGCGATGAGGAATATGAAGAACTCAATTCTTGAAGAGCCTCTTACCCATCTTATAATCTGGAAAAGAAATGATGATGTCATGAGTGAAGAAGATGATGAAGTAGAAGGATCAAGAAGGAGTCTACCCATGAAACGAATAAAAGATAAGTATTCAATTGTCATTTCATGATATTGTTTTGGTATACATTTGATTATATTCAGTTGATGTGTTATGCATGATAGAATGGTTGCATTAATGACAGTAGTGAGATATGGATGAATGTTGTGTTGGCTAAACAGTTGCATGATGCATAAGAATTTGTCGTTATGCATATGTTTTATGAAATAGTTCTAACCATGCAACTGGTTCATTTGAATTGTAGGAAAGGTCCTGTACAACCGCCTACAAGAAAAGAATGATGAGACTTGTTTCGAAGAAAAAGTGATGACAATTCAATAAACATGAATCTGAAGCTCCCAGGGTCAGAGACATCATGACGAAGGAAAGAGCTTCAGAGAGCAGTAGATCCACCTCGAAGGATGAAGACCACCATGGCTATGAAAGAAGCTATGATCAAAGAGTAACAATTGATCATTCGATATGGTTTCAAGACATAAAGGGAAGTACGTAGTATCTTCCATATGGATCTACAAGAACAAGTGTACAAAGCAAGGTTCGTGATTTGCCTCAAAAAGAATATACTATGACATGACATACTCTATTGACAAGTATGTATCAAGCATAGAACCACTTGTACAGAATGAAGAGGGAAGATGATACTCCACTTTAGGGGGAGTGACTACAGACGATATCTGAGTTCAACATGGTACGACATGATGGACAGCTTCCTGATAGATTGAGACTTTACCAAGAGTAAAGTGGGTTCCAACCTTGAAGGTTGAATGCAGAAGACTAGGATATGTTGATGACTTGACAAGACGAACTCATGGAAGATGTTATGATGAAAGAATACTAGAATGATGTTTGGAATATAGTACTCAAACCAAAAAGCAAGAATGTGGTATCTTCCAAATGGATTTGCAAGATAAAATATGTTGCAGATAGAAGTAAGGAAAGACTTGTGGCTAGAGGTTTTCTATCAGAAAGAGGGAATTAATTATGAAGAGACATTTTCCCCAGTAGCATGGTATGCTTCGATTAGAGCTATCATGGCACTTGCATCCATGATGAAGTGGGACTTACACCAGATGGATGTGAAAACAACTTTTCTGAATGGTGTGATTGAAGAAGAAGTATACATAGAATAGGCACAAGGATCTGAAGTTGAAGACAGATGGACTCACGTATGCAAGTTGAAGAAGGCCCTCTATGGCCTGAAGCAAGCTCCCAGAGCCTGGTATGGAAGGATAGATAGTTTCCTAATGAAATTCGATCCTAACCTTTACTTCAAGGTTATAGAAGATGAACATGTCATACTATTACTGTATGTAGATAATCTATTCCTGACAAGGAATGAGAAAACGATTATAGAATGCAAGAAGAAGCTCGCTGAGGAATTTTAGATGAAAGACATTGGGTTAATGCATTATTTCCTAGGTCTGGAAGTATGGCAAAATTCAGAAGGAATCTTTCTCAACTAGGGAAAGTATGCAGTAGAGATATTGAAAAGATTCGATATGTTGGAATACAAAGCCATGGCCACACCCATGGATTCCAACTTGAAGTTGTTATCTGATGACTCATCAGAGTTAGTGGATGTGACTCAATAAAGACATACTTTTGGGTTGTTAAATGTATCTAACAAATACCAGACTAGACATTTGTTTTGCTGTGAACACCTTGAGTCAGTATCTAGTTCAACCTAGACGTGTTCACCAAATAGCTACAAAACATGTGATGAGATATCTGAAAGGGACTATAGACTTTGGTCTATACTATGATGGAAACCATGGCTACAGATTGTATGGCTATACAGATGTAGATTGGGCTAGAAGTATCTTAGACAGGAAAAGCACATCAGGTAGATGATTTTGTTTGGGGACTGCTATGAGTTCATGGTTTAGCAGGAAAAAATCTAGTGTTTTTCTTAGCACGGCTGAAGTAGAATACATAGCAAATTGCTCTGCTAAGTTGTGAAGCCATATGGCTTCGAAAGTTGATTATTAGGTCTCTTTGACCTGAAGATGGATACTACAATGATTCTATGTGATAACCAGAGTTGTGATGACAAAGAACCCTGGGTTTCGTCGTAACACATAGAAATCTAGTATTTTTACATAATGTAGATGCAGATGATGGTGATTCAGTATTTCTATACTGAATATAGAGATGATGATGTTTTAGTATTCCCATACTGAAGATATAGATGATTTTTTAGTATTTACATGATGTAGATGCAAATGATGGTGATTCTGTATTTCTAAACTGAATATAGAGGTGATGATGCTTTCAGTATTTCTATACTGAAGATATAGATGATGATGCTTTTAGTATTCACATACTAGAGATACAGATGGTGATAGTTCAGTATTCACATACTGAAGATTTAGATGATGATGTGCTGACGAATCCTCTGTCTCGAGTAAAGTTCGAACACTTTCTAGACAAGCTTGGTGTTGTTCGGAAAGACCTTCCTTGAAAGGGGGAGTAGTGATGTTGTAGTGGGATTGTATCATCCCTGGGAATTTTCTCTAAAGTGATATGGTCACCTCGGTCCTCGAGAATGAAGTGGGATTGTATCATCCCTAGGCACTTTCCCTAAAGTGATCCGGTGACCTCGGTCCTCGAGAATGAAGAGGGATTGTATCATCCCGGGACATCCGTCCATAATAGATCTGGTGACCTCGGTCCTCACGAATGTGGTAGGATTGCATCATCCTTGGACTTAGTCCTAAAGTGATAGGGACTAATTCTCCCATAATCAATCCGATGGCTTCGGTCCTCAAGAATGTGGTAGGATTGCATCATCCTTGGACATAGTCCTAAAGTGATAGGGACTGTTTCTCTCATAATCAATTCGGTGGCTTCGGTCCTCGAGAATGTGGTAGGATTGCATCATCCTTGGGCATAGTCTTAAAGTGATAGGGACTGATTCTCCTGTAATCAATTTGGTGGCTTTGGTCCTCGAGAATGTAGTAGGATTGCATCGTCCTTGGACTTAGTCCTAAAGTGATAGGGATTGATTCTCCCGTAATCAATCTGGTGGCTTAGGTCCTTGAGAATGTGGTAGGATTGCATCGTCCTTGGACTTAGACCTAAAGTGATAGGGACTGATTCTCCCGCAATCAATCCGGTAACTTCGGTTGTCGAGAATGTGATGGGATTGCATCATCCCTGGACTTTAATTCCAAAAGTGATCCAAAGATTTTTTGTGTTTGAGTTGTGGATTGCAGGTTGTAGCTGATGATGATGATGCCATACAGATCGAAATATCAGAGTATGATGATGATGACGTATTGATCAAAAGATCAAAGTATGATGATGATGACATACTGATTGAAATATCAGAGTATGATGATGGCGTACTGATCGAAATATCAGAGTATGATGATGATGTTTTTGATCGAAAGATCAGAGTATGATGATGATGTTTCTAATCGAAATATCAAAGTGTGATGATGATGATTCTGATCGAATGATTAGAGTATGATGATGATGATGTTGCTGCTGATCGAAAGGTCAAAGTGTTGATGATGATGTTGCTGATCGAAAGGGCAAAGTGCTGAAGATGTTGCTGGTCGAAAGGTCAAAGTGTTGAAGATGTTGCTGATCGAAAGGTCAAAGTGCTGAAGATGTTGTTGCTGATCGAAAGGTCAAAGTGCTGAAGATGTTGTTGCTGATCTAAAAGTCAAAGTGCTGAAGATGTTGCTGATCGAAAGGTCAAAGTGCTGAAGATGTCGTTGCTGATTGAAAGATCAAAATGCTGAAGATGTTGCCGATCGAAGCGGTCAAAGTATTAATGATGATGAAGACTAAAGATTGAAGATAAAGACTACATGATGTTGAAAATATTCCAATGATTTATAGATGTGTTACCTTGATGATGTTGATGATGTCCTCTATTTCTCTCATATTATTGTTGTTGTTGATGTTGTTGTAGAATACCCTTCTCGTTAAGGGGGAGTGTTGAAATATTGTAACTTCGAAGAATATTCTATATGTATCTTTTGTGGTCCTCGATGGTACTACCGGGAGAACCACTTGTATTAACTTGTACCCTGATTCTTCTCATTGGAAGAACTAATAACATTCATGAGGTAGTCCCCTATAATTGTAATGGTTGGTCATTAACACCCTGGTGTGGTTACTTGAGCCTACATGTGTAACTCGAGCCTACGTGATTAACTCGAGCCTACATGTCGAATGTGATAATTAAAGTGAAAGGATGAATATAAATAGAGGTGTGGCGCTCCTCATTTGAAGCACACACTCTCACTGGTGTAGCGCATTAGTGGAGAAGAGAAGAGTAGCTGGAGAAGGAGGAGGATCAGGCTTTGATCTCCTTGTTGGTTTTATCTTTTATCTTTTGGGGCATCTATATTGAGGAAGCTTTTGTTGGGTTTTTCCCTTTAGGGTTTTCCCAAGATAAATCTTTGTGTTCCTTTTGTATGGTTGTGCTTGTCTATCTTTCAATGATCCTATTTATATGCTTTTGTTATGAAATCGAAATGAAATACTAATGATCTAGCTTAGCATATGAAAATTTAACACTCGCAACTTCCAATTACCTTGATTGGAGGATCGATATGTAGCTGGCCTTGTGCAAGCATGGCTACCACAGGATTATACATGGATGGGAGGCTGAGCCTCATCATTCGGTGAGCAAAACAAGTTTCTGAACCGTTGTGATGAAGCCTTCGAGTACTTATGTACTTATATTTCCAAAGATCTCCTCTTCCATCTGGAAGGATTGAGGACTCCTAGAGAAGTTTGGGAGAATCTTGATAGCTCTTTTAACAAACAAGATGAGCTTCAGGGACACATTCTGGAGAATGAGTTGGTATCTTTACATCCCAACAGTTTCGAGACTATTGAGCAATTCTTCTCCAAATTCAAGTCTCTAGTACTCCAATGCATACAGTGCGTGATAGAGAGGAAGGATGAGCAAAATGTCCTTTCTATACTCAACAAAATAGGCCCTGAGTACTCTATCTCTGTATCTATATTTCATTCCAAGCGGGAAAGATTTCCTGATTGGAAGTTAACTTCTCTAGATTCATTCTCCGAGTCCTTAATCAAAGAACAAGACAAATTGATTTGAATGGGAGTCATCCACACTTCCAAATATCAAGCTCTATTGGTTACTAACTCTTCCAAAGTGCAAGCAAAGGGGAAATCAAAGAAGAAGTGTCCAAAGGCAGCTGATTCGAAACCTAAATCAAATCAGCCATCTTTCGAAGGGGGCTCAAACTCTAAGAAGAAGAAATTTGAAAAGAAGTTATGTCTGTATTGTGAAAAGGGATACCATATTGAAGAACATTGTATGAGGAATCAACTTGATGAGATGTCCGCTCTTATCAATCAACACAACATTTCTCCTCCAAGAGAAAAGAAGCCTGATAAAGAAGCACTGACAGAAGATGCTAAAATGTCATGCTTTGAAATCAACTCTCTCTCCATCCTCAGCATACATCATAGACTCTGGATCCTCCAACCACATGGTTGCCTCCAAAGAATCATTCTCTACTCTTGCACTATCAAAGGGGCCTA
Organism: Pseudotsuga menziesii; assembly: GCA_001517045.1. Classification (NCBI taxonomy): domain Eukaryota; kingdom Viridiplantae; phylum Streptophyta; class Pinopsida; order Pinales; family Pinaceae; genus Pseudotsuga; species Pseudotsuga menziesii. Next base: position 42,981 of record LPNX010856085.1, read on the forward strand.
ATATTCACATGGGAGATGATTCCCAGATTCCAGCAGAAGGAAGGGGCTCAGTCAGAGCGAAGCATGGTGAGTTCAAAAATGTCTTATATTTGCCCTCCCTTGCTACTAACCTGTTATCTATTTACCAGATGACACATACAAGCTCTCCCAAGAGGGTCACTTTTGATTCAGACTCAGTTGAGATTACAGAAAAATCCATTGGAAAGATTGTAGCGAAAGGTATTGAAAACCACTCTACCAAAGCTTATGAGTTTTCACATTTCTTGCCTGTTTCTCCTCCTACAGCTTTATTGTCTCATGCTAACAACACCAGCAATATTTTGCATGAGAGATTTGGCCATCTCAATTTCAAATATCTGAAGCAGCTCCACAATGATAACATGGTTGAAGGTTTTCCCTCCATCCAAACTTTCGATAGAGTATGTGCTGGTTGCTTGGTAGGTAGGCATCCAGAAAAGAAGTATGATGTTGGGAAGGCTCATAGAGCTATTTCTACACTTGATTTGATACACAGTGATGTAGCTGGACCTATGCCCACAAATTCAATTAATGGTTGTAGGTTTTTTTTCCCTTTATTAATGATTGTTCTAGGTACTATTGGATCTACTTCATGAAGCTAAAATCAGAAGTTTTTGATACTTTTAAAAGTTTTAAAGCTATGGTTGAGAACAACTTCAATAAGAAGATCAATTCAATAAGATCCGATGGAGGAGGAGAATATGTCAAAAGAGATTTCCAGAATTTCTGTGAATCAGAGGGGATTTGAATGGAACACTCAGTTCCATACACACCACAACAAAATGGTGTGGTTGAGAGGAAGAACAGATCACTGAAAGAGATGGCAACATGCCTTCTCCATGGCAAGCATCTACCTCCTTCTCTTTGGGTTGAAGCAGTACACTGTGCTTCATATTTGTAGAATAGGGTTCCTCACAAGTCAGTGGTTGGGGTCACACCATTCGAAGCACTACATGGGTATAAGCCCAATGTCTCTCACCTGAGAGTTTTTGGTTCCAAAGCTTGGGCCAGGAAACCACTTGACAAGAGAAAGGCCTTCCAAGACCAAAGTAGCGAATGCATTCTACTGGGATATGCAGATGATGCAAAAACTTACAAACTGATGGAGGTTGCTACCAGAATATGATTCATTGAAAGAAGTGTCCAGTTCGAAGAAGATCAGCTGCATGATACTCCTCTAGCAACATAGGAAGGTATAACCATTTCTCCTCCTATTTATGATGATGATGATGTTCTAAAGGTTTCAGATTTAGATGTAGAAGATCACATATAGCATGATCCTAATATTGAGACTGAATCTCAAGAGATTCTAGATCCAAATCCAGTACCCATTCCAAATTAGAAGCCTAAACCCAAACGGGCTCAAAAGATTCTTGATGCAGCTCGAAGTGGTGTTGGAGTTTCAGAAGACAAAAGAAGAACTAGGTCCCAGTATCAGAATGAACATGTTGTACTATCTCTCACATAATGGTGCAACAAAGTTCCAGGTCGGTGCTACTTGATGATGGTGAATGATCAGCTACATGGCCCACAGAAGCAGAGATTTGATCATTCCCTACCTTCACCATCCAACAGAACCAAACTGAGTCATCAGTTCAGAAGTACATTGAGAGGTCCACTGATGAACCATGCTGCTGCATAGAGCTGCAATTTGTGTAGTAGTGTTTTTGCTCAAGTTATTTTTCTAAAGAGGAAGCTTCTTTCTTCTAAAGATAGCTTGCAGATTTCTATTTTCCTGCTTATTTTTTAGGGGGGGGGGGGGGTTCCCATGAGGTTTTCCCCTATTTCCTCAATTTTACTAAGCAACATTTTTTTATTATCTTCTAGATTGTATTTGGGTGACCTATGGTCTTGTTACCAGGGCCCATAGTTTTCCAAGTTAGGATTCATGGGGGGTATTAGGATTATTAATCCTCCCTTGGTCAAATGTCTATTATATTAATTATTTCCTAACTTAGGAACCTTAAATTAATTAAATGAGTCCACTAGTGTAATTGGGTCCACATGGACCAATGGGGCCACATGTACGAGTCATTGAAGTGTGGGGGACAAAACTAGAGGTTAACTGCCACTTACTATGTGTGCATGCATCAGTGGGGGTGCCTCCTAGACCAATCCCTACATTTTAGGAGCCACTGGGGGTCCCGACACCAACCTACTTCAGTTAGTTGGAGTTAGCACTAGTTAGCCACATTTAGCCTTCAGCTACCTTCAGATGTCTCACTACCAGTTAGCTAGCCAATGCTTTGCGTGGATAATGCATGAATGCATGTGGATGAGTGCTTTTGTTCACCTACCACACTCAGTTGCACTGAGATAACTAGTTTTTACTGTCTATTTGAGTTATTGGTCATCGGAGAGTTGATTTGGTGGACTCCGATATTGATTCGGAGACCTTGAGTTAGAGATTCTGTTAGATACAGTCTTATCCACTTAGAGAATTCGAATCCATTACTCATGCATTCAAATTCTACCTATTTGTAATCTATTGTACACCAGATATTATTATGATGAATATACTGTAAATTCCTAAGCAATACTTGTTCGTTTCCTGTGTGGTTTGTTTTTCTTAGTTTGTATGTTAATCCTCCATTCAATTGTTGCAACATAATCAAAACTCTCTGCTTGAAGATCTTAATGGCATTCAAATTCTAAGAAATTTTGCACATTAAATACATATGAAAGCATAACAAATTTAATATATATCGATGTTTTATAAGGGAAGAATAATCACATTTCTATTTCACTTTATTAACTTCATCATAAAACATGTATCACATTAACATCTTATTTAAACAAAATGACTTGCAAGTACCTCACTTAAATTAGGATTTGTGTGACTCAAAGCAACTTATCTATCCAAAATTATAAACATATTTTCTTGGGCAACTGAAAGCGCATCTACGACTTTCCTCCCAACCATAGGCTTCATTTGACATATGTTAATCCATCTAAAGCCACCCTGAGTTGGACGACGAATCCACTAGGTTCAAGGCATAAAAGAATTTTTTTCACAGATTTCTTAACAAGACATGACCCTTCACTATCGCTTATAATATCACCAAGATTTTAAAATTAGTTTCTTTAACATATAAACACATTCCCCAAAAAGCACATGGCATTCAAAATTTTCTAAAGGAAGGGAAAATAATTAACTCCATTAGTGAAAATCTACTTTTAATCAGATGTGTAGATAAATAGTGGCTTCTGTAATCCTAGCTCAGTATTAATATAATCTTTATCCAAATCCTTTCATAAAAGATATAACAATCTCTAACAATAATGAATCTTTGTGCAGAGTTATATTCTAGTAGACTCTTATACACTACTACATTATTTTTCTAAGGAGGGAGTCCATTTCTTTTTCTAAAAAATATTTATTAATTAACTATAATCATATAACAATACCAACCAATAAAAGAAAAGGATAAAATCCCCTCAACAAGTCATTTCTAACCTTTACACTTTAACCATTATAAGACAATAGTGATTGGTTTTCTCACGAAGTCAAAATGGTATTTTTCTTTATTTACGGAGGTTTTTGCCTCACTTCAACTAGCCTTATTTTAGTTCCATCAACGTAATGTTTTATACATTAATTCATATTTTCATTCACCAACTCCATACTCCCGAAAAAAGTATTCCCGTAGTGAATTAGTATCACCAACTATGTTTGTAAATATACTCTCTTATATGATTCAATTTTCATTCATTCAAAAAGGCATGTTGCACTATCCAATATACATGAATGACTACCTTCCACATCTAAAACTCTCTCCTACGATTTATGGTTATTACCCCTTATGCTACGGTTGATCGGTTCTATTTAAAAAGGAAAAAGAGAGCAAGTTAGTAAAAGAGCAATGGCCCTACTATTCTAGATGCTTACCGGATGCTTACCGGGTCAAACCCACAACAAAACACTCAAAAATACAGTCCATGTTGAATAAAATCGCAGGCAATTGGGAAACATTATCATACGGGTTGCATTATCGTTTTAGTATCACCCACATTCTTGGTTGCTTCGTGGAGTCGAAACGCTGGAGTAAGAACCCTCTACCATCAGGACAAACCACCGATTAGTTTTAGATCTCGCCTCCATATAAACTCCAAAAGGACGATAACCCCGGTTCCCCTCCTTCTATCGCAAAACTCTCTTTAAACTGTTGTCATTTTCTAGATACCTTACGCCGGCCATCCTTAACAAACATGTACGTTCGGTCCATCCAACGGACCAACAGAAAAGTCAATGGTTGACTTCACTGTTGGTCCGTTGGATGGACCGAACGTACATGTTTTTTAAGACGCCAGCGCAGACAACGGGGGAGATTTTCGATTTTATCTCAGATCCAGAGTCATTAGGCAAGTTTTACAATCGCAACATTCGTCAGGAAATCATCGGATGAATAAGCAAACATTTGGATTCGATTCCTTCTACCATGCGCTCCATCTTCTTTAATAACTAGTTAACCTAGCCCCAAGGGTTAGCTTAATTGGTAAGACGTGCGCACACTCTCTCGGTTCGGGGAGAGGTCACGAGTTCGAGCCTTGAGTCCTTTGGGGTTAGGCCTTCTGCGAGGATGGCCGGCGGTTTACCACCTCTACCATCCACTAATGTGGGGAAGTATTGCTGGGTTTCCCGTGGATCTTTCCATCTGGAAAAAAAACTAGTTAACCTACGAACCAAGCAAAACTATGAGTGTCCATTCGAGTGTCAACTGTTCTCTAACAAGTTGGAAAATGCGATGACAAATGGATTCGATGTTTCAAACAAGGAGACAACCTTGTGACAAGATTTCCACCGATATCTCTAATCCAAAACTAATCCCTTTAAAATCACTATTGGAATATTTCTCTTTTCTATGTAGACAATACATTGTTAAATATTTTCCATGTATATATAATACAAAGTCATGTTTGTATAATTAATCGAGATATTTTTCTATATTTCTATCTTTTAATTAAAGTTGTTATGACCGTCTCGTAAAGATAAAGAAAATATTTATTAGAAGCTCTAGAGGAAAATATTTGCCACAAGATACCAATGGTTATAATAATTTGGAATGATTATTAAATCAAATCATAATAATAATTAGCTTTGCACTAATATATAGTTTACTGGTTTTTACTAAAATGTTGTGGCTAAAAGTCGGAGTCTTCAACTAAGTACGACATTTAGTTGTTCTAGGCTATTAATAACAATTAGTTTTCTTGAAGTATCTGAAGCGAGATGTCATTTGTCATTAGAAACTAAATTCCCATGGCTTCCTATCCATCAACCTCTTTCCCTAGTGGATTCATCCCCAATCATCATTTTAGTCATGCATGCTTTTAGTCTCCTAGCAATATTAATTTCATATATAATATGATAACGCTAGGATAGTACTTACAATGCTTTTTACTTACACTCTGTCATTTACAGTCGTGTACTGAGGGGGTGTTACACTATGCTAATCTATAATCATGTATAAGTAATTGGAATTCCTCAAATGTTTTTAGAAATACAAATTCTTCTTTCCTTTCAAACTAATTGAGCTAACTAATCTTTAATGTTTTAGAAATATTTTTTTTTTATTTTTCAATTTTGAATAAAAATCACATAACAAATGTTTAGATCATTTTTTTATTTTCAAAGTTTATTAAGGCCCACCATAGCTTATCACTACTTCCTTTAGATTATTATACATGTGGGTACTATTCTTCTCAAATATGCCATACTTCAACTTAAACTTAGGGTACACTTTGTTCAAAGTTATCAATTTCTTCTATACTTGATTTTTTATTTTGTTATTTGATAATTTATTACTTTGTTTTAAAAAGCTTAAGTTAAATCAATATATATACTAATAAAAGTAATTTCCTTTTCCAAAACTTTTAGTATCATCATTTTTTATTTTGTTATTTGATAATTTATTTATTGCATATTATTATTACCTCACTTTGTTTTAAAAAGTTTAGGCCAAAATTAATATATATTAATAAACTTACTTTTCCAAAGCTTTTACTCCCATCATTTTTTAATAATGTAAAAGAAAACCATGATTATCGTTTGTTACACATAACTTTTTAAACATATAACACTTGATTAAATGTTATAGTTAAGTTTTGATTAATATATATTGGTAAACGTATTTTTCCAAATCTTTTACTTTCATCATTTTTTAATAGTGTAAAAATAAAATCATGATTCTGGTTTCATTTGTGTTACACATAACTTTTTAAACATTTAACACTTATTAAATGTTATAGTTAAGTTATTTATTTAAAAAAAAACAATTTTTTATATTAAAATTTTCATGTTTTAATTTCAATTAATTTTTTTATATTAAAGTTTCCATGTTTTAATTTCAATTTAGAGTTTAAATATTTAAAAAAAATTATGGAATAAATCTTTATGCCAAACACTAATCGAAATAATCAATTCTATGATAATAGTTCCAAGATTAAATGCTAAAATGTCAACGGAAAATAATTTGTAACAAATGAAATAATATATATCTATCATATATCTCTACAATGAAAATACCAATTAACAAAAAAATTGGTCGACACATTTTTTCTTATTCATTTTCTTTGGGAACATTATGACAAAGAACTGAATAAAGCTTGAACCAAAACTAGATATGCAAGATAGTGGACACGTCACGTCTGTAAAACGCTTGAACCTGTTGAAATGTCAAAAAGGGAAAACCCTTTACCAAGTGAGGAAAATATGAACACAACAAACTTTCAACCAAAAGCAGCACATGTCTGCATCAAACTTCGTCAACGCTGGTTAACAAAAAGATTAGTGTGGCACCTATCTGCCTCAAACTTTGGTTATCATTAGGTAACAAAAAGATTATTCCAAACTATTGAAATTGTTTGAAATATACAAACTTTATGTTTATGTTTATGTGAGAGTGGATGACATTAAGATAGGAAATTAAAAAATAAAATTAAAGTAAAAGTTAAATAAAGATATGGAAATATATTTTTATTAAGAAAATGTAAAAATAAAAAAAATATATTAAATTTGACAATATTTTATATTTTTCAATATTTTCTACCAGTTCAATAATTTTTTTTTTCTTTTTTTCTTCTTACTAACTTGTTATTAGCCAAATCACACTTACAACTCTTGTAAGATGATGATTAATATTATTAGAATAATATAACACAAAACAGGGATGGTTTTGTTTCATTTTCCAAATAGGGATGCTAGATTGTTTATGTTTGTCGGTTGTGTGTTCCAAGGATGCTTCAGTTCCATTTTCTGAACAATGGAACACACAACCTACGTGTTAGACTCTACATGGATGCGAGGATAGGGAATCCTCATGCTCCGAAGATGGCACTATGAATTTGACCCAGCCATGGAAAGGTTAAGGTTCAGGCACATATGGGTCTTGATGCCGGATTTGCCTCTCTGTTTTTGGAACTAAGAAGCGCTAATTGCTATTGGGAATTTTCTAAGTCTGTTCATATTCCTGGATGAATGGATGTTGCACGGCATCAAACGATGGATATGAAAGATTCTGGTAGAAATAGACATAAATCCGAGATTCAGGGAGAAGATGGTTATTAACTGGAGGGATCAAACTTTTACACAAACCTTGGATTACTGAGGCATCTTGTTTCGATGCTCCAAATGCCAGGATACTGGGAATCCATGGAGACAGTGTTGTTCATCATCCTCAAAATCGGATAAAATCTCATTTGCAGCCGAAGCATAGACCTCAGAGGACTCTGGTGAAGAAAGCCAAAACATATTGGACTCTCGGCTCATTCCTAGGCCTCAGGTAGACTCGGATATGCTTGTGGACAATCCCTTCCTATGTAAGCTGCACTCTCTAAACCCAATTTTTGTATCAACTTTAAATCCAAAAGACTGTGATTTTTTTAAATCCATGGAAGTCGAAGGTGATACAATGGGGGAATACGCTCTTATGGGTAATTCCTTTTTCTACAGGGGGTAACTGACCCTCCTCTGACAAACATTGACTCTACCTGAAAGGTGTACACCTCCGCCTCCATGGGATCCCCAAATCCAACCAAAAAGGATATGGTTTCTATGGGAGGCCCGGAGACAACGGAAACACAAATGGGGGATGCCAAGATTCATGTAGGATCATATTATAAATGCACAATCACAGGGGTTGGTATACTTGAGTCCAGGGTAAGCATCGATTTTGTTGAGGAAGAAGAACCCTCTCCTTCTCCATCTGCACCATAAATGGGTTCGCCAATAAATGTCAATTTTTAGGGCCCAAAAAAGGTCTCGCTAAAAGACCATCCACTCACCATTTTCATGGGTCCAAGCCTCAGGGGCCTCCTGATTCCTTCCCTATAATAGCTTGAGCGAGAATTCCCTCCTTTGGTCTGTCTGAAGGCTTCTCCTCTTCATTATTCCAAAAAGGGGGCCTACATAGGGGGAATCAAAATAGACTTCTCACCCATAAAAACTCGCAGTGTGAGAAAATTCAAGAAGGCTCCAGATATTGGGTCGAGGGAGAAAGAACCTAAACCTAATCCACTCCTACCTCAGAAATATGTAGACTTCATGGCGCTTAGAGATATTAAATCCCTTTCTAGAGTTCCAAAATGAAAATCACATCTATCAACATTCATGGAGTGAGGGGCCTCCAAAAACAGCTTTTTCTTCAGAGAATTTTGGAGAGGGAACTTCCAGAAATTATATTCCTACAAGAAACAATGGTTTAAGCACAACTAGAAAGCCTTTTTTTTCTTTTGAAAATCAAACTGATTGGGAAGTGGCATCTGTAGATGCTGAGGGTCTGTCAGAGGGTCTTTTGGTGGCCTGGGACCCAAGAAAAGCAAAGCTAAAATATTTTTTGGTGCCTGTAGGGATATTACTAACATGACACATCATGGATTTCTCGGAGGAAATAAACCTTATAAATGTATATGGGTCATACAAATGCAAAGGACAGTTTTGGTATAGGGTGGCATCCGAAGGCACTTTTCCTCTCTCTAATCTGGTGCTGGGAGGTGATTTAAACTACACCTGGTCGACTTGTGAAATCTAGGGTCCAAAAGAAAAAGCAGATCCTTTGTGTAGTTATTTTTTGGAACTAATGGATGAGGCACATATGGTGGATGTGGAGTCGGCTCCTCTGGCTCCTACCTAGTGTAATGGTGGACTCGGAATAGAACAAATGGAAAAGAAACTTGACAAATTCCTGCCGAGTGAAACACTGATAGGAAAACTATCAAATTACAACACATGAGTGGACCGATCCATACTTTCATACCACCACCCTATCCATCTAGAATTTGAACTGGGCATTTTGGTCCCCCCAAGACCTTTTAAATTCAACCATGAATGGTTGAATGCGGATGTCTATAAAGATTTGATAGCAAATATCTAGAATGTGAATGCTTACATGAGTGATATGTCTCCAAGGGGATTATTAACAGAAAAATTAAGCAGGCTAAAACTGGAGACAAAGGCATGGGTTAAGGAACGCGTAGCTACTGACAAAAAGTCATTGAGGGACATTGAATTAAGGATTAGTAAAATTTTTGAAAATACCAACCTGGGTGCATGGAACCAGACTGAAAAAGACCTCCTTCTGATCCTAGAAAAGGAGAAAGAAAAAATTGTGACACATGGAATATTAAAAGGAAAGACTAGTGAGTCGCATGATTTGGATAGAGGCGGGCAATCAGAATTCAAAATTATTCCATAAATACACAGGCCACAGAAGAAACATAAAATCCATTTGGGCGGTGAAAACAAAAGAGGGTCTGTTAATTAAAGAACGAGAACAAATAGCATCTAAAGCTTACTCTTTTTTTTCAGTCATCGACCAGTTGAAATTCCTAAAAGAATATCCTTGAATCTTCGAGGAGGAGGAAAGAGAGGAGATGTTTTTTTCAGTACATATGGAAGAACTCAAAGCAGTTGTCATGGCCTCTCCTAGATCTAGAAGCCCTAGGCCTAATGGTTGATCCATGGAAATTTTCATGGAATGCTTTGACCTCATGGGGTCAGATCTCTTGTGAGCGGTTGAAGACTCCAGAGTAAGGGGAATGATATTAGGATCCATGAACTCAAACTTTTTGGATTTAATTCCAAAGAAATCATTTTCATAGAACTAGGGTGAATTTCTCCCGATATCCCTTTGCAAAATTTTTTATAAAATAATAGCAAAGATCATCGCAAATAGGCTCAAGCCTGCACTCTCGAGATGCCTATCGTTGGAACAATTTGGCTTCTTGCAAAACTGCAAGATCTTGGAGGCAGTCGGGGTATCCCAAGAAGTATTCCATAGTGTCAAGCACAAAGCCATGGATGTTGGTATCTTGCAACTAGATTTAAATAAAGCTTATGATAGAGTCTCATGGGGTTTTCTTAGGTTGATTCTAATTCAGATCGGTTTACCCTTCAGATTCATGAAATGGGTAATGGGTTGTGTAACATTGGTGACATACTCTATGCTTGTTAATGGAAAACCTATGTAGTTCTTCTTGGGGGAGCATGGGATGCGACAAGGATGCCCACTATCTCCCTTTTTGTTTTTATTGGTATTTGAGGGGCTGAGCATATTACTCCTGAAGAAAGGCGGCTGGAAAGGTTGCAAGGATAAAGATAAGTAAAAAAAAATTTCCACACACCTAATGTTGTTAATGACTTTATGATTATGGGAACAGGTTCTATTTTAGAAGGGACTATAATTGAAGAGATCATACAAACCTTCTACCAAGTATCGGATTTAAGCATCAATACAGGAAAATCAAGGCTCCTCCTAAATGAGGCTTCAGACTCTCACAAGGCTGAGATGGAAAGTTTACTTCAGATGCAAGCCTTTTAGTTGAAGGATGGGACAAAATAACTGGGGTATTTTTTAAATCCTAACGGATACAACTCAAGATAATGTTTGTTGCTTCTACAACATTTTGAACGCGGGATAAAATACTGGGGATGGAGATGGCTATCCTGGAGGGCGACTAACCTTGTCTCGTTCAATGCTCACAAACATAGAATACTACTGGTTGGCCTTATGTAAAATCCCAAAGACAATAATAAATAAGATTAGGATGATGACTATGGCATTTTTCTGGTCGGGTGAAGTAAAGCAGTCCAAATTTTACTTGGTTCGTTGGGAGAACATCGTACGCCCTATGGAGATGGGGGGCTGGGGTTTGAAGAACATACTGCACTTCTCCTTAGCCCTCCATGAAAAAATACTTGGGATGGTCATTCTTGGTGACAGTCTATGGTCACATATTATAAAATATAAATATATCAAGGATGCCACAACAACACAGTGGGTGCGTTCCTTCAAAAATCTAGCCAAGAACATATCAAACATTTGGGCAGGTCTACTAGGAGCTGTCGATCTCTTCTTATCTTGGCCATCTTGGTTGACGGGGGATGGCAGGGCTGTTAGAGTGGGAGAAGATCAATCATTGGGGGTCCAAGTACATATGTTCTATCACGATATCTAATTTTCCTATTACATTGTAAGGGGATATTCACCCTTTATCACTCTACTATGGCACATGTCAAGGGATCATCCCTCTAGGGCGGGTTTTCAGCTACACAGTTGGGCCTCTATGGACCTTAGAAAGATGAATGGTGGGAATATGTTCCGGGTTTAAAAATGGGGGCAATTTCTCTGGACTCTTCCCCAGACCGTTTGTCCTGGTCATATGACATGGTTGCAGATAATATTACAACAAGGTTGGTATATCAGCTATTAGTCTTTGATGCTCCTGTCCAGCTAGCTTAGTGGTACAAAATATAGAAATGGAAACTTCCCCCTCGTATTGTTATTTGCTGCTGGTTGGCTATGGAGAACAGGCTGCTCACTTGGGACAATCTCATTCGAAGGGGAGCTACTGGACCAGGTATTTGTCTTTTATGTGGTATGTATGATGGAAGTATAAATCATTTGTTTGTCTCATGCAATTTCAACCAATATGTGTGGAATATTATAGGATCTATGATCAACAAGGCATCCCCATGTTCGACAAAACACTATCAACATGCTTCATTTCTTAGCGTCACAAATTCCCAGAATGGCACACTCTACCATGTTTCATGTTGTGGGAGCTTTGGAAATGTAGAAATCTCATCATCTTCGAGGGTAAAAGGTTGTGTACCAAAAACATAGTTGAAAGATGTATTAGAGGTTTTCCAGAATTTGGTGGAGATCTCTCCTCACGTAGAGGTGGAAATAAAAAAATCAGGGTGCCGAAGATGATATCCCTAGAGCACAAAACTATTTTCTTCTTCGATGGGGAGTCACAAGCATATTATAGCTAGTGTAGCATTGGGGCCATTCTCAAATTGGAGGAAAATAGATATTTCAAAATATGGATGAACTGTGGGCTTGGTTCGAACATAAAAGGTGAAATCCTATCTCTTTGGATGTTGCTTCGATTCTCTACTTTATTTGGTCTGGATGGACTCCACATTTTCGAGGACTCCAGGGTAGTCATTAGCTGGGCTATGGGGCTACTCCATATTGATGTTCTTCAATTGTTCCCCTGGTTGAATCGATTGCGAAGCCTAATTTCCTCCTTCCACAAGATCTCCTTCACACATATCTACAGGGAAGAAAACTATTAGTCTGACTATATTTCAAAGTGGGCTTCATAGGTGGAACTCAACTTTATCTTTTTTGAGCTATGGTCTTCTGATGGATAGGTTGCAGTTTCAGATCGACTGGTTGTATTTGAATAAATTTAAGGTGTCTCATGGTCTAGTTGGTCTCTATGGGAGTGAAGTTCCCTTCATATTCTTGGCGGTTGTTTTAGAACCCTTCTTTTTGTCTATTGGCCAGTCTAACAGGCCGCTCTATCAATTAACATGTTTATCAGTTATGCTTTTGGTATTTTTGACTATGTTTATGTACAACAATTTTACAAATATTTTTCAATAAAATATCAACTTTTTTTGGGAAAAAAAACAAATATATTGTAGTTTGTAGATTTGTCTACTGTGGATTGTCTGGAAAAAACCCTACAACAAAATATATTGTAATTCAAAAAAGTGTAAACATATATATTAAAGTAAGAAATGAATAAATAATGGGTTGACATATATATTATAGATATATATTTACAATTACATAAGTAGATATTAAATATTATATAATAATAAGAATATATTTAAAATAAGACATGTGGTGTATTATACCTTATGCAGTTACAAGACATATTCATGGAAAAACAAAAATCTAAGCATAAGTGATATATATATATATATATATATATATATAAACTTACTTGTGAATCGTATGAAGGGAGGTGGTTAGGATTCTTTCTTGAAGGAGTATTTTCTTATGGGGTTTGGGATAACCTTTTGGGAGAGATTGCAGAGTAGAGGAGGAGGATAGAGTGGAAAAATATCTCATAGAGGAGTACACTTTCCTCACACCGAGAAGTAAGAGGATTTGATCTTAACATAGAGTTGTTATTTTGATAAAAGATGAAAAAGCGAGGGCCTGCGTGTTATAGCCATCGGGCCTAGCACTCTTAGGCACACCACCTTCACACCAAAGGAGCAAGAACTCCTGCCCAAGACGATAACTTGGGTGCCCAAGTGGGAAAAGTGATGTTAGGTTGACAAAGGGACAACATGAAGAAGGTGCTTTCCAAAACAATAGAGCGACCAAACAGGGCGTGCGGACCATGAATGAGTGTGCTCCCATCAACAATGCCTGCCCTCACCCTTAGGTAGCACAAGGAACATTGGGACTAGAGCATGGACACACATTGGAGAGTTGTACGTTGAAGAAGTACCAGGAATCTCAACACTCAAATGGACTGGAGGGAAGTGACAATGAGGGAAATTGGGGTGTGCTTGCATAGCATTCACCTATTCTGAGGAAAGAGTTACCATATAAGACATGGTGACAGTGTAGACAAGGAACACGATGGAGCACACACACATAGGAGAAGTGGGGACACTAGAACGAAGCACCCATAGAAGGAACGCCCGATTCCATGACCTAAGAAGAGCACGTGGACCAAGCATTTAGGTGGAGGACCCAAACTATTGTGTGACTAACCAAAAAAATTGACTCTGACGAGGAGGATTGGTGTGACTGCTAAGTAAAGGTGCTCCCACCTTAGGTCATGCCCACCCTAACGACAAATATAAAAGGAGGAAGAAATTTCGTTGGAAGGAATGGAAGTGGGAGAGAACACAACCTAGTGCACTTGACAAGTGTCTTGGGAGGCACTCCAGACAGCGAACTGCAGCACAGGCGTAATTCAACCGAACACTTAGAAAACACAGTTTAGGATTTTGAAGGATGTTGGCACACCTTATGCTAGTTCTCCTAAAGAGCATCCATGATAGTTCGGAAGAAACATCCGAGGGAAGCGCACGTCAACAATTCTTTGGAGTTGTATGCACGCTGAGGGTTCAACTTGTCTCTTTTGTAAATTTATAAATCAGTGAGGATTCACTGGGTAATGCCCACCGGGAGCTCTTCTTGTTGGGAAACTCCATCTATTTTAATATTATGAGTTATACAAATTACAAAGGGGTTTTTTCAGTTTGGAAACCCCACCTTTCATACTTGTGTTTATGTGCTTATTGTGGTTCTTAACAAATTTGTCTAACTCTAGAGGCTGGACTAAAACCCTAACTAATTGGACAATGAACAAATGCAAGTGTTAGATCCAAAAAGCTTCTGCATGGTTTAGGCATAGTCTACCGATGAACACTTGAGTTGGCCTCACCCTCAAGGAGTTCTTGGGTTGTTCACCATGCCTTGACTAGTCATCTAGTTGAAAAAGGTGTCATAGGGTTGTGACAGGTGGTATCAGATCATTCACAACCCAAAGTTAGTGAAATAAGAGATCTTCACCACTGATTGTGAAGCAGGTAGTATTAGAGCATTTGTAGCATGGGATTTAGCCAAGGTAGCACTACTTGTGAAGTAGCCACAACATAGGAGTTGGGTTGCACAATAGGTGATCATAGCAAAGTTCCCACAACACTCATGAAGAGAATGGTTGGTGGAAATTGTGGCCACATAATAGGTGAACACCAATGCATGGATGACAGTTTATTGCGACGATCGAGAGAACAATTGCAAGAAAATATAGAACCAAGGAAGTGAGGAAGCCATTTACTCCCGAGAAGTTCTTCCGTGCAAAGAACAAAGAGATTAATAAAAGTTTTGACAAATTAAAGCTTCTATGCTATTATTCTCAAAATCTGAGACACTTTGCAAGGGATTTCCATGTGAGGAAAAGAAAAGAAGGAATAATTCATGCTTCTACCGTTGTAGAAGAAACTTCAAAAGAAGATGTACCCAAAGAGAAAGAGACAAGGAGAGAGTATTACCTCATCTCTGATTTTTTTCATATCTATCATCATGAGGTAAGATACATGGTTGATTGATAGTGGTGATTCCAAGCACATGTTAGGATTCAAGGGTTCCATCTCCTACCTAAAAAGAGAAATAATTTGCATGCATGGTAGATTTGGGAGACTGTCATACTCAATCCAAGGCGTTGGATCCACATCCTTCCAGCTGAGTTCAGGAGATGCACTACATGTGGAGGACATCCTTTATTTCCCTGGATTGAAGAAGAACCTACTTTTTGTTTCTATGCTTGAAGATAAAGGCTTTTGGGTCATCTTCATGGAGAATCAAGCATACTTGTGGCCGAAGAACTAAAACATTGATATTGCTGTTGTTATTGGACTTCGAGAAGGGGGACTTTACAAGGTCCTAGGAAATCTTATTTCAACCATGACACATCATACTATTATCCCATGCAAGTTGTGGAATAAGAGGCTTGGACACCTCCACTTCAGAGAAATCTTCAGTTTGCAATGAATGGTTAAAGGTATGCCTAGTTTTGATTTTGTACATGGTGTTGTTTGTCAAGGTTGTGCTTTAGGAAAGAATGTTAAAAAGAAGTTTCCTAGCAGCCATACTATATCTAAAGGCATATTATATCTATTGCACTCATATGTGGGTGGACCCATGTCTTCCCCTTCTTTTAGTGGGAATATTTACTATGTTTTATTAATTGATGATTTCTCCCGCAAGGCCTAGATTTAATTCATGAAATCCAAAAGTGAAACCTTCAGTAAATTTCAAGAATATAAATCCTAATTTGAGAATCAGACAAGTAGGCATATCCGTGCCCTATGGTCTAATGATGGTGGAGAATTTGAATCAAATGCTTTTAATGAGTTTTGTAGTGATGTAGAAATATGTATACAATTAATAGTTCCTTACAACCCACAACATAATGGGGTTGCAGAGGGAAAGAATAGAATGGTTTGTGAGGCTGCAAAATCCATACTACATGATCAAGATCTATTTGCTTATTTGTGGGAAAAATCCATTAGTATAGTAGTGTCCATATAGAACATAAGTTTGCATGTAGTCCTTGATGAGAAAACACCTG
This sequence comes from Pseudotsuga menziesii, assembly GCA_001517045.1. Classification (NCBI taxonomy): domain Eukaryota; kingdom Viridiplantae; phylum Streptophyta; class Pinopsida; order Pinales; family Pinaceae; genus Pseudotsuga; species Pseudotsuga menziesii. Next base: position 59,391 of record LPNX010856085.1, read on the forward strand.
AAGAGGTGTTCACTAGTGAGAAACCAAACATATCACATCTTGAGATATTTAGATTTCCTGTGTATATTCAGATACCAAAATAAAAGAGAACCAAGATGGAACCTTCTAGAAAGAAGGGAACTTTTGTGGGATACAGTGACACCTGCAAAGCATTCATAATATATTTACCTAGTGAGAGACATGTTGAGGTTAGTCAGGATGTGACTTTCCATGAGGAGGAAACATTCAAGCAGTCAAAAGAGATTGAATGTAATCTAGAGACAGAGGAATGTGAGGCTCCTACTTCAGAGGATCATGATGATTCTTCCCCATCTGATGTTTAGAGGGAGAATCTAGCAGAGCATGCAAAGCTACCTGTCATTGATGAACCGGTTGAACTGGTTGATGAATCTCCTACAAATAGGAGGTCAACATGGTGTCGAGATAAATTGAGAGATGTTGAGAATCATGGAGCACCAATGGGAACTTCCAGAGAGTGCAAGCAACCTAATAGGTATTTAGGATATGTTTCATTGATGAGAAACATCAGTGACTTAGAGCCTTCATCATATGAAGAGGTTGTAGAGCAACAAATGTGGAAAGATGCTAAGACAGAGGAATATCATTCTATTCTAAAGAATGATGTTCGGGATATTGTTCCCAAACTTGAGAGGAAGTCAATTGTAACTTCTATATGGATTCAAAAGATAAATCATTTTGCATATGGGAGTGTGTACAAGTACAAATCTAGGTTTGTTTCCTGTGGATTTTCTCAGAAAGAGTGCATTTATTATAAGGATAATTTTGTTCCAATGGCTAGGTGTATGTAACAATCCCAAAACAATACACAAAAAATTTCTATTCAATCAAAGAAAACACAAAGAATTATAAGGGAGGTTAGAGTCACCTACTTGAAGGCAATGCCAAAAAAATACTTGGAGAATTAGTTTCTCCCAACCATAGCATAGGACCGCAAAACCACTACGATCCCAACTCCACCCCCCAGATGGATCACCACCATGCACACTATAACAACAAGTAAAATTCCACATGACACTCTCTCTCATAGTCCGTAACAAGTTACAACAAGTACGCTTCCACACGACATTCTCTCTTAGAGTTTGTAACAAGATACTGCAAGTAAGATTCTACGTGTCACTCTCTCTCAAAGTCCATAACAAGATCAATGATGGACTTATGAAAGGGATAAACACTCAACACATGCACTTGCAACCAATTTTCTCCGTGCACAACATGACATCCTATGCTATCCTAGTGCACCAATATATAAAGCTTTTTCCTAGGTCTTATTCCATCTCAATCAAATCTCCAATAAATCCATAAATCCGTATGATTTAGGATCTTGTCTAGTTGTTGAGTTTTAGATTGGATTTGATTGGTAAATATCTCTCTAGCTTGCTTACACATGTTCTCTTGTGCCATGGTGGTGTCCCCTCGTGTAACTAAATTCTCCAAGTGTCTTTTCCTTTTATTAATAATAAAATAATAGTTTGTTGTGCAAAATGTCACTCACACCTCTTGTGAGTATATTTTAGTTTTTAATTAAATTTTACAAAAACAAATGTTTTCGAAATTATTTTCACAATATTAAATAAAATAATATTGTCTTAAGGGTATTACATTACTCCCCCCCTTATTCTTAACACCATCCTCCATGTTCTTTTATTTTGATCTCTCTTGCTCATTCCAAAACATGGAGGGATATGCCTCCTACAATTTATCCTCCATTTCACATGTTGCCTCCTCAGGGATAAAGTGCTTCCCTTGCACTTTTATTTGAATGATGGCCTGATTCCATAGCATGTGTTCCTTCCTTTCTAGGATGCGAAAAGTTTCAGTATGGAACTCACCCTCGGGTTCTACTTGAATCACATTCCAGTCATTTATATGAGTAGCATCACACACACACACACACACATAACAAGTAAACATGACATACATCATGTACTTTTATAGTAGGGGGAAGTGCAAGCTGATAGGATACCGACCCTATCGTATCTAGCACTTTGAAAGGTCCACAATACCCGGGTGCCAGCTTGGAACATATTCCCAAACTCAAAGCACTCTTGTTCGACTTTACCTTTAGATATACATGATCAACAATGTTGAACTCTCTTGGAGTTCTTTTTAAATCTACATAACTTTTCTGCCGATTTTAAGAAACTTTTTAAATTCTGTTGCACTTCCTTGACAATCTCTATAGCGTAGTGCTATCAAGCATGCTTTAATGCATACTTGTTTTCTTGTAACCATACTTTTTCCTCTTCCACATACAAGAAGATAAACATGTCAATATCACCCCATTTTACATATTACCCCAAGCAGATATCGACATCTTATTGATACCGGGAATATGCATATTATCTCTTCTTCATAACATTATGGGTTCCAACTACGACTTAGTTAATAATAATTACAGTGTTCGTTCAAATTACAGGTAATAAAACTTCACTAGTTATTGCCGCATTTAACCCTTATATATTGGGAGGTAAAAAGCAAATATATCACATTGCCTATCTTTAGACACTGTTAGATTTTATCATTGAAGCTAGCATTATGATCTTAGGATCTTTAACTAAGAGAATAACATGCACAGCAATAAAACACAAGAGACAAGAGACAAAAAGAATTTTCCTCAGGGAATCCATAAAGGAGAAAATCCCGCAACTTCCTCAGAGATAGAATCAGCACCAAAAGTAAAACCCAAAAACATAAAGATGATCTCCCGACAACAGTAGTCTCTCTATATGATCCCAGCAACTTCTCCTCTTTCACTCATGTGCCCCAATGAGTGAATGTGTGTGTGATAAATAGAAAGACTCACTCTCTATTTATATTCTTCCGTTCACTTGGAACCCACTTCAATATGTCGGCCTCACTTAACAATTACTTACTAGAGCCGACATCTCTAGGAGTGTCTAATAACCCGAGTGCCCCACAACTTGTGGGGACTTTGCCTCCTCCGACCAAAAAGGATGTTTATCCCTAACACAATGGTGGGGACTATTGCACTGACTTACAATGACTCACCTAGGGTCGACTTCACTAGGATAGTTTAATAACACTAGGGCCCCACAACTGTGGGGACTTTAACCCTTGACCAATAGGAGGGTTACCCATAATGACTTGACATGACTTTCACATTATAAAAACTTCCTAGTCGGAACATCGGGGCATGACATGACTCAAGTGCATTACAATACATCCCAAAATAAGCATCGGGTTACAATACATAAGAAATACAAGTGAATACATTCTGAAGTTACAGTTACATCAACAGACACAACTCCACTCTTCATGCTATTTAGTATAAATAAGGTACATTCAACTTTTTAAACTACATTTAATGATAATTTCACCTTTCAACTAAATGTATCTACATCGATTTGTATCCACTTTTCAATATCCATACTATACCCAGAGTATAATTATTTACCCATGCCTAAAAAAAAAAATTTCACCATTTATCCATTTTCCATTTATCTAATGTGAGCATTTACTAATTAAATAGATATGCCAAACTTTATGTGAATTGATGTACCAAATCAATATCAATAAATT
>LPNX010856085.1:68099-120022 GCA_001517045.1 Pseudotsuga menziesii
AAGTCAGGAACTTGTGTTGTATCAAGTTCAAAAACATGTATTGTATCAAGTTAAGGGACTTGTGTTGTATCAAGTTAGGAACTTATGTTGTATTAATTTAAGGAAACTTGTGGTGTATCAATATAGGACATTTTGTTATATAAATTCCTATTCATGAAATATGTTTTACCGTGATCTTGTGTTGTGTCAAGATCAGAATCTTGTGTTGTATCAAGGTCAAAATCTTGTGTTGTATCAAGATTGGAGTCTTGTGTTGTATCAATACTGTAGATGTGTTTTGTATCCAGTCTTGTGGATATGCTATGTAATGTATTGCTAGTCATGGTTACTAGGTGCTATAAATCTCCTCTAGGGATTAGCTACACCTGGAGTGAATCACTTTAGCATATGACTATATGACCTGAGGTAATACATATGATCATTAGTATGGAACAATTCTTCTACGTACCATATGATAAAGATAATTAATTAATTAAAAACATATGGGCCATGCATAATTTAATTAATGATAATTGAGATGAGCACAAAGATAGAGTAAGGATTTGAATTTCCCATGTCAGGCCTCCATTGAACTCAAATTGCAAAGACTAGCATCAGTTAAGTCTTTGTTGTGGAAAAACAAGCTTTAGTTAATTAGGGAATGTACTCCTTGATTTATGAAAAGTGTTTGTTTGTGGATGGAACTAATTGTGAAGCACTAAAGACATTCAGTTCAACTCCTAACTAATGGTCAAGAAGTTAGTTGATGATTGAATTCAGTTCAATCAGTTTGCATTTAGTAAAAGGCAGTTAACACTCAATGAATTCAAGGAGGGAGCATATCTTCAGTATGGGAGAGAATTTTGAGGTGACAACTTGGTAACAAGTCAATGAAGGTGCAAAAGGTTAATGTATGAATAGTGCACACAGTGTTCATAGTGCACAAAAGCATGTAACCATTCGCTACCTCTCATTGTATGACTCAATATGCTTGTTATTAAAGTGTTATGCACTTGGAAAGGATGATACAGTGTTATGGCTGATCTCTTATTTCTAGTGCTGCTTTGATATCTCTTATCAAAAAATCTACTCACGTGTTGTAAATCATTCTCTGCAATTATATATCATACTCAAAGGATTGTTGGGTTTTTCATCCTCCGGATTTGGAAGGTTTTTGCAAGGTACATCTTGTGTCTGATGGATTGAATGATTTGTGTGTTTGAATTGTTTATGATATCTACATGCATTGGATTTGATTATCAAAATTTGTAAAGTTAAAGAATCTTTCATCATTGCTCAAACATTGATAGAACAGTTAACCACACAACCTCTAAATGAGAATTGTCTTTGTACACGCAAAGAGGGGTATTGCTTCATTGTTTTCAGGACTAGTAGAGATCTTGGGATGAGAAATATAGGTAGATTAAAATGAATTAGGAATAATCTAAATATAATAGGAGTTGCTGCTACTCAAGTTTCTCATGTGGATGTAAAAAACAAAGGAGAATAACTAGATTTCAATCTGAATTATGGCAATGCTAAATGTAGAGTGAATAATGGATCTGACCTTGTTCATATTAGGTACTGGTATCACAAACTTCCAAGTATGAACACCATTTTTGTTTTCACTTAGATGGGTATAATCTAAGGCTGTGGTATCTAATAATTTTTTGAATATGCATATTTCTTTTGTTTGGGATATGTTTTTTGGAAGAGAAGGGAAATAAGGAAAACCTTCAACAGTATAGAAGGATGATGTTGTGGCGTTAAAATAGGAAGTGTAATGTATAGTAGTGTGCTTTTACATAAAAATAATATTAGATTTAATGTTTATCATTTACTATATAAGTTTCTAGATAATATTGAGTGGTTATTGTAGATAGAGATGTAGTAAATAAGGTGTTGACTGCACTATGGAGAAGTGTATATAAGAAACACTTACGACCATTGATTGTGTGTCTAGATCAACAACTGAGAGTTATTGATCAATGTATAAATATGTGTGCTTGGATTAAAATGAAAAAAAGTTAAGTTTGTGTGTGTAATGTTGTTTAGCAATATGGTATCAGGACACATGCTGGCCTATGTCTGTAACACCCCAGTTTTGACCCCGTTTGCTTTTAAATAATATGATGGAAATAATCATGGTGTGGAGCTCAAGGAAAAATCCCCACCATCGATTTAGTGTTTTGTTTTGGCGATTAAGATTTAGTCCGATGGTGTTTTTATGCTAGCTGATCGTTATAAGTTTGGACATCATGTTAAATTTGTAATTTTTAATTAAAATCCTATAGCTAGCTATGTCAAATGCAACAAAATGAGATGGGGGCTTGATTTTTCCTAAGGATAAGGGGGGGGAATGGAAGAGAAGGCAGAAATTTGAAATGGGTAGAGCACCCATTTCTGAAAAACGTTTTTTAAATTTTCTTGGGCAAGAAAACACCAAAAATGTCTTCCTTTCCTTCATGCAGTCGCGTTTCACCTTCCCCTCACGATTTGTACTGTGTGGAACATTTTTGGCAAGACATTTTGGCATTCCAGCCGCAAGCAAAACCGCTCTGAGTCTTGATCCTTCATGAATTTTCCTGTTCTGTGAATTGTTTTCCTTTTCACGATTTTCCTGTTTGTTAGTCGTTTCCTGAATGCGAATGCTTAGAATCCAATTTGTGTTTTGAATTGAATGAGCAGCAAATGATTTCATTTTGGTAATTGGAGTAGTCGGTTAAGCTCAAGCAATGCTCAGAAATTCGTAATTGCTATGTGTGTGTGTATTCCTTGGCTTCTGTTACTTTTTGTGGATCCCAAAACTAAGATTGTTGTGTGTAGATCCTTGTTTGACATCTAAACTAATTTGGGGAATGGAAATGGAATCTGGAATTGCTTGATAGACCTATTGTGTGAAGGAACCTCACAGACCAATATAGAGGGTTGGTTTTCTCCTTTTCATACCCTAAATAACACTAGAAGGGAAGGCATGGACCGAGGGACTTTGTATCAGAGAAGGGGATGCTTCCTTGTGTTGGGTGTGTAAATGTTTAGAAGTCAAGCTAGATCTGGTGTAGGTATCCATAGCTCTGGGATTGATCTCACTATCTTAGTAGTCAGTCTTTCCACCTCTTTGGCATCCTAATCAACCCAACTGGAAGGATAGCTTGGATGGTAGCCTGATAAACCCATCTGTTGGCTTGGATGTGACTTGTATAAACTTTGTCTATGTGTAAATCACTGCCTGTGTAATCCTGATAAACCCAACTATGTTGGCTTGACTTAGTTTTATTTGTATCCTTTGCTATAGGGAAGTCTTCCAGTGTTCCTTATTCCTTGGGGAAATCATGCCCAGCTCGGGGGTGTTAGTGTTGCTAAGATATCGATGAGCACACTTGCATATGGTTGGGTGGAACATTAGAGAGACATAGTTGGTTGCGGGACAAGCCTTTGATAAAGATAAGTATTTCTTGTGTTTCAATCCCTACAACTGTACTTGTTTATAAATGAATATGAATATGATGAATGCTTGAATGGAATGTGTTGTGTTTCAGTTGTATATTTCATGAATGATGCATCTATGTGTGTAATTACTTCAATGAAATTTCTAAGTTGTTATGAAGCTAGATCGGTTGGATTGGTGATGGCCTAGATGTTGGAAATCAGTTTTAGACTTAGAAATTTTCATTAGTAGATCGAAATTCCGTAGATTTAACCTTCCTGAAACTTCCTTTCTGCAACGTGCAGGATGCGGGATGCAGCATGTGGGGTGCATGATGCGAAAATGTCATTTAGCGAAATCTTATTTCCAACATTTCCTTTCCAAAATTTCCTTTCTGCACTTGTGGGATGCGGAATGCAGAAATGTCATTTGGCAAAATCTTATTTCTGCAATTCCTTTCCAAAATTTCCCTTTTGCAATTGCAGGATGTGGGATGTGCAATGCGAAATGCGGGATCGCGTTTTTCATTTCTTCAATTCCGCAATAAAGGATTTCCACACCATTGATTTTGCGGGTTTATTTTTAGCCATTGATCTTACGATGGATTTCAACAGTGGATTTTATATTCAAATCAGGGATGTTGAAGAGTGTTTTCACGGCTGTTACAGCATATTTTACCACGCATGGTGGATCACACATTTATGGCCTTCCCTGTCCCTTTGTAGACTCTTTAGACCCCATGGACCATTTTTGTACCTTTGATGTTTCCAAGATCATCCCTAAAAACATGCATTATTTTCTATACGCGACTTTTAAACCTATTCTCGCGTATATACGCGGATTTGACCCTCAAACCCACATACATCGAGATGTGTGCAAAAGGCCAAATAGTTTTGGAGTTTTCCTTGATGTGGATCCAAGTCATTTGTCTCTTGGCCTTCCATATGCCTTGAGATCGCTTAGATTTGACGTTCCATTACCCCATTGAAGCACTATATAAGGAACCCTTTGGATACATTGAAGGAGGAGGAATTGAAGAGAAAGAAAACTATAGTCCATTATTGCCGGAGCTTATACTTGAGTTTGCATCCCTTTGTCCCTTGGAGCACTTTGTGTTCTTCCTAAGATTTCCTTTGCTTGTGAGCTTGCTATCGAGAGATGGAGGATTGAAGTGGTGGAGGCCCAGGTGGAGGACTCAGTTTCTCCGATTCGCAGATGTGTCGACAGAGGTTGTCACTATTGTAATCTATGATTTATATTAATAGAAATATCTTTTCATGTCCAATAATGTGTATTTAAATGAGTATTGAATCCATGGATGCTTTTAAATGCTTATATATTATTTATTATATATGTTAGAGTAGGTCTAACACAATTATATAGCATGCTGAGAGAGAAAATTATTAATACAAGCGAGAGTGGAAAAGCTCAACGGGGATCTACATTAATCGTTTGGAATAATGTATGTTTCAAGATCCTTTAGTGTTAGATGTTTGGTTTCTCTTGCATATAGGAAAGGATTGATATTTGCGGTTACCCTATCTATTGTGGCACCCCAAGCCATAGGAAGTTTTCTCTGTAACAGCGGCCATGCTTGGCTATTTAAAGAAGGGAAAAGTTTCTTTAAGAAAATTTTTAATTCTGCATGAAAAACAGGCATGGGTACGTGACAGCGTGGTATCAGAGATGTTGGTAGTAGCATTTGTCCTCGATGGGCTGGAATCAATTGTTAAAAAGATAAGAGTACCCTATGATACCAACTTGTAGTACACTACAGTGTGGTATCAGAGCTACTGGTTGCAACGTTGGGCCTGGATGGGATGAAAAGAAAAGTGGTTACAGTATTAGGCCTCAATGGGCCGAGTTGGACAGTTATAGAGCTATTGGTTAATAGTTCCAACATATTGTTGGCCACATAACAGATAAAAATGACCATGAGTAGTGGGTAAGTGATCTTGGTTTTGGTTATATCTAACATTTTTTTTTATCTAACACATTTTATATAATTACAGTCACCTTCAGAAAGGGGCATTGCGATTCTGAATATTTGGTTCATCCATGAGGACAGACGATATGACTGATTATGCACGGGACCCCAATGCACATGAGGAATATGCTATGGGGAAAATGTCATAATTGGAAATTCTGAAACATAGTTTAATGGGAGGAGGTTTCAAGATACTCCCCTAGACTTTGCAGCCACCATGAGAAGCCTCAGGGTGGAGGTACAGAGCTACAGAGTAGACAATGAAAGATTGATTAAGGCTCATGAGGAGCAGAATTAGTTAATGCATCCATATTAAATAGTTTGACAAAAATTCAGAGAAAGATGAACTCTAGGGACCAGACAATAAATCCAAAAGGAATTAAGAACATTGCTAGAGGAAGAAAGCGATCTCCTAGTGGGTCATCTGACTCTGAAAAATCCACTGATGGTTCAAGTTTTTCCTCTCATGATAATAAAAAGAGACCTCCTAGTGGGTCGTCTGACTTTGAAATATCCACTGAAGATTCAGGCTCTTCATCTCACAGGGGTAGGAGGAAGAGGCGTTACCAGAACCGCTCATGAGATGAATTGAGGAAGGCAAAGCTGCCTACCTTCAATGGTGAGAAAAATACTGGTCAAGAAGCTGAATCTTGGCTTCTTGGAATAAGAAAATATTTCCAAGTCTAAGATTATTTTGGAAATATGAAAGATCAAGTAGCCATTTTAAATGTGACAGGAAGAGCGTCTATTTGGTGGGAACACTTTAGGCATGTAAAGAAGATAAATGAAAGGAATATTGTCTGGAAACAGTTCCATAAATATTTCAAGAAGAAGTACCTCTCTGACAAGTACTATGATGATAAAATCAAAGAATTCCATGAGCTGAGATTGGGACAACATTCCATGGAGTAATATGCAAACAAGTTCTTGGAATTGTTGAGGTATTTCAGGTATATTAAAGATGAGAAGGTAAAAATCCAATGCTTTATGGGTGCACTACCTCAGTCCTACAAAGACCGAATTGGGTTCTATGAACCTAGAACTCTGGAAGAGGCGATAAGAAAAGCTAAGTACTGCTATGAGACAAGTAAGAGAAAACCTGACTACCAGAAGGTGTGGAAGAACAAGATGAATGAAAAGTATGATCGAAGGAAGAAAGGTTTCAAACCTTTTAACTTGAGGAATCAGCATAAGCAACCAACACAAGATGAGAAGTAGTCAGCCAAAGCGATGGGGGAGAAGCCAAGAGATCCGCAGCAGAAAAAAGAGCCTCTCCAGTGTTGGAAATGCAGAGGAACCCATATACATAGATTTTGTCCACTTGAGAATGAGAACGCAAGGCCAGTATATAACTCCCAAGAAGAAGAAATAGTGGGGCAAGTAGCAAGAGAAATTCCTAGGATTTATGCAGCATTAGAGGACCGTCGGGAAGATCACCAGTCAACTGTGGTTGAAGTTGCAGGTAATATTGTTGAGCAATCTATTTCTATTTTGAGTGACCCTGGTTCTACTCACAGTTACATTTCTCCTAGATTAGTGTAGGTTTGCACTCTTAAGAAAGTAAAGCATAGCAAGTCATAGTTAGTTCAGCTAGCCACTGGAACTAAGAGAAAAGTTAATGAAGTGTTGGAGAAATGTTTGTTGGTGATGAATGGACTGAGCACTTGTGTAGATATGAACATTCTACCACTTGGTTCCTATGATGTTCTCATTTGAATGGATTGGTTAGAAGTTCACAGTAGTTGTAAAAGGAATTCCAAAGGTAATTTATGTAATGGATATTTCAGCAATGCAATTGAAGAAGTTTTGTAGAAAAGGTTGTCATTTGTATGCAGCCCATATTGTGGAGGCAGCGAAGAATGAAACTCTAAAGTTGGAAGACTATCATGTGTTGCAAGAATTGATGGATGTTTTTCCTGCTGAGATTCCAGGTCTTCCTCCAAAGAGAGACATTGATTTTATGATTGAGCTTGTGCCAGGAGTAGCACCAGTGTCCAAAGAACCTTACAAAATGAGTACACCAGAAATGTTAGAGTTGAAGATGTAGCTGCAAGAATTGTTGGAGAAAAAGTATATTAGGCCAAGTGTGTCTCCTTGGGCATCACCAGTTCTGTTTGTAAAGAATAAAGATGGTACACTCAGATTGTGTATTGCTTTCAGACAGTTGAACAAATTCATGGTGAAGAACAAATATCCCTTGCTGAGAATTGATGACCTCTTTGATCAAATGAAAGGAGCAAAGGTATTTTCCAAGATTGACTTGAGGTCTGGTTACCATCAGATAAGAATCAAGGGTGAAGACATCCATAATACAACCTTCATAACAAGGTATGGACATTATAAGTTTGTAGTGGTACCATTTGGTCTCATGAATGCACCAACAACATTTATGTGCCTTATGAATAGTGTATTCAGCAGGTATTTGGACAAATTCATTCTTGTTTTTCTTGATGACATTCTTCTTTATTCTAAGAATGAAGAAGAGAATGAACAACATTTGAGACTAACATTGCAATTGCTTAGAGAACATCAGTTGTATGCAAAGATGAACAAGTGTGACTTCTATAAAGATAGAGTTCAGTACTTGGGTCACATTATTTCAGAAGAGGGTATATCCATGGACCCTGACAAGATTGAACCTATCAAAAATCGGCCTACTCCAAAGAATGTGACAGAGGTAAGATCTTTTATGGGGCTTGCAGGATACTACAGGATATTCATTGAAAGATTCTCTAAGGTTGCACATGCTATCGCTTCCTTGCAAATCAAGGGTATAAAGTTCGAATGTACCTTGAAGTGTGAAGAAATTTTCCAGCAGTTAAAGTATCTTCTCAACAGTGCACCGGTCTTAAAAGTTGCAGACCCAGAGAAATATTTTGTGGTATGTACAGATGCATGCGGTCAAGTACTTGGAGGAGTTCTTATGTAAGACAACCACGTGATATGCTATGAATCCAGAAAGTTGAAGGAGCATGAGAGGAATTATGCCACTCATGATATGGAACTTGCATCCATAGTGCATTCTCTCAAGATGTGGATGAAATACTTGATGGGAAGAAAATTTGAGTTAAGGACAGACCACTGTGGTCTGAAATATTTGTTTGATCAACCTACTCTAAATGCTAGGCAAGCTAGATAGCTGGAATTTTTATGTGAGTTTAATTTTGAAATCTAGCACATAAAAGGAAAAGAGAACAAGGTAGTTGATGCACTCAGTAGGAAGGTACAAGAAATGCATGTGGCATCTATTAGCATTTGCCAATCAGATTTGAGACAACATATTATTAACCGTAATGTGGAAGATGAAATGTATGTGTAGGTAAAGGAAAAATTACAACAAAAAATCCTTGAAAAGAAGTATGAAGGTTATAAGTTAGAAGATGATGGACTTATTACTTATAAGAGCAAAATTTACATTCCCAATGTAGCAGATTTGAGGAGGGTTGTTATGGATGAAATCCATCAAACTCCATATTCCAGTCACCCAGGATATCAGAAGATGATTGCTATAGCAAGAAAGCAATACTTTTAACCAGGAATGAAAAAGGACATGGCTGTATATATTTCAAGATGCATGAAGTGTCAGCAAGTGAAGGTTGAACATCAACACCCAACAAGTTTGTTGCAACCTTTGTCGGTTCCAGAATGGAAATGGGAAGTGATTTCCATGGACTTTATTACAGGATTTCCGATGAATTGGAGACAACATGATTCTATCATGGTTGTGGTGGACAAGTTGATTAAGGAAGCACATTTTATACCAGTGCAGTCTATGCATAAGACTGATGACATTGCTAATATTTTCATGAAAGAAAATTTTAAATTGCATGGATTTCCTAAGGCAATAGTCTCTGAAAGAGATGTTAAGTTCACTTCTAATTTTTGGAAAGGATTGTTTGCAGACTTGGGAATAAAGTTGAATTTCAGCACTTCCTACCATCCTCAAACCGAGAGAGTTAACCAAGTGCTGGAAGACATGCTTCGCATGTATGTGATGGACAAACCATCCAAGTGGGAAGACTATTTACACCTGGTAGAGTTTTCTTATAACAATGGACAGCAAACATCCTTAGGGATGAGTCCATATGAAGCTTTGTATGGTAGAAGGTGTAGAACACCAGTGACTTGGGATAATCCAGTGAACAAAGTTGTGATTGTTTTAGAATTGCTCAAGGAGATGGAGAAGGAGGTTATAAAAATCAGACAAGATCTAAAGGCAGCCCAGGACAGACATAAAAACTATGTAGATAAGCATAGGGTGAACAGAGAGTTTAGTGTTCGGGATCATGTTTACCTCAGGGTGAAGACAAATAAAAGTTCCTTGAAGCTTGGGAGTTCTACCAAGTTGTCTCCTAGATACTATGGGTCGTTTGAACTACTTGAAAGAATAGGACCAGTTGCATGACTTGCATTTCTTGCTAACACTAGGGCTCATAATGTTTTTCATGTTTCTTTGCTTGAGAAATATGCACATGATCCTAACCATGTAATAAATCGGGATGTGATGCAGGTGGAACCAAAGGGAGAGTTCCAAATCAAGCCCATGTGCATCCTTTCCAGGAAGGTCACACTGATCTGGAACCGAGCAATAGGATAGGTAAAGGTGCAATGGGAGAACTACGGTCCTGAAGAAGCTACATGGGAGTTGGAGGATGCCATGCAACTGACACACCCATTTTTGTTCAATTCTGCAAATTGTTGAGGGCAGTACCAACAAAGAATTCTTGTTCAATGTTGTAAAGCATTGAGGATAGTGTTGTTGAATGGGGAGGGGAATGTAACATCCCAGTTTTTACCCCTTTTGCATGTAAATAATATGATGTAAATAATCATGGTGTGGAGCTCAAGGAAAAATCCCCACCATCGATTTAGTGTTTTGTTTCGGCGATTAAGATTTAGGCCGATGGTGTTTTTATGCTAGTTGAACGTTATAAGTTTGGACATCATGTTAAATTTGTAATATTTAATTAAAATGCTACATCCAACTATGTCAAATGCAAAAAAATCAGATGGGGGCATGATTTTTCCTAAGGATAAGGGGGGGAATGGGAAGAGGAGGCACAAATTCGAAATGGGCAGAGCACCCATTTCTGAAGAACGTTTTTTAAATTTTCTTGGGAAAGAAAACACTAAAAATGCCTGTCTTTCCATCATGCATTCACGTTTCACCTTCCCCTCATGATTTGGCCTGTGTGGAACATTTTTGGCAATACATTCTGGCATTCCCGCGTCAAGAAAAACCGCTCTGAGTCTTGGTCCTTCAAGAATTTTTTTGTTCTATGAATTGTTTTCATTTTCATGATTTTCCTGTCTGTTAGTCGTTTCCTTAATCTGAATGCCCAGAATCCAATTTTTGTTTTGAATTGAATGAGAAGCAAATGATTTCATTTTGGTAATTGCATTAGTCGGTCGGGATCATGCAATGCTTAGAAATTCGTAATTGTGTGTGTGTGTGTGTATTCCTTGGCTTATGTTACTTTTTGTAGATCCCAGAACTGATATCGCTGTGTGTACATCCTCTTTTGACATCTGAACTAATTTGGGGAATGGAAATGGATTCCAGACTTGCTAATAAACCTATTGTGTGAAGGAACCTCACAGACCAATCTAGAGGGTTGGTTTTCTTCTTTGCATACCCTGAATAGCACTAGAAGGGAAGGCATGGACTAAGAGACTATGTAGCAGAGAAGGGGATGCTTCCTTGTGTTGGGTGTGTGAATGTTTAGAAGTTGGGCTAGATCCGGTGTAGGCATCCACAACTTTAGGATTGAGCTCACTAGCTTAGTAATCAGTCTTTCTACCTCCTTGGAAGCCTAATCAACCCAACTAGAAGGATGGTTTGGTTGGTAGACTGATAAACCCATCTGTTGGCTTGGCTGTGACTTGTATAAAATTTGGCTATGTGTAAATCACTGACTGTGTAAGCCTAATAAAACCAATTGTGTTGGATTGGTTGAGTTTTATTTATATCCTTGGCTATGAGGAAGTCTGCTAGTGTTCCGTATTCCTTGGGGAAATCATGCCTAGCTCGGGGGTGGAAGTGTTGCTGAGAGATTGATGATCATATTGGCCTATGGTTAGGTGGAACGTTGCAACGACATATTTGGTTGTGGGAAAATCCTCTGATAAAGATAAGTATTTCTTTTGTTTAAATCCCTGCAGCTGTACTTGTGTATAAATAAATATGAATAGGATGAATGCATGAATGGTTTTGTTTCAGCTCTATATTTCATGAATGATGCATCTATGTCTATAATTAATTCAATGAATTTTCTAAGTTGTTATGAAGTTAGATCGGCCGGATTGGTGATGTCTTGGATGTTGGAAATTAGTTTTAGATATAGATATTTTCATTAGCCGATCGAAATTCTACATATTTAACATTCCTAAAACTTCCTTTCGGCAATTTGCGAGATGAGCGATGCGGGATGCAGGATGCGGAAATTTCATTGGCGAAATCTATTTCCTAACATTTCCTTTCCGAAATTTCTTTTTGCACTTGCGGGATGTGGGATGCGGGATGCAGAAATTTCATTTGGCGAAATCTGCTTTTTGATATTTTCTTTCTGAAATTTCCTTTCCGCACTTGCAGGGTGCGAGATGCGGAAATGTCATTTGGAAAAATCTGCTTTCTGCAATTCCTTTCTGAAATTTCCCTTTCACAATTGCAGGATGCGGAATGCGAAATGTGGGACCATGTTGTGCATTTCTCTGATTCTGCAATACATACTTTCTGCACCATTGATTTTGCGGGTTGAATTTTAGCCGTTGATCTTGCGGTGGATTTCAACAATAGATTTTATATTCAGATTGTTACAGTTGATTTTACCACATATGGTGGATCACATCTTTATGGCCTTCCCTATCCCTTTGCAGACTCTTTAGACCCCATGGACCATTTTTGTACCTTTGATGTTTCCAAGATCATCCCTAAAAACATGCATTATTTGCTATACGCAACTTTTAAACCTATTCTCACGTATATATGCAGATTTGACCCTTAAACCCGTGTACATTGGGATGTGTGCAAAAGGCCAAATAGTTTTGGAGTTTTCCTTGATGTGGATCCGAGTCACTTGTCTCTTGCCTTTCATATGCCTTGAGATCGCTCGGATTTGACCTTCCATTACCCCATTGAAGCACTATATAAGGAACCCTTTGGATACATTGAAAGGAGAGGAATTGAAGAGCAAGAAAACTATAGTCCATTGTTGCTGGAGCTTATACTTGAGTCTGCATCCCTTTGTCCCTTGGAGCACTTTGTGTTCTTCCCAAGCTATCCTTTGCTAGTGAGATTGCTATCGAGAGATGGAGGATTGAAGTGGTGGAGGCCAAGGTGGAGGACTCAGTTTCTCCGATTCACAAACATGCCCATAGAGGTTGTCACTATTGTAATCTCTGATTTATATCAATAGAAATATCTTTTCCTGTCCAATAATGTGTATTTAAATGAGTATTGAATCCATGGATGCTTTTAAATGCTTATATGTTATTGATTATATATGCTAGAGTAGGTCTAAGACAATTATATAGCATGCTTGTCTTGTTTGCTGAATGCTGAGAGAGAAAATTATCAATACAAGCTAGAGTGGAAAAGCTCAATGGGGATCTACATCAACTGTTCGGAATAAGGTATGTATCGAGATCCTTTAGTGTTAGATGTTTGGCTTCTCTTGCATATAGGAAAGGATTTATTTCTGTGGTTACTCTATTTATTGTGGTACCCCAAGCCATAGGAATTTTTCTTTGTAACAGAATTGGTGACTCCGCTGGGGAGTTCCTAGTTATTTTCTTTGGGGTCTTTATCAGCATTCAATGTTCTTGATTTGCTTTGATTTCTCTGTTTCTGAGTTGGTTCTGGGGGCATGTTTTCCTGGTAGTGTCTGATAGGAGTAAATTTTGTCTCAGCTTGTCTGTTTACCTTCTTTTTTATCTCTTTTTCTTCCTGTATGCGAGTTTTTGCTTCATAGTCACGTGTACACGCTATTTTTACTGGTATTTCCACGTATATACACGGGTTTTCTGCACACAGTCACGTATGCCTTGAGTATTTCCTTTTAGGGGAATATTAACTATTGTTGGGTGAGTTTTGATTATTGCTGAGTCTCCTTGGATGCTTCTAGAGTCTGTATACACCTTTGTTTCTAACCAGAGACACTTTTTAGGTTAAGTTTTTTAAGAATGTTCTTGTCATTGCATTTTCTATTTTTTGTTTTGGGATTAGTGCATTAGGTATCTTTTACCTTGGGGCTTTGCTTGAGTGTTGTCTGATAGTGATTGCAGAGTTTGGGGGTGGTAGAGTCATTATTTTGCTTTATTATCTCATTTTAATTCAAAAAATTACAAAAATATTTGCTTCTTTGCATCATTATGCATCATTGCATCTTGCATTTTGCATGTGTTCGGGTACACAGGGTACTCCCAAAAGACCGAACACCTTGAGCAACCGCTTCACACAGATAGATCACAGATCAACACACCGATGTTTATCACATGGTTAAAACCCTCAAGAGGGAAATAGTCCACGGCCCCAGCCAAATAGCTACTTGGAGCAATTTATTATGCAAAAGAAATAAATTTACATGAGCTTCTCATAATCGATCAACTAGCCAAGGACCCTCTATGCTCTTTAAATAGAGATCATAGACCAATTGGGTGTTAATCCACAGATCAATGGTAGGTGTGATCTAAGAGAAGTTGAACCGTCGGATCACTCTATGTCTAGAACATATTGTGACCGTCGGATTAGAATATTTAGAAATGCATACTAATGCATACAAAATAAACACACTTTTACCTGACAGATATATTACACAAGTTGATCTTAAATAACTCCTAAGTGTCTAAATATCCTAACATCCCCCCTTAAGAACAACTTGGGATAGGATTGGAGGATTTACAAAAGTGACACTATTAGGAGAAGGAAGGAGGCATTAGAGCCTATCCCCCCTTAAGGACACATTCATGAACTCCTAACATAAACCAAATTTTAGAAAAATTCACTTATGTAAGAGACTTGGTGAATATGTCTGCAACTTGATCATCTATAGGGCAATAGAGCACTTCAATAACACGATAATGAACAAGATTTCTGATGAAGTGCATGTGTAGCTCAATGTGTTTGTTGTGATGATGTAGAACTGGATCTTTGGCAAGCTTGATGGCAATTTGATTGTCACACCAAAGTGGAGTAGGCTGTTGTTGCTCGAATCCAAACTCTAAAAAGATCTGTTGAAGCCATAAAGCTTCCTGAATGGAATTAACTATGGCTCGATATTCTTCTTCTGCTGAAGAAAGAGCAAGAGCTTGTTGTTTCTTACAAGCCCAAGTGACAGGTCTAGATCCCACACTGAAAACATAAACTGCAATAGACTTTCGATCATCAGGATCACCAGCCCAATCCGAATCAGTGAAACCAACCAACAAAGGTTTCCCCCCTGTACTGTAATGAATCCCAAACTGAATTGTACCTTGAATATATTGAAGTATTCTTTTTGCTGCTTTCTAGTGAATTTCATGAGGAGTTTTCATATAACGGGCAACACTACCAACAACAAAGGAAAGGTGAGGACGGGAATGAGTCAAGTATAGAAGACTACCAACAAGCTGAAAATACAAGGTGGCATCTACTTCAGGGGAAGTAGAAGTGGAAGAAAGTTCGACTCCAGAATGGAAGGGAGAAGGGGCTGGTTTACAATCTTCCATGTGGAAGCGACGAATAAGGTCACAAGCATACTTAGACTGGGAAAGAATGATTCCTTCTTTGGTTTGCAAGACTTGGAGACCAAGAAAATAATGCAAATGTCTTAAATCTGATATTTCAAAATTTTTCTTAAGACTGGATTTCACATGGGTTATAAGTCTAGGGTCACTACCAGTAAGGATAAGATCATCAACATAAAGAACAAGTATGATGAGATGGTTTCCTACCTTCTTGGTATAGGCATTGGGGTCGGAATGGCATCTAGAAAAACCAATGTCAAGGAGAATGCTATCCATTTTGGCATGCCAAGCTCTAGGAGCTTGCTTAAGGCGATATAAGGATTTCTTAAGGAGACAGACAAGGCTAGAGTTATCCTGAACATATCCAAGAGGTTGTTCCATGTAAATTTCCTCCTGTAAATCACCATGTAAAAAGGAAGACTTGACATCCATTTGATGGACTTCCCAGTTATGTAAGGCTGCAAGGGAAAGAACAAGGAGGATGGAATTCATTTTGCGATAGGAGCAAAGGTTTCATTGTAGTCATTCCCTTCAACTTGGGAAAAACCTTTGGAAACTAACCTTTCCTTAAGTCTCTCAACACTTCCATTTGATGCATACTTAGTTCTGTAGACCCATTTACATTTGACAAGTTTTCTTTCTTTTGGAAGAGGAACAAGATCTCAAGTATCGTTCGCCATTAAGGAATTATATTCTTCATCCATAGCTGCATCCCAACTAGATTTCCTGAAGCTTCTGCAAAAGTTTCTAGATCATGATTCTCAGAAACTTGAGACAAAAGAGAAGAGGCTTGCTAAAACTGAGAACGCGTTCGATGTTGATCTTTAGGATCACTGACAAGATCACCAGCTACTTCACATGTTGAACAAACCCATCGAGGAAGTATTGGTGCTAGTGAAATTGGAGGAACATGAGCAGGCAGAGGTGGATTTTCATCCTCACTGTCATCATCAGAAACTGGAGTTGGAAACCTATCAAGGAAGTTGGAAGAAGAAGAAGAAGGCACAATCACCGAATCAGGCGCACAGGCCAAGGATGGCACACCCGCCAAGTTAGGCTTGTAGGCCAAGAGATTTTCATCAAATTTAACATCTCTTCTAATGATTATATCATGAGAATGTGACTGGAGAAGTCTATAACCTTTTTAATATTCTGAATATCCAACAAATATGCACTTTTCACTTTTAGGCTGCAATGCTTTTCGTTTTTCATCTGGAATGTGAGCCCATGCTTCATAGCCAAACACACGAAAGTGACTTACATCTGGTTTAATTTTACTCCATGCTTCTTCTGGTGTTATAAAACTTTAGTGGGTGTGCGATTAACTATGTAATTTGCACAATTTATGGCCTCCGCCCAATATTGAAGACTTAGTCCCTTAGATTGGATCATACAATTATCCATTTCTTTTAAAGTGCAGTTCTTCCGTTCAGCTACACCATTTTGTTGTGGTGTATATGGAATAGTGTGCTGTTGTTGGATTCCTTGTTCAATGCAAAAGGTAGTGAACTTGTTGTTAACATATTCTCCTCCATTGTAAGATCTTAACTTAATAATTTGATGACCAAATTGTTTTTCAACAAGGGCCTTGTAGGCCAAGAACATATTAAATACTTTGCTCTTAAGTTTTAGGAAGTAAACCCAAGTGCGTCTGGAGTAGTCGTCAATAAAATTTAAGAAATATTTGAAACCAGAAAAGGATGCAGATGGAATAGGGCCACACAATTCACTATGCACAAGCTCCAAGGGAACCGAGGCATGCAAAGAGGCATGTTTGTCAAAACTATCCCGATGACATTTTTCGAGTACACAACTAGAACAAACACCATCCTTGTAAGATACCATTGGAAGACCAGTCACCATATTGTCTTTACATAGTTGTTGCAATGAGCGATAATTTAAGTGACCAAATCGCTCATGCCAAAGTTTTCTCAAGTTATCACTACAAGGAACAAAAACTGAAGGAAAAGGTGATGACCCAAAGTAGTTAAATTTGTACAACCTGGTAATATCATCGATAGCTCTAGTAGCAAGGACATTTTGAGGATTTTTAAAATCCTTGATTACAATTTGGTGAGGTGTAAACGTCACAGTTTTACCTTCACCCGAATGAGTAATTTGATAGAGTGATAACAAATTGTAGGAAATTTTTGGAACACATAGTACATCACTGAAATGACTGTTTTCTACTGGAATTGTTCCAGATCCTACAACACCTAGAGATCTATCATCACCAACAAATATTTCCTTGGTGCCAGAATCAATGAGCCATTCAATTGAAGTAGAAGAAGAAGATGCAGTATAAGAGTAACCAGAAGCACAAAGTGCATGTCCATGAGAGTTAGATTCTGAAGACGAATCTAGACTGATGTGGTGCTTCTTCATTGTTGCTTCCAAGGCTTCCATCTTCTTGAAACATTTAGATTCATCATGATTATCTTTCCCACAAAAATTGCAATGACGCTTAGTCTTCTTTCCTTTTGGCTTGGATCCTTTGTAATTTTTTAAAGAAGGAGATGACTGAGAGGATTTGGGACCCTTGTTGTAAGTATAATATCACAAGGTGAGGCCATACTATAAAATAATGGTTTGCTTGGAGAAGTATTAGTCAGATTTTCATATAGGAATGATTGCATTTTTCATTGGAAGGAAAATTTTGCATTTCAGGTAGTAGCATACCTCGTTTTTCATTTGACATAGTGCATTTGCATTGATTGTTAGGTGTGCTTTTTATTTCTTGTTGCATCATAACACCATTAGTTGCATGATCATTTTCCCTTTTGAGTAATAAGCCAGTTAAAATCAACGCATAATAAAATGAATTACACTCTTTTCTTTTATAGGGTGCACCAACAAGATTAGGTTTTAGGGTCTTGGAATAGTTCATTGTGAGTAAATTCTCCAAGACCACTAAACAAAAAAATGTGTGTATCTGTCTAGGTGAGAGTGTGAAACTCCTTGGTATAATTAGTGTTTCTCAGGATCCTCCTCGTACAAGGGAGTTAAGCATGCGGCAATGTGAGCGGTTATTGATTGGGATGACCCCTAGTCATAACTGAGTAGCATCGGAGATATTTCCAGGATTGTATTCGTATCTGGGGGCTCTTTCGTGAGTTTCAGGCTTTGCTACCCTGCCCATATGGTCAATATCACCTACGACTGTTCGCCTGAGCATCGATTATATTGAGGTGACCTTAGTTGCATTACCTAGATTATCGAGGGGGTACTTCGCAGAGGTTATTCTGCAGGTGTCCCGGCCAGGTTGGAGTCGGACAGCACAGTCGCTATATGCGTTGAAGCTGAGGGCCACAATAATTGGTTGCAAACCTTTGCTTGTTATGTATGGGAGTATCAAGCCTCTCCTAGGTGAGACATACCTTCTTCATTCGGGAGCTCACATATCCTACCCTTGCTTGCTTGTGATTTGGCTTTACATTATATAGGTGTATGCTCTATGCATGCTAGTTTTCCTAGGGTTTGTGTAATTAGAAGATTCTTTTTCATTTTTTGAGTCATTGTGGATTTGGGTGTGTCACTTCGCCATTCTCGTCGTTTAGCAGGAATTCTGCCTTCTATGTCTCCTCCTTCTTTGGGAGAGATAAACAGACAGTCTAGGCAGACTACTTCTCACATTGATTCACACACGATGGGAGATCACGAGGATGAGATTCCTAATATGTCTTCTCCACCTCAAGAGGTTGGGGAGGAAGATCCTACTCCTGTATATGATCCTTCACCTGATATACCTTCACATTCCGGTTACGATCCCTCATTTACAGGTCGCTAGTATTGGTTTTTGGGAAATGACACTCACCAGGAACCCATAAGCACTAGTCATGTTAGTTATGGCATGTATGATATCCCTGCACATGATCTGGCACATCATGCCGAGTCAGAAATTGAACCTAGCACTACGCTTGGGGGCACTCCTATTCCTTTACGTGCGAAGAGATTTGGGAGCATTAGTCACATTGCACCTTCCATCCTGGCGGTGGAAGGTACCTAACGTGCCCATACCATACCTAATGTTAGTAGTCATATACGGATACCAGATATGAGACGAGTGACCATAGGGAATACCACTTATATCCCTTCACATGTCCCTTCATCCTCTATTCCTACTCCTTCGAATGCATTTTTGACAACCCTTCCTCCCCCGCATTCATGTGGTCCTTCGGTTCGGAATGTTACTACTAGTTAGGTTCGTATTGTGACTACTCGCACAGTAGTATCTCAGAGTCAAGTATCTCCTGCTGTATTGAGAGGTCATATTCCTGTTTTTGGATCATCTTACAGTCCATCGCAAGGAGTTCCCCATATCCCTACTTATGGAGCTTCTCATGGGATATCCCATGGGACATCTTATGGAGTTTCTCATGGACAAGCTTATGGACCACAGTATGGATAGAGCTATCAACCTTATGGGTACGGGTATCAACAACCCACTTACTTCTCTAATTATGGCTTTGTAGCACCACATAGTCAAGGTACACCACATCATAATGCTTCCATGCCACCCTACATGGGTCAAACGGGAGGAGGATATTATGGCCAATGCCATGGTATTTATAGTAGTCAGCCTTATATGAACCAAAACTATTAGGGAACGTCGCATAGAATGGCTCAACCTAGGCTCCCTTTTCTCACAACGTTAAATTTACTTGACTTATCGAGACTAATGAACAATCCGGTATCTCACGACCTGGCTTGGCCAACTGTCCCTACCAAGCTTCCCTTGGACATTCCCAAATTCGAGGGCAAACCAGGAGAAGACCCTAGTGAACATCTCACTACATTTCACCTTTGGTGCTCTTCCAATTCCTTACATGATGATTCAATCCGTTTAAGGCTATTTCAACACACCCTTACCGGGCCCACAATGAAATGGTACATAGAGTTACCAAGGGGGGCATTCATTTTGTTCGATGTCCTTGATATGAATTTCCTCAATCACTTCCAGCTACCAATGCGTTATGATGTTGGTACAGATCTCTTGTCGACATTTTGGCAGGACAAGGCTACACATATCTCAGATCATATTCAAGAGTGGCATAGACAGAAGAGGTTGATTAAAGCTTTCATACCGTCGTAGTTTCTCCTTGATTGGTTCCTTAAATCGTTGCTACCTTACATCGCGAAGGATGTTTCTACATCCAAAGTTCAGAATGAGGAACAAGCAATTTTTAGGGCACAGGAATTGAATTTGATTTATCCTCAATCCGGACTATTATATGAGATCATACCTAATGCTCTGTGTTTTAGTTTCAATCCCAAGATCAATCCTGGACCACATGCCGATGGCATTGTGGGGTGTACAAGTACCAAACCTATGGATTTAGTTGTGAAACAAGTGAGTCAATTTTCTATCAATCAATCCGCTCTAGGACAAGCCATGGCTTCATCTCAACCCACCCAAATGATGAGTGTAATTTCCGTGCAATCGTTGGACCAGAAGGGCAACCAGCAACCTAGAAGGAATAAGAAAAAGGGTAAAAACAATCGTAAGGGTGGCAACAAGAACAGAAATGCCAATTTTAATGACAAGAACGACCGTAATGCTGGGGGGGACAAGCAGTCTAAACATAAGGTTAATTTTTCTTGAAAATGGTGTAAGGATGACCACCTCACTCACTTGTGCCCTCGTATGGAAGACACCTCAAGGTTCATAGCACAGGGCCCAGCTGTGCTGACCAATCCTTTACCCCATAATCAAAATATGAACTCGAGGACCCATGATCCTCATTCTGTGTCAGGTGGAGATAAAAATCCACCGGAAACCAGTACTGGTCATGGGTGCATCAACATGGTGCGTGCCACTATGGTTGTGACTCGTGCAAAAGACTATGGTTCATCACAACCAAACCTTGGGAAGGAACCTCCTCCTACCGAGAGCCCTTTGCGTATTGAAAACCCTATGGATAAACCTGATATTGCACCTCGCATTCCTAAGGGAGTCCTAAAGTGTTCGGGGCACAATCCTAATGCCTAAGCCGCCCAGAACTATTCTATTTTCAAGGATTTGGGCCAAACTCCTTGCGCGATGTCTGCACTTGAAGTTCTTCAGATTTGTCTGTCGCAAAGGAAATCTTTGCTTTCTTCTCTTGGGGTGAATGATGATAACTCTTCGTCCATCATCAAATTTGAAACCATGGGACTACAACCTCGCTTGCCTTACTACGTGTCTCTATTGATTCATGTAGAATGTCTCAACATGACCGTCAAACGCACTGTGATTGACGAAGGCGCTGCTGCTTCCGTAATGTCTTTGTCGTGTTGGAAGGGTTTGGGTTCTCCTGAGTTGTCTAAATCCGCTACCATGTTGACTGCCTTTGATGGTAGATCATTTCAGCTGCATGAAATTCTTCCTTCTCTTAAGGTCTACTTGGGAGGGAAGACCATCGCAATCAAGGTCAAGGTGGTTGATGCGCCCCTTGATTACAATCTTTTACTGGGTCAGAATTGGATGTATAGTATGCAAACCGTAGCCTCTTCTCTATTTCAAGTTGTACTCTTTCCATTTAATTGAAAGATTGTTATGATTGATCAGACATCATTCAAAAATATGAGTGTTAGTGCATCATCGGGAGCTTCTATCCCGATTATCGATCATTCTCAGCCAACAACTTGGAGTGTGGGTGTAGGCATGTATCCATCCCTTATGGGGACATTTAGTTGTCCTGCACCCGTCCTTATGAACGGATCTAGTTTCAATGGGGCTTCATCTTCATTGAGTTCGGTGTCTTTTTGCACTACCCATATGGAAGATCCTTGGATTCTTCCTACACCAAGTCCTTCGAACGAACCTATCGAAATAGATGTGCCATTACCTGCAGCAATGATTGCATATCAAGTGAATCTTGATTGTGTTGTAGAGCCTATTCCTTCCTCTTCGCGGATGGAGGAGGAGGAACCGTATGTGCTTCCTGCATGGGCAGTTGAGTCCTCTCATGCACATGACTTCCTTGATAGTGTTTTTCCATCAGATGAAGCTATTATTGAGGCCATGTCTGGGGTTGAGCCACCTTAGGAAGAGTTACATCATAGATCTTATTTTCTTCCTGAGCTTGACCATTTGGAGCATGAGGACTTTAGGGAGATTCTTAGCAAGAGGATTGGTAGCCCCATGGTTCCATTAAGCTCTCCTAGTCAGATGGCTGATGGGAACATGACGAATATATCACCTACTATTCCTATCAATATCTCTCACGATCCTGGCAAGATTGAGAATGTCTATATTGGGGTAGAATGTTCCCATGCTGAGATTCAAGAGTATACCGAGCTGTTTAAAGAGTTTCGTGACATCTTTGCTTGGTCATATGAGGAAATTCTAGGTATCAACCCTTGTATTGTCGAACATGAAATTAATACCTATCCGAATGCAAAGCCTGTTTGACAATGTTTGCATGTGGTGAATCCTAGAAAAGCACCCACGAATAAGGATGAGATAGAAAAGCTATTAAAAGCAAGTTTTATCTATCCCGTTCCCTTGACTGAGTGGGTTTCAAACCCCATTCTGGTTGATAAGAAATAGGGAGCGAACCGTATATGCACCGATTTCTACGATTTAAATCGTGCTTGTCCTAAGGATAATTTTTCCACTCCATTTATTGATCCAATTTTGGATGAGTGTGCAGGAAGCGAGGTATTTTCCTTTATGGATGACTTTTCCAAATATAATCAAATTCAGATCAAACCCAAGGATCAACACAAAATTGCATTTATTTGTCCTTGGGGTACGTTTGCATATTGGAAGATGCCTTTCGGTCTTAAAAATGCCGAAGCCACATTTCAGCGGGCTATGACCTTGATTTTTCACAATCTCAAATCGATTATTGAAGTCTTTTTGGATGACCTTGCTACTCATTCTCAGCTGAGAGTGCGTCATTCCTACCATTTGAAATTTGTCTTCGAAAGATGCCGCCACTACTAGGTTAGGTTAAATCCACATAAGTGCATCTTTTGCATGAATTCTGGTCGCTTGCTAGGATTCATTGTTTCCAAGGAGGGTATAAGAGTATATCCCTTAAAGGTTGAGGCAATACTTCAATTGTCTCCCCCGAGAAATATTAGACATCTTCAATGTTTGTAAGGCATGGCAAAATTCTTACGGAGATTCGTAGTTAACTTTGCCAATTTGACTAAAGGATTTATGCGTCTTTTAAAGAAGGACACTACCTTTTGCTGGGATGAGCGAGCCTAGGAGTCCTTTAATGATATTAAGCGAGCCTTAGCATCGGCCCCTATGCTTAGTCCACTTGAATATATCCATGGCTTTTTTATTTATGTGGCCATGTCCATGGAGACGATTGGTATGGTTTTGGTTCAGGAGGATGAGGAGCTCCATGAGCATGTCATATATTATTCCCATGTGGAGAAACTTGCCTTAGCTACCGTTCATGCGGTTCAGAGATTGAGACACTACATTCTCCTTCACCAGAACTTGGTGGTAGTTCATGTAAATCCATTTCAATTTGTCCTCACTAGAAGATGATCAAGGGAAATTATAATAAATGGATTGTTATTTTGTAGAATTCGATCTCGAGTTTGTTTTGGTGAAACCAAAGAAATCGTTAATTTTTTAGGAGCTCATTTCTAATTTCCCAAGTGAGGAGGAGGATGAGGTTAATGAGGATATGCTTGTTGATGAGCATACTTTCCTGATGTCAACTTTGGATCCATGGTATAGGGATATCATCATATATTTGCAAATGTTGAAGGTCCCTACTCACCTTTCACGGAATGAGTGATGATGATTACGTCATGTATCTAAGAACTACCTTATAGTGGATAACACTTTGTACCGTCGTGGGGTGGATTTAATTTTATGTCATTTTTTAACCCATGAAGAGGCTGAGGTTGTCCTGAATGATTGCCATGGAGGGGTGTGTGGTGGTCATATATTTGAGCTTTCTACAGCCCAAAATATATTGAGAGTGGGATATTTTTGGCCGTTGATCTTTAAAGATTGTGTCAATGTGGTCAAGAAGTGTCACCCTTTCCAGGTGTTTGCATGCAATATGCGCTCACATCCTACCCCGTTACATCCAATTATCACCGACGGTCCCTTCACCAAGTGGGGGCTTGACTTCATGGATTGCAACCCAGCTTCCGCTCGGGGGAATCATCATATTATAGTGGTTATTGATTATTTCACGAAATGGGCTGAGGCTATGCCCACGATAAAATCCGACGGTGAGACAACCACGCATTTCGTATTCAACCAAATTATTACTTGTTCGGTATTCCGAAAGAGCTTGTCACTCACCATGGTAGGCACTTTTAGAATCAAATGATGGAAGAGTTGGACTTGAAACTAGGGTATAAGCAGGAGCACTCCTCTTCTTATTACCCTCAGGTGAGTGGACATGTTGAACTAGTGAACAAATCACTTAAGTCAATTCTCCAACAAACCATCTTACAAAGCAAAACGAATTGGCATATCATGTTATATCCTGCTTTGTGGGACTATAGGACCATGGTTAAGACTGCCACCCATTTTTCTCCATATCAGCTCATACATGGAGTGGAGCCTGTCTTGCTGATTGAATGTGAGATCCCTTCATTGAAGCTGGCCATAGAGCTTTTACTAAACACTTCTGCATTAGAGGAGCATTTGGTCCACTTAGAGCGACTTGATGAGCATCACCGAGATGCCTTAGTGGATCTAGAAGTGAATAAGTGTCGCATTAAGGTCCGATATGATAAGTTTGTCCGTCTGAGGAGGTTTAATGAAGGAGATTTGGTCCTTTTGTAGGATCAAGCTAAAGAACCCTTGGGGGCAAGGAAGTTTAATCCCATGTGGCATGGTCCTTACATGGTCAAATGTATGTTAGAGAATGGCACCTATGAGCTGGTGGATTATGAAGGGACAGCCTTGGTGAATCCTAGAAATGAGCTCTATCTTAAAAAATACTTTGCATGATCTTCAGCTAGGGCTAATTATTGTATATTATTGTACAGTTTTTTGCATAGTTAGGCTTTCTTATGGTGATCGAGTTTGTTGATTAGCTTTTGTTTCTTATGACAGATTTCAATGGAGTCCTCCGCTTACATAGGATTTGCTAATGGTGCTAGCCATCACACTCAACACTTAGCCTCTGCTGCTTGGGTGATTTATACTCCTACAGGTCCGGTATTGTCTTTAGGAGGTGTATGTTTACAGCCTTCTTCGAACAATGTTGCTGAGTATAGTGCCGTTATCGAGCTATTATGGGATGTCATTTCACATGGTGTTCTCTCTCTTGAGGTACATCTTGATTCGCAGTTAGTAGTGTCATAGCTTAATGGCTTGTATCGTATTAGAGATCCGACATTATTACAAAGATTATTACGTGTGAGATTGTTAGAACGACAATTTGACAACATAACATACATACATGTTCCAAGAACTTTTAATCAAGTTGCTGACTCATATGCTAACTATGTGTTAGATTGGAATTTTTTTCATAGATAAGCACATCACAAACATACATTCTTACACACATGTAAAAAATTAAAATCGATCGTCATAAAAGTTTTTCATTAAACATCCAAAATGCAACGTCATAATACATAAGTGTCATAATACAAAAATGGGGCTTCTGAGCCACCAAAATATAATACACGGTAGTACAAAAATGAATCACTCTCAGATCTCTAATCCTGTGGTGGAGGAGGAGGGGGGCTCTGATCATGGTAGCACACCATGGCTCTAGCTAGTCATTGGAATAACAAAACCCATGCTCAGGGTACTCCAACCACTTGACGTTGCATGGCCTTAGGCAAGTCCTTGACTTGCGCCATGGGTACCCGATGTGTCAATCGTACAAATTTTGTGCGGATGCTTTGGAGCATCTGATCCACATCCACACCCATGATATCATCTCCTCTTCCCCTTAGTCTATGATGAGGGAAGCCGTGAGGATGCCATGGTCCAACATCTGCATACATATGACAGAGTGTCACTATGTGTCATCACACCAAAAACATGTCTTTTGAGTCTATAAATTAAAAAACACAAAAACAAAATTATAATTCAAAAAAATTTAAAAAGAGGGTTTGGGATTCATTACCAATATCACCATATGCTGCTCCTGGTGGTAGGGGCATGTCGGAATCTCCCCAGAAATATATCCCCGCATAGGGATAATCATCGATGGCAATAATCTGTCACCACCACCATGGAAAGAAATCAGCTGGGTAGGGGTTAGACACCCTACCTCCACCCAGTGTATGCATAGCATCTTCCTAACGTCGTTGGGCTGGATCTTGAACCCCGTGAGGAGGAACGTCAGCTCTAGGGATTAGCCCCGGAACACACTCAAAGAAGAACATGCTCAGTATACTACAAAAACTAAAGTTTCGTACCCTACCCACCTTGTAGTCACTAAGTTGCTGCTTCATGTTACTCAATAGTGCAGTGCTCCAATGGTAAACTGTGGGTCTCATGCACTCCATTGCATAGAACATCAATGGTCGCGAGGCTTGGTGGAGTGATGCTAGACCAACTATCCTACTGAGTGCCACTAGTATGGCCTTCAGTCCTAGCACCTGAATAGAGTTTGTCGGGATTTGACTCCCAACCTTTTCTGTGTCCAAAAAATAGTATACTGCAATGTACTCATCAATGGTGAAGCCACCTCTGGACCTGCGAGAGTGTAGTTTCACCACCTCTCCCGGTCGGGACAATCCAATAATGAAATATATGTCCTCCACCTCTATAGTGAGGGAAATCCCTTCGATATGGAAAGACTCTGAGTCTGGATCCTAGTAGTCTACTAGCATCTGCAGGAGTCTTGGTTTGGCCCTCAGGCTGCCAAGACACCAAAAACTGTATAGCCCACATGCACATAGAGCTTGTTGAGCCATCAAATCACCCCGAACAGCCTCTTCTACATCTCCATGTTCCCTCTCCCTCCATTCTAGAACCATCCTACACATTAAAAATAATTTTTGGTCATTATTTACCTTAAAAAACCATGTGTGTGGCCGCATACGCGGGTTTGGGAGGTTTTTCCGCGTATAGCCAACCCTATACATGAAAAAAGCCCCTATTTTCGCGTGGGCCGAAACGACCAATTTAGACTGGTCTAAAAGTCAAAAATTGACCATGGAAATTGAAAACATTTACATCAAAATGGAAGAGGAGGACATGAGAAGTTTCCTGGAACAAAGGGTGTCAAATTTCACCGGACGAAGCTCCTGGAATTCGCGTTTGAAGTTATGAGCTCAATTGGGTAAAAATTTCAAATGATATGTAATTTTTGAATTTTTTACTATTTATAAAAAAAAATTGAAAAATTTGAAATGTTTTTCACCCTTTCTATAGTTTTGGACCGTTTCTGACCATTTTGGACCGTTTTGGACTAATCTAATGATGTACGAGTCCGTTTTGAGCGTCGTTTCGACCATTATTTTTCCCCATTCGTGCCGCTCTCAGGTATTATGTATAAACTGACATATATGTTAGATTTCATATCCATGTGCATTTTGCATGACCTTATGCCATTTCATTATAGCCTTAGGTACGAACCCATTATATCTTGTTACAGAACCTTCTTGCTGTTATAGAAGTGACATGATGTGAATGTAGAGCTTGACCATACATGGGTGCCCTAGTTATCTCCTTTATTGCATTTGGTTCCCATGCTGACATTTTTTCCTTTAGGGTGTGGGAGTCCTTTGTATAGTATTTCCATGTCTTTGTGCAAGAGCCTCATACTCCTCTTGATCTTTTTGTTGGCCTTTTTCCCCAAGACTCCCTTATGTCAAGTTGTAATTGCATTATCATGAGTTTTTCCTGCCTCATTGAGCCTTATGATGGCTTCCCTGACTTTGATTATCAGCCATATAGCCCGAGCTTGTCTCATGTCTAGCCACGCAAAGCCATTATATATATCCTTTGCAACTTGATTCCCCATTTTTACCGGGAGGGGACTTTCCCCCGAGTGTCGTTATCCTACACATGTGTCCTTGCATTGAGCATAGGCATGTTCCATTGCTTGGAACTAGTTTGTTTGCCCATTTGACACTCATCTCCTCCTAGTCTGTAACTATAGATCACTTTTATTCTTTTTCAAGCTTTTTAAAATATTTGAAAAGGTCCAAAAAAAAAATCAAAAAACCAAAAAGTCGGACAAGAAAAGTTGTTGTCTTTGGAAGCAATCGAGTCGTGTCTCCTTCGAACAGAGCACTGTATATTACATCTGTTGGTTGGGTTAATAGTTTGACTTTAGGAGCTGTACTCATTTCTCTAAGTTTATCTCCATTGACTAGTTAAGCTTCCAGTCCCTATGGAAACTCTGTCCATGCCTCCTATGTCACAGAGATGTCTCAGTTTTGTATATCGAGTCTATGCTACCTACATTCAGTCACCATTTTCCTTTATTCTCTTGTTCGAAGGAAGTTATAACCTAATTCTGCCATTCCTCAATTCTCTTGACTTTACATGTCGGTCATTCCCAGTACTGATATTGGTTCGTGCACTTTATGATCGAGTCCTTCCACATTATACAGCCTTGCTGAGTACCTCATTTTGGATGATGAGGGATGCATTAATTCCCTCCTTCCAGTGTATTTCATCCCATCGACTTCAGATCATTTATTCTGGGATAGGAATCTAGAGTCATTTTTGAGTGCCTTGAGACTTGCAGTCATCAGTGGCAGGTTCTCTCACCATTGACAGTTTTGGGAATACATCAATGTCCCCTGATCGATAGATCCTTTCAAGTGTTTGACCTCAACACATTTATTCACACTTTCTTAGTTTTCACTCTAGTACCTTGATGCCCATTTTCATTATCGGTGGGTGATCTCGTGTCTGTTAACAATATACATCAATGAACGGTAATCAGACGATGGACTACTATGTTTGACCTCAACACCTCTATTCACATAGTAGGACATGTACTCGTAGCAGATTATGTAGAAGACCTTCCAGATTGGTGGAATTTCATACATGCTACCTCCCTTATCGTGCCAGTGTTTATAAGATTTCAGCTCTCGTGACTTGATTCCAGTATACGTCAGATATTTTCAGCCATTATGGAGATCTTGATCCATTATATATCTTCAACCTTCATGGAGATCATGATCCTTTGTATATCTTCATCATGGAGATTCTGATCTATCTATATTGTATGTGGCTATGACCACACATGTCATATTTTTTGTCATACCTATTCATGACCATTGTACTCTTATGTATCTAGGATTGCTCTATCTACTTGTAGTTATGTGCAGAGTTTGATTATTGTATTATACTGTCAGATGGCTGGTTCTTCCACCTGGTTCTTCATCACTCCACTTCTGGGATGGACTTATAATGTATTTCATCCATCGTATGACCCCTCTGACCTCACACATTAGGGGGCATCTGTTACAGCTGATTTTACCACACATGGTAGATCACATCTTTATGGCCTTCCCTGTCCCTTTGCAGACTCTTTAGACCCCATGGACCATTTTTGTACCTTTGATGTTTCCAATATCATCCCTAAAAATATGCATTATTTTCTATATGCAACTTTTAAACCTATTCTCACGTATATACGCGGATTTGACCCTTAAACCCGTGTACATCGGGATGTGTGCAAAAGGCCAAATAGTTTTAGAGTTTTCCTTGATGTGGATCTGAATCACTTGTCTCTTGGCCTTCCATATTCCTTGAGATTGCTCGGATTTGACCTTCTATTACCCCATTGAAGCACTATATAAGGAACCCTTTGGATACATTGAAAGGAGAGGAATTGAAGAGCAAGAAAACTATAGTCCATTGTTGCTGGAGCTTATACTTGAGTCTACATTCTTTTGTCCCTTGGAGCACTTTGTGCTCTTCCCAAGATTGCCTTTTCTAGTGAGCTTTCTATCGAGAGATGGAGGATTGAAGTGGTGAAGGCCCAGGTGGAGGACTTAGTTTCTATGATTTGCAGACGTGCCGATAGAGGTTGTCACTATTGTAAT
Organism: Pseudotsuga menziesii; assembly: GCA_001517045.1. Taxonomy (NCBI): domain Eukaryota; kingdom Viridiplantae; phylum Streptophyta; class Pinopsida; order Pinales; family Pinaceae; genus Pseudotsuga; species Pseudotsuga menziesii. Next base: position 98,156 of record LPNX010856085.1, read on the forward strand.
CTCTGATTTATATCAATAGAAATATCTTTTCCTGTCCAATAATGTGTATTTAAATGAGTATTGAATCCATGGATGTTTTTAAGTGCTTATATTTATTGATTATATATGCTAGAGTAGGTCTAACACAATTATATAGCATGCTTGTCTTGTTTGTTGAATGTTGAGAGAGCAAATTATCAATACAAGCTAGAGTGGAAAAGCTCAACGGGGATATACATCAACCATCCGGAATAAGGTATGTATCGAGATCCTTTAGTGTTAGATGTTTGGTTTCTCTTGCATATAGGAAAGGATTGATTTCTGTGGTTACTCTGTCTGTTGTGGTACCCCAAGCCATATGAAGTTTTGTCCGTAACACAGATCATGGATGTTGAAGAGTGTTTTCGTGGCCATGCTCAGTGATTTAAAAAAAGGACAAAGTTTCTTTAACAAAATTTTTAATTCCGCATGAAAATTGGGCATGGGTATGTGACAATATCCCTCAAAGGAGGTCCAAGGAGAATAATAGAGATGTGATTTTATTCTATTGTAGGTTTAGAGTGTGAGACTAGATCATTTCCTAAATATTTTTGTGTGATTTTTTATATGTGAGTACATTTATGCTATATGATAGAGAGTCATCGATTCACCCATGTGACTTCCATTGTTTGAGAATACAATTTTGCATTATAGGAGGGAAGTTGTTTCTTTTTGTGTTGAAGTATTATGAGTGGGACGCCACACTGTGAAGAATAGAACCATGAGAATCACTAATTGGAGAGGATATTTCGTGAGCAACTACAGGGGAATGTTCACTTTATCTTGAGCATGATCATGATAGTTTTAATATTGAGAATGGGGAGCCATCCAAAAGACATTGTTGTGTAGATCCTATCTCTTTAATTAATGGCATGATTGTCATGTTTTTGTTGGGATGCGCACCCTAACGGTCCTTAAGGTGGGTAACTCCAGATGTTCTTGGGAGTCTTGTAAGAATTACAACTCAAAATAGTCTTAGGAGTTGGGTAAAAGCCTTATATTGTAAGAAACCCATGGTTTAAGACCAGGGTTTGGGGTTCGGGGTGCCCATGGTTTAAGTCCATGGTTTTGTTATAGTGCGCTATATAAATAGGCACTTGTGTAAAGAAATGAGGTTAGGTTTTTGGATGTAAGAAGAATTAAGGCGAAGCTAAGGCTATTTTGTAAGAGAAGGTTAAGTCCCAGTTGTGTGCGTGGACGACCTCTGCAGCTGTGTGCGCAGAGGGTTTGTAAGTGATTAAGGAGATCTGCAGCTGTGTGCGCAGAGGCCTGCTACTGTGTGCGCGGCTTTGAGGACTTGAAGAGATCTGCAGCTGAGTGCACAGATCAGAACTGTGATTTTGTAGAAAAGTTGAATAAAACACAGTTCTGTGGACGTAACCCCTACCCTGGGGGTGAACCACATTATATTTGGTGTTGTGGTTCTTTGTGTTATTTCTTTTATGTTCTTGTATGCATTGATAATTAGATATATCTGATAAATAAGATCACTGCTAATAAATAGCTTCGCTGTGAATTCCCAGTAACGGGTTGAGCAAGTCACTGTTTGTTTATTTATCTGCGAAGTTATATATATGAATGTCGGAGCTCTGTGTTAATTGATTATAAGTTATTAAAGAATAAAGGTACAGTAATATCCCTCTTCTGCTTGCAGAAACCTGATTCTGCGGCACCCCATAGCTGTTTCGGGTGAGACTGCAACCTGTTCGCAGGTTGTTGCTGAAAGGGCCAACACTGTGGGTCTTTTGTTGGTGCGAAGCAAAAGGATTAAAACCCGGGTCTGCCCTATTTCCCAATAGTTTTGCTACTAGAGACTCTATCTAAATCCGTTACCTAGATATCACAATAAGTGTTACCAAATCTGAGTGGTTATCAATGATGAATTGTTAGAAAGAGAATAAATTCTTGGTGTATTTTTTTATTTTTTTTAGTGATGTCTCTTGCTTCCGTTGTATTAATTTTTTTGGATTTTCAATGATGGGTATAATTTAAGAAGAACATATTGGAGTCATATTTGAAGTTGTGGTATTGAAGGGTCATTGGTTGGTGACATGTAGATCTGTGGATAATGAATGCATTGAAGAGAGAAGACAATGAATCATATTTATGTTTCCACTATGGGGAGAAAAGATGCCTCAACCCAATTAATTGATGTGATCTGTTTGTTATCTATGTATTGTTGTAAAGTGAGGTGAGATCAAAAGAATGTGCTAGAGAGACACTAATATATAGTGATCTAAAGAAATATTTGTTCCTTGAGCATATAATTGTTGTCTAAGATCGATCAACTTTCAATTGGAGGCATGTGCGAAGATCAAGAAAAGATAAAAGACGCACACCATGTTCTATCTAGTTTGCATGAATAACATGAATTTTGTGATAATTAGAGGATTCACCTCTAGTTCCTAATGTTGTTATTGCATTTAGTGCAGATCAGTGTCCAGAGAAGAGAGGAAACGATAATTTGTGTGCAACTTGTTAATTTTTATTGAATGTGAAAGTTTTAAAGTATTGTATATTTTTTTATTATTCCTACTTTTAAAATTTTGTGTGAAGAAAACAAATGAATAATGAATCCATAAAGCAGACTAACTTAAATTAGATCGTTGTGTGCAAAAGCCCTGCCTGGCCACTAGATGGTCAATAGTTTTGTTTTGTCTATAGTATGTTATAAGTTGCTAGGTCTTGTGAAGACAAGAAAATTAATTAGAAGTTATCCTTGTATTTTTATGTGTTTGAGTATAGTTCAAGTTGTATGATTGACTTTTGACTACTTTTCTGACAAATGAAGGGCATCCATGGATATGTTGGTAGAATGAAGTATGCCAATATTGTTATTCATTACAAGTGAGTTAATGGTGGTTAGAAGAAGATGTATATTAAATGGATCAAAGTTGTAATATTGAAGTTTGTGGTTGAGAAAGAGTGTAGTTCATTATATTTAAGAGTGGATCAAGATGATAATGAAGACCACACCAGACAAAGATGAGAGTCCAAACATTATGTGTATTATTATTTGTAATGTTAACATTATATGGGGGTGTTATGTCCCCATTTTGGTGACATATGGATCATCGTATTATCCATTCAATACCTATGGGTCTAGGAGAAAATTTCATTAAATGTTGCGATGTGTTTTGGACAAGGCATTATTTATCTAGGAAATTTAAAAACTATAATGTTGAAATGATTCATAGCTATTTTTATTTTTATAAATAAATTAATGTTTTGATAAGTATTGATGATTATGTGTCCAATAGGGTACACATGAGATAATACTTTGACCATAAGAATCTTGACAAATAAATAAGTTAGGAGAAATAATCCAAAAGCAATTAATAATAAGGAAACTAGATAAAGCAAGGAAAAGATGGCAAAAGGTAGAAAAGCAGAAAAAATAGTGCAAAGAAGAAAAGTATTGGAAAACCAGAACAAAGCACTAAATCTAGGAAAAGCATCTTGAAACAAGAAAAGCAATGAATAAAGAAGTAAAATCAAGAAAAAACATGATAAAACAATAAAGAAAAATAAGGGCACAGGTAAAACATAAAGCAAAAAGAAAAGATTTGGAAAGAAGCAAGTCCAAAAATTTGTCATGAAAGTTCATCGAACCAAGTATCTTGCAAAAGAACTCATTCATCCTATAAATACAGGTAATTTTTCCCTACTCACATCTTTTGGTTGTTTTAGTTTTGGTTTTGGAGTGCGTTGAACCTTGAATTCGACATGTGCCCATGTTGCTTCTTCATCCAAAGAGAGGGATGATGGAATATAGCCATTATAATTTTGTTTATTGTAGGTCCTCAAGTTCGATAAACTTTATATGATATTTGGAAAGGAGAATTGATATGTCTCTGGTTCGAATTCTATATTTTTCCACTTTCTTCTACTTTCTCCAGTTTCATGAAAGATGTCAAGTCCCTAATGTTTCTATGAATATTATTGGATCCCATTCAATGTATATGCAATTATTTGAATATATATTAGTAGTTCTAAACTCAATAAAATGCATAAGTCTGCATTTCCTACAAACTTTCCATACCTTCTATAGAATTCCACTAATTTTAGCTAGTTTTCAGTAATTTATCAAAATATCAACTTCTATCAATTTTGTTGGTTCCTAAATATTGTTAAGACATTAATGAACACATTACATGCCTTACTTTTTAAATTCAAAGGTCCCTAAGTTTGTTTGGGAATCCTTGAATAGAGATTAGTTGAGTTGTCTCGGGATTGTCTCATCAATTGTGATCCCCAAACTCTACCAATTCGAAGCTAAACTGTTATAAAACTAAAAATTATATTTTTAATGACTATTTGAATGGTTTTGGGTACATTTACAATGTTGTTGCAAATTCTTTTGTTCAACCAATCCATTTCTTTCCATAGTTTCTCCCCCTAGTCCCGCCCTCAGGAAGTGTCAAGTTAAGCCAATGCCAAGGATATAGTTTGCATATGTTGGTGTACCAAGGTATCCTTGGAGTAGAATTCATAAGTATTTGATTTTTTAATATAAATGGTCCCATTACATTATGCAATGGATACTTGATTTAGTGCATCTCATATTTCCATCATTACATGAGGGTTTTTATTTGGTGTGACTAGATTCTGATTTGCATATTATTGCATGATTTTAAGCCTCTGATATATTTGTTTCAGACCTGCAATTTAATTTTACAGATCCATTCCCTTAGTTTGTGTGAATTTGGAAAGGTCCCATTGTGTTTGGAATTGATTAAGTCAATCCTAGTTTTTCAACTCTAGCACCTAGTTCAATTTTTTTTTTATTTAGATCTTTGTGTTTTAGTTAATATATTCATAGATATGATTAGGGATATTATAGTGGTATATAATTACTTTCATCTACTCCTGTGCAATGTAATCCCTCTGCTGAAGAAATATTGTAGATCACATCTCAAGTTGCAGCTATGAGGCTTGTACCAGTAGTTGAAGATATTGACTTTAAGCAATTTGTAGAAGAAGAAATACTCTATGTTGATGGATGCCTAACAAGAGTTGAGAATGATTACTTATATAATCAATCATATAGAGAAGAAATAAGTTCTAATATTCCAATAGTTAATAAATACTTGGAAAAGGTAATAGAAGTATCTGAAAACATGCCCCAATGCTACCATGAGTATCTAGCATTGGGTAAGGATATTTGTGCAGCCATGAATTTCAAGGATTATGTCTATCTCATGTATGGATTTTTTCCTCAAAAGGTTAATGAGTATTATTTCAAGATCAACAAACCATCCATAGAGGAACCAGGTTGTTCCACCTCTCTGAGTAAACACTAAGAAGAAGGAAACAAAGGTGAATATTCATCAAATCCAGTTGCATCTTCAATAATTATGATATTATTTGGTTTCTCTTCAAGAAAATATTCCAAATTTTTTTATCTGAGCACCACTTAATATGGATAATTCTCAATTTTACTGGAGGAGAATGGAAATGAAGCAGAAGCATAGATCCATGAGGTGGAGTGCAAGTCACTTCCAAGTGACTACATGAGAGAATAAATTTGTGTAGAAGAATATGAAGAGGCACCATGCACAACTAAAGACATAGCATCCCATGATAATGTTTCTACCACTATGGGAGGTGAATTCGCTACTAGTTTCTCTATGGGTGATTCCCATATCACTGCTAAGGATATTGGTTCACTTGATTATGTGAGACATATTTTGGATCAGATCCAAAAGAATAATATAAATCAGATTTAGAGTCACCAATTGAGCTTCATAATGAAGTATAAGAAAATCCAAAACTACTTGGTTGTGAAACTAAGAGTTTGGTGAAAGAGAAAGGCACCATAGTTCCCCCACATGACGATGAAGCACCAAAGTATGATGTGATTTCTGATATTTGGAAATATCACATATCATTATAACCCTTAGAGTTACCCTCCACTTCATACCATGGAAGTGATTTTGTAAAATATTATAATGTTGAATTTTATGTTGAGAACAAGATATATGTTGTGGATCCATTCCACAAGAAAGATGATCTTATGTGCCATCCATTGGAAGGAGAAAAGTTTGGTGGAGGATATTATTTATGAGACACATCATTTGAGTGGATCATTTAAGGAGGACCAAAAGAAGCTTATGGAAACCACGAGGAACTTTGTTGACACCAATTCCTTGGTGAGAAGATGTTGTTGGAAATCTTCTGGAGGAGAGTTGGAAGGAGAATTCTTTTTGGGAGAGTTCATAGCACTCAAAGAAGTAGTGATCAAGATGAAGGAGAGTTACATGAACTTACTTTTAGATAGAGAACATCTCCTCATGGTGGTTGAAATGTACCATTGTGCACTCAAGAAGGAATCATACAAGTATGAAAGGATACATAATGAATAGAAGGCTACATGTGATTATTTGAAGAGCACCCTCTAAATCTCTTCAAGAGTCAAGGTTGAACATTGATTAACTTCAGAAGGAGTTGAATGTATCACACCCTCCATCCTACAGGTAAAATGATCATGTGCACATGGTATGGTATGTAAGTTTTAAATCTGTTTAGATAAACAAAGAATACATATCATTTTAAGAAAAATAGAGATTACACCATTGCATTCACACATAAACACAAATATTTACCATGGAATCCCTTAACTAGGAAAACCAAAAAACCTTGGACCCTCACTTCCTATTTTCTCATTATCATTATGAATCCTCACAATACAAAATATAGGTATTCAACAACATAAAATACCCTAATGTGTTAACCTGGATTAGAAAATAGACTCCAATCCCTTAAGCGGGATTAAGTTACATATTTTTATAAAATTCCCCTCATACGCAATGCTAACATGTGCACCTCTCCTCCACATACACATGTACAGAATATAACATATACCCAACATGGGATAATTTGGATGTGATGGAGGAACCTCATGTGGAGGATAAACATGAGGAAGATGCATATTTGCAGTTGCTTGTGAACAATCATGATGAAAAATATTTTGTCCAAGCACTTGTTGGGTTTGAGAATAAGGATGAAGAGTTCTTAGATATGGGAAAGGTAGTTGAGGAAATTTCAATTGAATAAAATAGAAAATGTAATTATCTATTCATGGATTGGGTAGATAAATATATGACTATAATGGAGGACCAAGAATGCACAAGTATTGTTCACATATGTAAAGAATTGTTTGACATGCATTTGTTGAAAGAAAGAATTCATGAGTTGCTTATATAGAAATACGCTTTTTATTTAAAGAAGGAATATGATCATATTACATATGGATCAACAAATAAATATGTTCATTCACTCATTAATTGGGTGGATAGATGCATCATTAAGATGTAAACTTAGGAAGGTAAATGTTCTTTTTGTGTTTGCAATGGAATTTTTATTATAACTAACATTTCCTTAACATGTAAGTAGCAACAAAGATATATTTTTCAGCCATTAGATACTTCCCATGAACATGCACATGAATATTGGGGGTGCCACCAAATGGCAGATTTCAAATCACCATGCAAGAGAAATTAAGCTTGCAGTCATGGCATGTTGAAAACAATAGTGCATGCAAGAAGAAATCTAGACCAAGGTGAGATCCAAACATTGTTGGATATAATTCCAATGATGTTCAATGTAATGTTGCATAAACCATGGGATTTTGGAATTCCATGGTGTAACAAAGTGCTCTTGATGGAATGTGAGAGTGGAAGAATGAAAGATATTCAGTGGGATCCAGGAAGGAAAGCTAGCGTGCATTTCCATAATTTCATCCATGAGGATAAATGGTTTGATTTCCTACATGGAAAATAATTTTATGGATGGACTCAATACTCTCCTGCTTCATGAGTGGAGATTTTCATGAATATTTTGGTGGAAACACTAAGAAATTTAGAGGAGGGACTAGGAAAAACTTCCTCAATATGAGATTAATTTGGGCCCTTGGGATCATATTTAGTCTCAACTATTTTAGCTCGAGGATTCATGTAGAAGTATGTGGGATGTAGACACCTCTCAAGAGGAAATATATGCATAAGGTTAAGTCTTCTCCCAAAATTTAAATCCAATTTGGCCAACACCATATGATTCTATTGAAAGAAAAGGTTTTGCAAGAAACATATCCATGTTTCCATTATGACCATTATGAATTTTTATGCATGAGAATTGGCTTGGTTAGCGTTCCTATCGTGTCACCATCTTACATGAGAATATCATATATCAAGCACTTTGGTAAGCTTGTGTTGATTCTATTTGATTACATTTTGGTTCATGGTAGGATGTTGAAAGAAGTGCACCTTTGGTTTGAAAGCTATGTTATGAATTTGGGTAGATCAATCATTGTATATCAATTTATTGAACATGAAGTTGGAAGGATAGAGATATTGCATTTTGGTCCTATGATTAAGCATGGTTAGGATGGTGCACCAAGTAGAGATTCATTTTAATTAATAACATATATGGCTTCCCAAGGAGGTAAAGAAGTATCCTATGGGGATGAGGAATCTGGGAGAGTTATCAAAGGAATGGAAGTTTACCAATGAATTATTATTTCCAACCTAAGTGTTTCAAGAATAGGTTGGCCATTCTACATGTTTTGTACAATTTCAATCAAAACCTTGCAACACAATTAGTCATGGATTATTTTGAAAGAAATTCAATTAATGAGTTGATGGTGATGGATCTAAAATGAAAGATTTCCTAAGAAGTCATCTATGAAGGATATGAAGTTCAAATGGTGTATGCAACAACTTGCAAAAGTTTGCGAAAGAGTTCCCACATGTTCTATCATTCAAAGTTTCCCTTGCGTGAGGACAAGCAAGTTTTGGGAGAACATGACTATAATGTCCCCATTTTTGTGACATATGGATCATCCTATTAGCCGTTCGGTACCTATCGTTTTAGGAGAGAATTTCATTAAATTTTGGGATGAATTTTGGACAAGGAATTATTTATATAGGAAATGTAATAATTATAATGCTAAAATGATTCTAGTTATTTTTATTTTTATAAATAAATTAGTGTTTGGATAAGTATTAATGATTATGTGTCTAGGAGGCCACATAAGAGATAATAATTTGACCATAATAATCTTGACAAGAAAGGAATTTAGGAGAAATAATCCAAAAACACCGAAAAAAAAATGAAACTAGATGAAGCAAGGAAAAGCTAGCGGAAGGCAGTAGAGAAAAAAAAGCATTGGAAAAGCATAATAAAGTCATAAAGAAAGAAAAGGAGGATGAAAGAAGAAAATAAATGAAAAAAGAAATAAGATCAAGACAAGAAGGATAAATTAGTAAAGAAGTAAAGTAGGATAAGGCAGGTAAAGCAGAAAGCAAAAAAGAAAAACTTTGGAAAGCAGCAAGTCCAAAACTTGCTCATGAAGGTGCATTGAACCAAGTAGCTTGCACAAGAAGTCATTCATATTATAATAAAAAGAAATTTTATCTCTAATAACATATTTTGGTTGTTTGAATTTTGGTTTTGTAGTTCTCTAAGCCTTCAATTCGACTCGGAAGATGTGCCCCTAGTCACAAGTGGGAGATATGTCACTGCTGCTTCTTTAGATAGATGAATCTTTAGCTAGAGATACGCATGATGGAATAAATCCATTATAATTGTGCTTACCACATGTCCTGAAGTTAAATCAAGCTAATTCAAGAGTCATAAAGGAGAATTGTTAAGTCTCCAATTCAAATTCTATAGTTCTTCTAATTTCTTCAACTTTCTCCAGTTCTATGAAAGATGTCAAGTCCCTAATGTTTCTGAAAATACTCTTGGATCCCATTAAATTTATATGTAATTATATGAATATATATTTTCAGTTATGAAATCAATAAAATGCAGAAGTATGAATTTCCTACAAGCTTTTCATACCTTCTCTAGAATTGCACTAATTTTAGCTAGTTTTCAATAATTTATCAAAATATCAACTTCCACTTAATCAAATTCAATTATATTGGTTACTGGAAATTTTGAATACACTAATGAACACATTTTGTGGCTTAATTTGTAAGTTCAATGGTCCCTAAGGTTGTTTGGGAATCCTTGAATCAAGAATAGTTGAGTTGTTGTGGAATTGTATTAGTCAATTTTTATCCCCAAAATCTACCAATATGAAACTATTTTTTATAAGCCAACAAATAATATCAGTAATAAGTATTTTAAGGGTTTTGGCTCTGGGTCCACTGTTGGTGCAAGTATTGTATTTAACCAATCCATGTCTTTCCATATTTTTTACCCTTAGTATCTCCCTCAATGTTATAGCCTAAAATGAAACATCTCTTCCTATGACCACTTTCACATGTTTCCATCACATGTCGACACTTCCATGATGACACTCCATGAAAACTCACTGCTAGTCACTCAAAAAACTCCATGATTGGAGGAGACAAATATAGATTTATGTAACTCCATTTGACCTCTTCTATAGAGCATCAGAAAGGTATTTGAATAAGGAAAAACTTTTTAGAATATACCAAACCCTAAAAATACATGGAAATACCCTTAAAAGAGAGATTGTTTGACCCATTCATGATTTTGATTAAGCAAACCTGTGACTTTGCCTTGACACTCGCGACTCTGCTTCATAAAACCCACGAATTTCCCTTGAAGTGGAAAAATTATGATAATTATCGAATTAGAGGTGGTTTGGGTGGTTTTGGAACTGGTTGTGCAGTTGTAATTGATCCTTATTCGACCCTAACTCTTCATAAAACTATATAAGAGAGAGAGAGAGAGAGAGAGAGAGAGAGGTCCATGAAGGGGGCTTAACCTTTGCATTGTTATGCTGGTGGAATTGGGAATCTCATCCCCCCTACTTTTTCCATAGATGTCATCTTCCTATGCTGCAAAGCTTGGAGGTTGAGATCCTTGGAGAAGAGGAGGAGAACTAGATCAAGGTTTCGTGAGGTGCCTAGCTTGAGGAGAAGGTAAACTTTGTACTTATTCCACTTGATAATAAAGATGTGATGTTATTTCCTTTCCAAATAATTGTATGATTGATGTTGAATATATTCTTATGATTATATGATGATGCTTATCAGACTAGGGTTTCATGTTTTATTGAATATGACCTGCTTCCATGTAGTCAATTTGGTTTGAGGAAGGTTAAGCTTGTTTTGTAGGTCTCTTGGAGAAAGAGGAGCCATAGGAAGAGTGAAGGGAATCTTGGATCAGCCTTTAGTAGATAAGGTATGAACCTATCATACCTTTGAATATTTCTTATATTTTCTTACAAAAATTGATGCATTAGTATTTAAACCCTAGTATGTTGGTGGCCTCTTAACCCCCAGCCATAGAAACACTTTCCTCTACAATAGAACAGGTGACCCCACTGCCAAGGCCTTGTTTGTTTTGGGGTTTCCTTACCTTTATTCCAATGTATTTAAGGTTTTAGGTCCTTCTTACAAGTTAGGAGCAACTTTTAAACCTGTTAGGACACCTCCTATTCCTTTATAGTGCAGTTTTGCCCATTTCTGGGACTTCCAACACCCACTCACAGCTTTTACACTACACAGTGGCGAGTTCAGGATGTACTTGCAGCCTTCATTAAGAAAACCTATGATTTATTGGTAGGAAATCATGACCTTTCCTAAGTAAACTCACGAGTTCCTTGGAACAATTTTTTTTCAACTTTTTAAAGCCTCTTTAGGGTGTTTTAAGGTTGTCTGAAGGGTCTTTATGGGTCCTTTGTCTGTGCATGACCCCAGGGAAGTATCATCTCCTATTTAGGGTTCTCTTGATCTAATTTGTAATTTCTTTTCAATTCTTTAACGTGTTATGGTTTCTCCCCCACCCCCGACATCTTTCTTTGGCTTGACCTTGTTGGGAAAGGTGTTGAGCAGCCTCTTTTTACAAGTCTAGAATGAACCTTAGAGCTTCTTGACCCTTGAACTTTGTTTTGATCTTGTTGTTAAGTCTCTCCATGCCAAAGTGGTTGTCTTGTTTACCTTTGCAAGACTCCCTTCCTAGAGGATACAAAAATAAAATGCATAAGTATGAATTTCCTACAAGATTTTCATACCTTCTCTAGAATTGCACTAATTTTAGCTAGTTTTCAATAATTTATCAAAATATCAACTTCCACTTAATCAAATTCACTTATATTGGTTATTGGAAATTTTTAATACACTAATGAACACATTCTATGGCTTAATTTGTAAGTTCAATGGTCCCTAAGGTTGTTTGGGAATCCTTGAATCGAGAATAGCTGAGTTGTTGTGGAATTGTATTAGTCAATTTTGATCCCCAAAATATACCAATACGAAACTATTTTTTATAAGCCAACAAATAATATCAGTAATAAGTATTTTAAGGGTTTTGGCTCTGGGTCCACTGTTGGTGCAAGTATTGTGTTTAACCAATCCATGTCTTTCCATATTTTTTACCCTTATTCTCTCCCTCAATGTTATAGACTAAAATGAATCATCTCTTTCTATGACCACTTTCACATGTTTCCATCACATGTCGACACTTCCATGATGACACTCCATGAAAACTCACTGCTAGTCACTCAAAAAACTCCATGATTGGAGGAGACAAATATAGATTTATGTAACTCCATTTGACCTCTTCTATAGAGCATCAGAAAGGTATTTGAATAAGGAAAAAAATTTTAGAATATACCAAACCCTAAAAATGCATGGAAATACCCTTAAAAGAGAGATTGTTTGACCCATTCGTGAGTTTGATTAAGCAAACCTGCGACTTTGCCTTGACACTCGCAACTCTGCTTCATAAAACCCGTGAATTTCCCTTGAAGTGGAAAAATTATGATAATTCTCGAATTAGAGGTGGTTTGGGTGGTTTTGGAACTGGTCGTGCAGTTGTAATTGATCCTTATTCAACCCTAACTCTTCATAAAACTATATAAGAGAGAGAGAGAGGTCCATGAAGGGTGCTTAACCTTTGCATTGTTATGCTGGTGGAATTGGGAATCTCATCCCCCATACTTTTTCCATTGATTTTATCTTCCTATGCTGTAGAGCTTGGAGGTTGAGATCCTTGGAGAAGAGGAGGAGAACTAGATCAAGGTTTCGTGAGGTGCCTAGCTTGAGGAGAAGGTAAAATTTGTACTTATTCCACTTGATAATAAAGATGTGATGTTATTTCCTTTCCAAATAATTGTATGATTGATGTTGAATATATGCTTATGATTATATGATGATGCTTATCAGACTAGGGTTTCATTTTTTATTGAATATGACCTCCTTCCATGTAGTCAATTTGGTTTGAGGAAGGTTAAGCTTGTTTTGCAGGTCTCTTGGAGAAAGAGGAGCCAGAGGAAGAGTGAAGGGAATCTTCGTTCAGCCTTTAGTAGATAAGGTATGAACCTATCATACCTTTGAATATTTCTTATATTTTCTTACAAAAATTGATGCATTAGTATTTAAACCCTAGTATGTTGGTGGCCTCTTAACCCCCAACCATAGAAACACTTTCCTCTAAAATAGAACAGGTGACCCCACTGCCAAGGCCTTGTTTGTTTTGGGGTTTCCTTACCTTTATTCCAATGTATTTAAGGTTTTAGGTCCTTCTTACAAGTTAGGAGAAACTTTTAAACCTATTAGGACACCTCCTATGCCTTTATAGTGCAGTTTTGACCATTTCTGGGACTTCCAACACCCACTCGCAACTTTTACACTACACAGTGGCGAGTTCAGGATGTACTTGCAGCCTTCATTAAGAAAACCTATGATTTATTGGTAGGAAATCATGACCTTTCCTAAGTAAACTCATGAGTTCCTTGGAACAATGTTTTTTCAACTTTTTTAAGCCTCTTTAGGGTGTTTTAAGGTTGTCTGAAGGGTCTTTATGGGTCCTTTGTCTGTGCATGACCCCATGGAAGTATCATATCCTATTTAGGGTTCTCTTGATCTAATTTGTAATTTATTTTCAATTCTTTAACCTTTTATGGTTTCTCCCCCACCCCCCGCCTCTTTCTTTGGCTTGACCTTGTTGGGAAAGGTGTTGAGCAGCCTCTTTTTGCAAGTCTAGAATGAACCTTAGAGCTTCTTGACCCTTGTTTGTTTTGATCTTGTTGTTAAGTCTTTCCATGCCAAAGTGGTTGTCTTGTTTACCTTTGCAAGACTCCCTTCCTAGTGAGGCTATATCTAGTTTCAGGGAAGCCTAGGGCGTGTTAGTGGGCTAAATATAAAGAGTCTATTTACTTTGTTTGTATTACTTGCATGCATCAGTTTGTAGGCTATCTTTTCTTTCACATTCATAAAGAAAAAGTAAAAAGAACAAGTTGTTGCTTTATGTGCATGTGGATTAGGGTTTAGCCTTAAATGCATTGTATGCCTTTGTTTCTTGAAAATATAAAAAGAAGTTTTTCTTTCGTGGCCTTCAATTTTCAGTTTGGAAAAGAAAAGAGAAGTAGGAGTTTTATTTTTCATTTTAATTTCAATTTTATTTAGTCATCTTGTTTCTACTTTCGAGTCAAAAACCATTGGTTTCACCTCTGCCACCTTTGAGTAATCAGCAACCCTTAAAAATAATGTTTAATATCTAAAATACATTAGTAACAAATTCTATCTAGGGCTACACACACTAGTCTAGGCTGGTGTTTTGGGTTAGGTACATATTTACCTACCCAAAACTTTAAACTCAAACATAGTGTCCTTTCTTCAGTAAATCCAACTTCGTAGAGAAACATACCAGAAAGCTCCTCTAACACATGAGTCAAGCACGAGGTCATGCATGTTTGGGGACTTACTCAGTACCTCCTTTTGGCCCCGTGCGGTTCCTGGTACTATTTGAGTTTCGAGCTTAGATATCCTTCCCATGTGCATCGACTGGACTGACGACTATTCAACTGACCTTCCTTTGTGATTTTAGTAGCCTTAGTATCTATACTTCTATGGCTCTACATATTTTATGGTGGAAGGATATTTCTACTATACCTAGGGCACGCTCGGTATATGCACATTTATGTCATCCGTGCATTTTTGCCTTCTGTATATGCACATTTTTCCTTTTGTATATGTGCATTTACGAAAGGTAGAAATGCGCATATACAAAGGCACAAATGCACATATATGGAAGAGAGCTTCCGTATATGTGCATTTTTCCTTTTGTAAATGCGCATTTACATAAAGAAAAATGCGCATATATGGAAGCTCTCTTTTTTATATGCGCATTTTTATATTTCGTATATGCACATTTTTCCTTCTATATATGTGCATTTACAAAAGGTGGAAATGTGCATTTACGGAAGAAAAAATGCACATATATAGAAGAGAGGAAGAGAGCTTCCGTATACATAGCACATTTTTCCTTCCATAAATTCCATAAATTCTCATTTACAGAAGGAAAAATGCGCATATACGGAATCTCTCTTATGTATATGCGTATTTCTGCCTTCCGTATATGCGCATTTTTCCTTCTGTATAGGTGCATTTATGAAAGGTATAAATGCACATATACGGAAGCTCTCTTCCGTATATGCACATTTCTGCCTTCCGTATGCGCATATACGGAAGGTAGAAATGCACATATACGGAAGAGAGCTTATGTATATGTGAGCTTCCATATATGCGTATTTCTACCTTCTGTGTATGCGCATTTACAGAATCTCTCTTCTGTATAAGCACATATACGGGAGGTAGACTCTCTACATATACGGAAGAGAGCTTCCCTATATGCACATTTTTCCTTATGTATATGCGTATTTCTGCCTTCCGCATATGCACATTTTTCCTTTTGTATATGTGCATTTACGAAAAGTAGAAATGCGCATATACGAAAGTTCTCTTCCGTATATGTGCATATACGAAAGCTCTCTTCCATATGCGCATATACGGAAGGCAGAAATGCACATATACGGAAGAGAGCTTCCGTAATTTCTGCCTTCAGTGTATGTGCATTTACGGAATCTCTCTTCTATATAAGCACATATACGAAAGGTAGAATCTCTCAATATACGGAAGAGAGCTTTCCTATATGCACATTTTTCCTTCTGTATATGTGTATTTACAAAAGGCATAAATGTGCATCTACGAAAGCGAGCCTTTCTTATATGCGCATTTTTCCATCTGTATATGCGGATTTATGGAAGGTAGAAATGTGCATATACAGAAGCTTCCTTCCATATATGCGCATTTTTGCCTTCCATAAATGCGCATATATGAAAGCTCTCTTCCGTATATGCAAATTTCTGCCTTTCGTATATGTGCATATATGAAAGAGAGCTTCCGTAAATGCTCCAATTATTTCCCCAATTTGAATGGTTGCCTCTAAATCCCAAATTCGGCCTCTTGGTGGCTATTTTTAGCCCTATCGTTTCATATTTGTTATATTTCTGCAATCTGGTTTGAATTTGTTATACTTTTCATAGAATCTGTCATCATTTATTGTCATATAGTGCATGAAATCTCTTTCCATGTGGCACACATTGTCTTCTAGTCTCTTCCTTTTCCATGGGAGTTGTACTCTTCTTTACTAATTCAAATTCATTTTCTCATTATATGTTATTTAACACCACATCACCCTTAAGTAATGTTACATTACCCATTTGTCCAAATTTGGATGAAGATCATGCCAAGTGTGTGGGGAATCTAGTCACCCAAAGGCTCCACAATCTTCCAATAATTTGGAAGATTAGTATATGAGATAGATAATTTTATTTGAATAATTTGGAACACTAGTGTATATTCTAGTATATACACTAGTGTATATGCTAGAATATACATCAATGTATATTGCTAGTATATACACTAGTTTATATTCTAGTGTATACACTAAAAATAAGAATTACAAAATAATAATTAAAATAAATTTTGAATAAAGCATGCTCACTTCCTATACTCTAATTAAAAGACATATATTTGCAATTCCTACTACATTAATGGATAAAATACACATAACCACTTATATATAGATAGAGAGTTTTATTTGAATAATTTGGAACACTAGTGTAGGAAGCTAACAAGCTAACATTGGTCATTGTATAGAGTTTTATTTAATTGGGGCATGACAAATAATTTTAACACCAATGACTACAATCTATGCTTGCTTCAAGTTTGACTACAATCCAAGTTTAGGGTTGGATTTAATCTAAGGTTGACTTCGTGGCACCTTCTTGGTTGAATTAAATCCAATGTTTACTTCTTGGTTGAATTCAAAATATAGTTGACTTCAATCCATTAATAATACTATGGAATATTATTGTTAATATTAATGTAAAGTTTATTGTCAATATTAATAATAATGTTAATAACAATGTAAATATGATGAATGGTATAAATGATGAATGTTAATGTTACATTTAATGAATGTAAATAGGATTAATGTTAATATTAATGAATGTAAATATGATTGATGTTAATGATTAATGTTACTGTTAATGAATTATAATGATTAATAATTAATGTCAATGTTAATGCAAATATGATGAATGTGAACATTCATTAATGTTAATATTAATGTAAGTATGATGAATGTTATTATTATATTGTTATTTTTTGTAAGTTGCTATTCTATTAAAAAAGAAAAATAGTGGTACATAAAAAATTACAATACTGAGAAGCATTTCTGCTTATTGAAAGCAGTCATAGAGTTTCGAAAAAACTTGGGTCCTCCCTTGAGGAGAGAAAACAGGTACCCAAGAATGGTACCTTACCTCCGGGAGGGAAAACAGACCCCCAAAATAATCCTCAGAGTAGACAAAACAAAAATGTGAGTCTAGAGAGAACCTGACCAACATCATCCAAGATTGCATAAGCTAGAGGCTAACGAAAAACCTGTGTAGTTCTTGCAAAAAAAAAACAGAGAGGCATGGAGAAACCTGCTTATGGTTTGAAATACGGTTCCTCTTCTATCGGGAAACTGTAACCAGGGAAAAATTGTTGCACTGGCTTGCTAGAGATGTTCGTTGGTTCATCGCTGGAGGTTGTCTTTTCCTTTGCGTTGTTGGCGTCCTCATTAGAACCTGTAGGTGGTTGTTTTGATGGATGGGGGTTCAATTTTCTCATCAAGACAAGATTGTAAGTGAATTTTCTGGAAGGGAGTGTGGAGGCTCGAGTTTGATGAGCAGAGATGGCATGAGGGGCCTAGATGGTGGTTGGGGGAGCAGCGGAACTTGAGGGGGTGTTCGATGAAGGAGGCGTTGTGTGTGGAGCAGGATGTAGAGACTGAGCTTGAGGTTGAGCAGGAGGGTGATCTTGAGTTGGGCAGAAACAGAGGATGATCCCGTTGAGTAAATTTTTGAACACCCAGAAGTTCCATCGTCGCTCCAAATTTATTCCTGGTGTGCCACCAGCCCCTGTAATTTCATCCTCCCAATCATTAGTGATTCTTTGAACCTCTTCTGGGATTTCCATATCAAAACCTTCAGAGTTAGCGTGAGAAGATAGATGAATTTGATGCTCTATTTGGGCATTTATGCCTTGCCTTCCACGACGTGGAGTCCCATGCGGTCGGCTGGCCATTGTAAGGTGGCAAGAGATGCCGTTAACCTACGTTGAATGGAGAATTTCATAGTGAAGCAGAACCAAATGAATAGATTCACTGTGAGCTTGAATGCAGGAGCTTGTGCAACAAGGAATGTGACAATGTCTTTGTTCATGACGCAAAGGGTGGTGAAGAGGTTGGCACATTGATCCAAGAACAACAAATGAGACTTAATG
Source organism: Pseudotsuga menziesii (assembly GCA_001517045.1). Classification (NCBI taxonomy): domain Eukaryota; kingdom Viridiplantae; phylum Streptophyta; class Pinopsida; order Pinales; family Pinaceae; genus Pseudotsuga; species Pseudotsuga menziesii. The sequence continues at coordinate 116,770 of LPNX010856085.1, forward strand.
CTTCATTGCAGCGAGGTGACTGATGGGTCTTGTCGTCTAGGTTTGAGCTGGCCACGTCCAGGCCTAGAGTGAAGGCCTTCTAGCAGAAGGCCCAACATTAAACTCATGCGGTGATGGGGAGGGGCTATGTCAGCCTTCCCCACGTCACTAGTGCTCTAGAAAGCACCCGCATCCGGGTGTTATTATTACATTGTTAATGTTAATGTCAATATATTATTATTATTGCCAATATTAATGTTGTTATTATTGTAATATAATGTTAACATGATTAAGGTTGTTAATAATTAATATCAAAGTTTTTTCATATTATCAATATTTTATTACTGTTGATATTATTTAATATTTTTATTAATTAAAATGTATTGAATTGTTGTATTATTATTATTTTAATATTAATGAATTATTTAAAATTATAAGTGTTAATATTAATAATATACCAATATTAATCTTAATATTATTTAATTATGTAGTTATTTTATATATCACTAATAATTATATATTTACTTTAAATCATTTAAATAAAAATATATATGATTTTTAAATCATTGTGTCAAGAGGTGTTTTCTACGGCTCAAATGAGTGAGATATATCCCGTGTGTAAGGATAATGCAGCACATGTCGATTCAATAAAAATTAATAATTATAAAAAGTAAAAAAATAAAAAACTTATGATATGTGGGATTATAATTAAAAATTAAAAAATATTATACTCATTGCACTAAGAGAAGCTAGGTGCTCTCCAACACAAGATCTTGTCACCTTAGTCATGTTATGCTAGCCTGCATAAATAAAAATAAAAAATACATAGACTTAAATAAAATAAAATAAAAATAAAAATAGCATAAATCCATTTTAAACCTGGATCTTTTTTTTTTTCCAAGGAAAAAAATTGTAAATACTTTATTCACATTTAGTAGATGGCCCTCATAGTCCATTTTACAAAATACAACTAAGAAGTTGTCATAACAAATTTTCCTCAGAAAGAGCACAAATCCACAATCCAAATCTAAAGTACAATACATACATGAAATCAACAGATCATAATGTTCACCAATAGTACTTTCCAGCAGAAAGAGAGCAATAAAAAACTAAGTCTGATCATAGCAGACTTATATCATCACTCCTGATAAATCAGGTCAGATCAATAAGGGTCCAAGTGATCAAAAGCAAAAATATCAGAGCAGAACTAGCATCCTGATGAAGTCTCATAAAAGTCATATGCTGATAAAAATAAACAGCTGCTAAAAATTGATCTATTCCAGACCATCCAAATATGAAAAAAATTATTCCAAAAACCTTTCAGAACCATAATAAGAGGCCTAACAGCCCGCAGGTCAAGCTCTAAATATTGTTGCTTGAGATCACCAAATGCAAGAAAATGCAAATCAATATCAGCCATGGCATCATATCTGAAAAATCACCAAGAACCAGCAATCTGTCTTATGACAGTCATCATGCTACAGCACCTTTAGAATTCCTGAAAAATTTCTGTGGATTCTGCCTCTTTCTGTTCATAAGTACTCCAAAAACCTTCATGAATGCTACCCCCTGCTTTAGCCAACAAATCTGCTTTGGAATTCCTTTCCCTATAAATGTGTTTGTAAGATACAAAATCAAAACTGTCCGATAAAAAATGAACATCTTGAAGAATCAAGGGGAGTTCAAGATTTTGTAATTTATACTTACCAGATACCCAATTAATAACAAGCTGGGAGTCTCCAAAAATTTGTAATTTATCCAAATTATGCATCCTAGCCAGCCTAAGGAGAAGCTTAAGTGCACACAATTCTGCATAATTGTTTGTGCCCAAACCTAAACCTGCTTTGAAAGATATAAAATGCCTATCAGAAAAGTACAGAATACCTCCAGCCCCACAAATCATTGGATCCCCAGCAGCATATCCATCAAAGTAACCCCAAGCATATGAATGATCAATATCCTCTACAACAATTGATCTAATAGAGACCACAGGAAGAGACTGAGGTATGTTCTTCAGCATGCCTAAACTATAACTTGAAACCTGTGCAGGAGAGGAGTCACAATCCTCAAAGCAAGATCTATTTCTTGCTTTCCAAATAAAACATAGGACAATGGTGGGTAAAGTTTTGATGAAATTTACATCTGATAACAGGAACCAGTTTTTAAAACATTCAGAGAGGGAGTCTCCATTCCATAGATTATTAATGGAGAAATGTTCCTCAATGATAGACCAAACAGATTGTGTAAAAGGGCATTCTACAGCAATATGGAAATTAGATTCGCAACACTGTTTGCAAAGATAACATCTACCAGGACCCTCTCTACCTCTCAAGCAAAGAACATCCCAGGTCAATGCTTTACCAGTGAAAAGAAACCAGCTAAAATTTTTTGTTTTTAGTGGACACTTCATCTTCCATAAAATCTTCCACCACCAATTCAAGTCTACTTCTCTGTAAATAAGTTCAGCATATACTGCTTTTGGAGAATATTTGCCAGATTTTGATAAATGCCAGATGAGACAGTCATCTTCAATAGAGAGTCTAACATGGCTAGATTTTAGGCTGGCAATGTAACCATTCCAAACAGCTATCTCAAATGGATCATTAAACCCCAAAGTATCTGCAGATAACCATTCTTGTGGCAATAAAACAGACATACCAATAATTCCAATATCAGAAAGAAAATGGTAACCAGCCAAATGTAACCTATCTCTCATAGGAGTGGGCAAAGCATGTCTCCATTTGCATCCAACCCACGGATCTAATCCTATACGAATAGCTTTTCCAAAACCAACCTTCTAAACCAGAAAATTCCGAATAAGATCAAAGGCCCAGAGAACAGCTTTCCAACAGATTGAAATATTCTTTTTCTTTTTTACAGAGGATCTAATCCATTCCAGTTTATTGAGTGGAAAGATATATTTCCGATAATCTATCTTGACCCATAAACCCGAACCATGAATAATATCCCATACCTTTTTTGCAGCAAGAGACTTAGCAAATAAGACAGGTACCTTGAGTCCCCAACCACCCAAAGATTTAGGCAAAGCAATAGACTTCCAAGATATCCAGGACAAACCAGAGGAATTTTGTTTACCAGCCCAAAGAAAGTTGAAGCATAGTTTTCTGATTTTGTCAATGACACCCAAAGGAACCCAAAAATGCATCCAATACACTGGAGTAGCTTCTAAAACAGCTTTAATCAGTACCAGCTTTCCTCCTTTGGACAACCAACGGAAGCTCCAATTCTGAATCCTTTGTTCAACTTTGATAAT
>LPNX010856124.1:0-60217 GCA_001517045.1 Pseudotsuga menziesii
TATCATCTACAATTCATTTATTTTGACACTTGATAATATAGAAGAAACATAATCGTTATTTATATGTAGTTATATTTTTTTATATTAAGGTAAAATAAAAATTATGAAATTTGTTGTTAATTTTTTTTAAAATTTAAATTGATTTAAAAATCTTATTGTATTATAAGATTGTAGTTATGTATGTGTGAGTTTGTATTATTGGATTGTAAAATTGGTTATGTATGGATTTGTTTTTTTCATAGCATAGGAGAAAAATGTTTAAGATGTTTTTGCATAAAAAAAAAGTTTTAAATGTTAGAAGTGTTTAGCTATGCTATGCTTTTAAATATTATTATTATTATTAATTGAGTGTCTATTTTAATTAGTTAAATTAGTTTAAGCTCGAAATACAATGATGTTAAAGACTATTCACAATTCAATACTCATCATTGGGTTTGTAGTGAGCACACTACTTAGTTATTACTAGTTATGTCTAAAATCATTGACTCATTCCTCAAGTGTGGCAGGTAGTGGAAACAAGTTTACTTGAGAGGTTTCTAGGCTAAATGAGGTTCATAGTGCAATTGTTTCTAGGTAGGCTTGTTGTGAGCATGTAACTCAATTAGGATGAAAAACATTATTGGGTGAATAACGTCGAAAAGCATTGACCTGCTAGATGGTAAACAAGCTCTATAATGCAATACTTGCAAGAGGCTCTACAATGAGCATGACACTATTTTATTCCCATGTATTCCAAAAATCACTAATTGAGTTTGAGCAAGGGGATCTCATATATTGTTAATCCCTAAATATTGGGCATAGTTCCACCTATAGTGTGGCACTTTACCCCCTATGCGGTGGTGTATTATATATTACTTATGTAGGATTGGTTCTATTAGTTGTTATTGTACACCTGTGTTTCTTATATATAGGATGGAGATACTTTCATTTGAGTAAGCATTGTATTTTGTCTTGTCTTGGGTGCGCCATACATTGTGTACGGAGGTTCCTCTCTCGAAGTGGATTGCTATTCATCTCTATTCTTTATTACTAAGTAATGTATTACTCTATTTTGGTATATTTTTATTTTTATGCTATTTATTGGACTTGGTTGCATAACATATGGTATCATATCTCTTTCCTTGAGACTCACTTCTACAAAAGGAGTCATCTTGGAATTTTCACTACAAATTTTTTTATACAAGGATTTAGAGATAAAGGTTAAAAACCCACTTCTAAAACATGATGAGCTATCTCTAGTACAAAATTCATATCATGCCCAAGAAACCAACCTGTAGGCATCGATTTTATTTCACCAACGTATTTTTGTAACTAAACTAAACACACAAAGGAATAATTCAACTTCTCTTCACAGAGTACGTATTCGCATGAGTCTAGGTCGTAGCTACCAACCCACAACTGTAAACTCAGTCATAAACCTTTTGTTTTTACATCTCTATACAATATAATAAACATAAACAAATAAAATATTCCTGTGACATTATTCACCCCACGGTCGAGCCAGGATCATGGTCGTAAGGTGAGAACACAACCATGATAAACCATAAAGATAAAAACCCAAACAATTTATATAAATGTATTGAATGAACAAATGCAAAGCCTAATCTCAAAATGCATATGGTCACGGCCTTGCCAAGCTATTGTATGTATTGATGAGAAACCCTAGCTGCAAATACATAATTTATACATTCTATAATTTGCAATTAAAATGCATACAGTCATGTTTCGACATAGTGCCATTGCAAGCAATGGCATTGTCACACAATGGATTAACACACCATCTAAGAACCAAAATGAAAAGTCTCCATTATATATATATCAAAACCACAAGATTTATTTTACAAACCACAATCTATTTCCAAGCCCATTTTTAAGACATGGCTCAAAATATCCACACCTAAACAATCATCAAAATAGTTTTTACTAACACATCTATTGGATTCCCATTATCCCAAAGGACCCAAACCTTTGGACCCTTAACCCAAACATTTCACAAACATTAAACCACCTTCCAACACAAAGCTCATGCCCTGTTACTCATTGCACATAGAGGTAAAAGGCATGAGTGCTTTCACAGGGCTTACTCGTAGAAGGGTAATGCAAACAGTTCTAATATCCACTAATGAGCCACACTTTGCGGCCACCTTTGTCACCTGGAAAATAGAAAATGAGGATAATTGTAAGTATTTTGAATCCTCATACTTAAGAAACAAACGAAAGACCATTGCAAAACCAAATCGAGAGAATACCTCTCCCACACAGGATGAGTCTATTGCTCCGTGTAGCGTTAAACCCCAACAGCCAAATTCATGCACACCACGAACAACAATAGAGACAAATGAGCCATGAAATCGACCAAGTCAGGTTTTGAGACTCGTTTCTCACCTTTCGCAAGGGGACATAAATGTGCCACCCTGGTCACCCCTAGTAGCACGATTTTTACCCACTTCTACATAGTCTGAACCACAGCTTTTGCATTAAAACCCCAACAAAAACCCCTTTGGAATAGTTATGCCATAATTTCATGGCATATGAAATATTCCATGAAGGGTATTTGTTTAAACCATAGGCTTTCCAAAAACTTAAATCAAAATTTTCCATGTATTATAACTTAAGACGTAAACTCTATGCATTACCCTTTAAAAATTTACAAGTATAAAATAAATATTAGTTGGATAAAATTATCATAAATGTAATGACAATTCCAACCATAAAGATTTAGGTCTTAAAAACCCATCTTTGCGTAAACAAAGGAAGTAGGAACAACTAGGCCAGGGCTTTAGTCCTTTTTATCTTCGTTTCATGTAGGATAGTGTAGCTTAGTTGGCATACAATAGGTTTCAACATTTAGTTGTCATAAATAGTTTCCATCTACGAAGTAACCTGCATGAAAAAGAGAAGTTTGTGTTAGTTCGCAATGAACTAAGTAAACCCCGTAAAAGAGGTAGGAAGAATTTACCTCTCAATATGACCCTAAAGGGATATAAATCTCACCACTTCACTCCTTGACAGTTAAAGATAAGTGAGGTTTTTCCATAAACAATGAACAAAACTTATAACCAGGAAATAACATATAAATGAATGAGTATACTCACATACATTGTAAACAAGTAATCAATAAGTAGAGTAATCATTTAAACTAGTTCAAGTAAAATAAACATTGTACATATTTACATCAGTAATAACATAGAAAAAACACAAAGAAATGGTAACGACAACTTATGACACTTCAAATTAGAAAACAATGATGGACATATTCCGCGGAAGATGAATTGATATGTAGAAATTAACTAGCCTACAAAAATTTAAAAAAAATCAAATTTTGGAGACATTACATATGTATATTGAAACATTCCAAACAAAACTTTTATGCTGAGAGCAATTTTTTTCCATAATGTAGCCAAACTAGATGTTCTCAAAAGGAGATAGGGTTGCAACTTGTGGCTCTGATACCATATGTAACATACCTAAATAACATGATAACAAGCTTAAAAAAATAAAATTCTATTGTATAAAACATGACCATGAATCTTTCTTTAATCATTCATTCATATGCTTAATTGCTCCTACAACAGTCTTTTCCACAATTAAAATATTTCTGGGATTAAATATTTCTGCCTTCCACATTCCTCCATTTCCGTTTGTGTGTTGTAAAAACCTCCATATCTTACAATTTCCTTTTTCTATTTCTGCCTTCCACCTTTCGTCTTTCCTCCTTTCGCTGTGGATTGTGAGAATCAGAAAATTAACATGCGACAGAATCACTTATCCACATTTCCACATTTTGCATTCCACCTTTCCGCCTTTTGCTGTGGACTATAGAAATCAGAAACTTAACATGTGATGGAATCATCTATCTATGTTTTTGCCTTCCGCAATCTTCCTTTTAGCCTTCCACTACGAACTGCGGGAATCAGAAACTTAACATGCGACATAATCATTTATCTACATTTCCTCCTTTTAGCCTTCCTATGCAGACTACGTGAATCAAAAACTTAACATGTGAAACCTTCATTTGTTCAACTTCTGCCTTCTGCAGACAGACTCTGGATCGTGGAAAACCAACACTTTTCCTTATTTCTTTTATGTTTTCTTATTTCCGCCTTCTGTAGAAGGAGTCTGGGATGCGAAAAACCCACATTTTTACCTTTTTTCTTTCCTACTTTGCAATTTCTCCCTCCCTCCTTCCGGGACGGCCTCAGGGATGCGGAAATCCACCTTTACCTTATTTCAACTTCTCTTTTCGCCTCCCGCCTTATCCCTTCTACAGGTGGATTCTAGGGTGTGGAAATGCTTAACTACACACATTTTGAATCTGTAACCATGCTTCTAGCCTCCATGAACTTAAGAAAACTGTATAGGAAACCAAAATCCCTAAGCATATGTAAAAGGAAGGAGAGTATAACCGCAGTAAAATCTACTTGAATCTTTGCGCTATCCTACTGTGTGTTTCCTTAGGTGAATTCAAGCTTAGAAGTTCTGAAGTAGGTTTCAGTGGCTACTTACCACACTTTCCTTTATGGTTTACCTTCATCTAAGGACGAAGGTATTATACAGGGGCTTCCCAAAGCTGGGTAGGGTTTATCCCATTCAGCACTTGGCCTTCCTACAAGGGTCCCTTACAATAGGACCTTAGTAGTAGAAATATAATGCAACCAAATAACTCACCAGAGACCAGTAAATACCATAAACAGAAAGGTCATGTGACCAAGGGTAGAATATTAGACCCCTAGAATAAAGCATGGCCTCTATAACCACAAAGGTCATACATCAAGTACAGTCATATACTTTCAGCCAAGTAGGAGTAAATCATTTAGGGAAACTATATCCAATAGGCAGTTTCCAGTGAAGTAAAACAAAGTACGTGCATTACTTCCTCCATGATCTAATCATCCAAATGCAGTCATAACCATTCCTTAACCGAACATGAATACTTCTCTTTGGAAAATGATGAGACTCACATGCAAAGCATAAACCAGAGTAGGTGTATCATACCATTATTAAGCTGTATAACCAATGCAACCCTATTCATTCCAAATAGGGCATGAATATACATGAGTTCATGAGCTCCCATCAATAGAATTAGAGTTGATATTTATCATTTTATCAACATTATAACACACATTCAGACGCACACGGACATACCCTAAGCTCATCAATCAAAGGGAATCATACAACATATCGGTAACTCTATAGAGAGCGATAATACACGATTTGAGTTACCATTTTACCAAAGCGAAACAACATATGAGTACACCAGTTCATAAGAATCATTCTCACTAATAAAAATAAAGAAGCTATTTAGCATTTCATTAATATTGAAAACACACATTTACTCATAAACATCCTACTTTGAGTTCAATAGAATGAACAAACCCAGTAATGAAACCTGTTTGTAAAGCGATCCATAATGAAGAGGGAAGAACCACGTTCCACAAAACCGTAGATTAGGCACATATATCCTCTATCCTCAATCACCCTCAAGCTTGGCTATGCATTCCAAGAGTGGAGGTAGCTAACCTCAGTTCAGTTTCTAGGCAGAAATCGCTTGGCTAACACTTCATAGAGTGCTCACATAATAAGTATTCCTCTCAACTCATTTTGTAGCACTTCATAGAGTGCTCACAGAGCAAAAGCTCCTCCCCTTCGCAGCATACTCAACCCCCCTTTATAGTTTTGATTCTAGGTCTTTTCCAACTATAACCCATTCCCCACAGAATCTCCATCAACCACTGCGTTTCTTCTTTTTTTGGGGCGTTCCTTGCGCCATCATGGCATCTCGACACCTCATGTACCTTCTTGAGGTTTACGGCTCCACGTCTTCCACTCTTGCATGCATAGTCTCCTCTTTAACATGACTTGTCCCTTTCATTCTCACTTTTATTAAAGGCAAAAATATAGCGGTTACAGTTGTCCTTGAGGGACTGTTTGGATGGACACTAATACAAAAGCGTGGATTTTTCCATGGAGGTTTTTCACGTTTCATACATTTTGGTGTAAAATCGGAAGCAAAATGAACTTGCCATCGCTGTATCGATGCTTACTCATCGCTGTATCGATGCTTACTCGTCGCTGTATCGACGATGGTAATCTTCTTCGTCGCTATATCGAAGTCGTTCTCCTTCAACGTCACTGTATCCACGGAGCTCCATCGCTATAGCGATGGCAATGTCGCTATTCCTTAAATTGTTTAAACTTTATTATATCATATCCCTCCGACGCCTTGTTTAAAATTTCGATTCCAAAATGTATGTGTGATATTTAAAGGTTTATTAACATATGGAAACCAGGCTCGCGGGGATTCATCTCTACCAGGCCATTTATCGCCTCCATTTTCGTCCCTCACAACCCTCACATCTCCTCACAATTTCGTCAGGCCACCCAAAGTCAGGAACAGAACACTTGGAGGCAGATTCAGAGCACCCGTGGTCCTAAATCAGCATACAAGGGTTTATCTGAGGTGTTGAGGTTTTTGAGCATCGAACATGTCTGGCCAGGTATGTCTGGTGATGTTTTCAAGTTTTTGGTGCCTGTCATATTACGTCCTCGGCAATTTGGTGCCTGTCAAATATATTTTCATTTCTAAGTTTGCTATAAAGGAGCATACACTATGTTCTTGATTGATACTGAAATACAAATTAATCACTGTTTATTTTTATTCTAATTGATTCTACTACATATTGTGGGGGCAATTATAAACCTGCAGTAGTTTAGAGCAACTCGAGTGCTCATAGAGAGGGGTAATTTATAAATTTTGTTCTTTTGAAAATAAAATAAACAATCTTATTTGCAGTTTACTTACCGACAAGAAATTTGTGCTCGAAGTAATCTACAGTTCAATTCATGCGCTAGCCAGGGCTTTAAAATATCTGTTGTAAATCGCTGCCAGCCAGCTAGGTTCTCCACTTTCAGCTCAGACAATAGATAGCTGGATGACAGATACAATCCAATCCACTTTGGTCGATCCTCCAGTCTTATTTCTTTTGTTTAGCAGGTAGATGGAGAGAGAACATAGTGCATCAGCTTTAAATAACAAGGATGAGAAGACATATTTGGAGGTTGAAAAGCACATCGAAGGTTCGTATCATACTTTTCGTTGCCTTTTTTGTGTTTTTTCTTGGTACAGTGGATTTATTAGTAGTCAAATATAATCTGCCAACTGTGTTCATGGGGATAGGGTTCTGTTCCTCGTAACATGAAAGAATCCATATTATCAAGGGTAATACCATCACGTTTTGCATGGATCCCCATATTATCTGGGGAAATCAAATTTTATAATCCCTGGGGTTTGTTAATCTGATAACATGATAACAAACTTGGCCTACTCTTAGAATGAACGCCTAGGTTCACTTTACTGGAATGGTGTTGGTGTACATCTATGTTATTACTTATTAGAGGCAAGAAATGGGAAAATGACAATTGAACAAGAAATGGGGGCCAGAGGGTTTTGGTATAAGAAATAGTCTCCCCTGCATATTATGCACATTAGAGCTGTTTTCTGTGTCTTTTTTTTTTAACAAATTTTATGGCCTTTTAAACTGTTTCTGTTTCTCAGAGAAATGCCACCCTGATACATTCCTTGTAGCATACGTGCATATGTTTGTGCAACTAGATCCTATGAATGGTTAGAGGTTGTCACTTAGTGTATTCTATGGTTGAATACCGATTCAAGCTTTATGTAGGCATAATTTTAAAAATTCAAAATATTTCAGAGGGTTTTGACAATTTGTTATTACAAATTTTTGACAGGTGGTAAGCTTGAAAAACTGAAAGTGGATCAGTGCAAGATTTACCTGCGAAAGCATGGTCTAAGAGTAACATGTCGAAAGTCAGTTCTTCTTGAACGAATTCAGGAGCACCTTAAGTATGTGATCACAAACCAAATGCCCTTGTTTTACATGGTTATATGCTTATAACTATGCTTATTCAGAAAACTCAGTTTGTTCTTAAAAAAAGAAGGAATTTCTTAAACATGATAGAAGCTCATATATGGCCTTTTTAATTTTTTATTTTATTAGAAGCTGATTCTTTTAACATCCATGAAGCTGATATGTACTTGCTGATGACTTCTCAGAATAAAGGATGGCAGTGGCAAAGAGAAGTACCCAAAATCTAGTTTTGTGTTGGATTGTAAAGGTGGGAGCATGACTTATTATGAATGCGATTTTTATCTCTTTCTTAAATTCAAGGTTCAAAGGAGTTTGGCTTGTAGTTGTAGATTTCATACTATTGCCTAGTAATCTAAATAAATGAAGAGGATAGAGACGACAGAGTTTCTTGCATAGATTCTTGATGTTTGAATGATAACAAGTTTGCATTGATAGTGCAAAATGAAACGAGTTCTCACAGTCCATTCCTACTAATTAGTAGTTTCTTCTTTGTTCCAAGAGCATTCCTTTGCCCATTGAATATTTGTCTGAATTGTATGCCTTCATTTTATTCTATTGACTTGCCCTCTATTATTTTTTGTTGAAGTTCTTTAAGAAGCATGCACACAGGAGCTGCACTGCAAAGAATGAACCTCCTTTGTCTTAGAAGCTAGGTCTGAGGCTTATCTATTCTGCCACCGAATCCCAGGACTTTCACTCATACTCATCCCTTCTTATCTCATTCCATTTGAGTAGGGGCAGACTGCAGCAGGAATGTAACCGTGGTGGACGGCTTGACATTGTCAACTGCACCAGTAGATCAATGACTCATTGGTGATTTGCCTTTATGTTTCCAGGTGATGCATGCACTGGGGAGATTGTTATGTTTGAGCAAAATGTCTATGACATGTAAGAGTCTTCTAAGCTGAATAAGTTATGCTGCTATTCTTTCTTTTAAGGTGCAGAATAGAATTGCTATTTGTCAAGTTAGCCACTTATATTTTTGGCCAATTATGATTTTTAGGTATAATGTTGCTGCAAGAATTTCTGGAGGTCCTTCTATTGGCACTCGTACTGTTGCAGGTCGGATCATAAAGGAGAGCTATGGTGCAGCCAAACAGCAGCACACTTTTACGGTGAGAGCAAAGGATATGGCTAAAGTAAATTTTATGACATTGAGTGTGGTTCTCTGCGTAGATAGTAGACAGGAACATGTCTTTACATTTCTCTTATTTTTGTAGAATTGGATGATAAATATCATATATGTTTTTTCCTTATAATATGATTTTTTATACTGAGCAGATTTTGCAATCCACTTGCTTCATTGTGGTGACCAATTTTCACAAAAGAGTTTCTTAAGTTTGAATGCAATGTATGTTCATTTACATGGATGGATGCTCTTGATTAACTGAAGTATATTTTCTTCCATTTTGAAGATTGAAGTTCTATGGAGAAAAGGTGAGAAGCCATTGCTTCCACTATGATCACTTCTTATAAAAGGACGCAACCTTTACCAATTAAAAACATAGCGTCAGGTGAATTTACTCTCTTTTTTCTAAAGTTTGTGGATTGTGGCGATTCTGATTTTATCCATTGCTGATTGAAAATTGCTCAGATGCAGCCACGGCCTAATGAAGAAGATAGGAGGAAATCACTTCAAGAGAAGCATGATAGAGGATCTCTTGCCCGTCAAATGAGAGATATGAGGATCCAAAACAAGGAGGTTGGCAGGCAAGTAGAAATTGCCCAATTGTCATTCTATTGAGTGTTTAGTATTCAATGTGTATCCCTAGTTGCACAGAAAATGAAAACTACAATTTCCTTGTTTGGTTACTTTGGGATTTTGTCTAGACTTAAGTGATTGCATATTTTGCATGATTTATGCTCTATTGTCTTCTAGGGACCCAAATATAAATGATTTGCAGGCAAGGTTTGTGATATAAATTTCCTCTCTGTTGGTATCTTCTCTTTGCCTGGATTTTCATGTGAACAATAGATACTTCTACATGGCTGTCTCTTTAGGGAACTCTAGTGAAGAGTTGGCCATGGTTTTATCTTCTCATTCATTTATAAACGCTGGTCCGCTAGGGACCCGAATAAACGATTTTACTTTATTATGTTGGTATCTTCTCTTTGCCTAGATATTCCATCTTAGTGACACATCGCTTATTTGTCTTCTCTTTAGGGCAGGGGGCCCTAATAGGCATGGCTTGTATTATGTATATATATATGGTTTGCAGGAAAGTATTAATTGCACAATTATCATTCTTTTTGTTTATATAATTACACAGATAATGACAACTGTGCAATTTCCCTTAAGTTCACAATCACTTTTTGGATGCAAAAAAAATCATTTTACAGTGGCTCGGCAGGGGTTTTGTCTCAACTTAATGAGTGCATCTTTTGCATGATTTATACACAGATAATTATAACTGTACAATTTCCCTTAAGTTCACAATCAATTTTTGCACAATTATTATCATTGTACAGTTGCTTGGCTAGGGTTTTGTCTCAACTTAATGAGTGCATCTTTTGCATGATTTATACACCCTTGTCTTCTAGGGGTTTCAGGAATGGTTTGGAAGGGTTTAGGCATGGTTTTTAATATATGCTTTGTTATCTTCTTGTTCGATCTATACACCCTTGTCTTCTAGGGACCCAAATAATGGATTTTCGGGCATAGTTGAGGATAAGTTTCCTCCATCATGTTGGTATTCTTTCCTTTGTTTTAGGCATGGTTTTCTCATTCAACTTATAATAATTTTGCTTTGTTTATTTGAATCATCTTACCCTTATTTTGTGTACTTTCATATAAGCAATGAATCTGCCATCTACATGGTTTGTCCATCTTCTATTTTAGGAACCCTTCTCTGGTTCTATTACATGACTGAATAGACTAAGTAGAGCCTTTCTTAGTTCAAGCTTTCCATTCTCTTCCAAGAACTCAAATGAAGGGCACCCTCTATTGCACCTAGTATTGTCTTACTGGAGCTGTTAAAATTCTCATCCAGTCGTCGAACAGCAAGCCATTTTATTTTGGCTGCTTTAAACACTGAATGATGTCTATACTTTTAAAATGGGCTGTGAAGCTGTTTAAAGAAACTATATTTTTGATGTCAAATCCCAACGACTGACACTGAAAGCATAATTCCTTCTCTGGTTCTATTACATGAGAAGTAGAACCCTTCCTTAGTTCAAGCTTTCATTCTACACTGGCCAAAGCTAACTTGACCCCCGTGCAAACTTTGTACCTACATGGAGTGGCATAAATGTTATGCCACTCCAATACAAACAGGAAGAGTCCTTTCCTACACGGTACCTCAAAAGCATGCCTTTTTTCTTTCAATAGGAAAAAATCTATACTTGTATTAAATGTATATGAAAAATTGCAAAGGATAAACATGAGTCTTATGATAAGTGTATTTAACCTTTCTTGTCTTAGATTGCTACAATGATTTGAAGAATATGAACAGGTTGAATTCCCCGTGATTTGTTTTCAATTTGAAGTTCTATAGCTAAAGACTTTAGTTGGTCAATGCAACTTTGACCATTTCCTGGTCACCCATGTTTCAAAACCATGGTCTGCTCTATCCAAAATGTGTCCTCTCTTGAAACTTTGGCTCAAGTTGTGTTTTCCTGCAATCAATTTTGAAATCTTCTTGACATGTGTTATGCTTGCTTGTTTATCATCAGGTGAGGATGTGAAAATCAATGTGGACCAAAATTCATCACAAGTTGCCCAGGACAAACCCTTTCCAAATAAAAGGCTATTTCAGAAGTGGAAAAGCTTTCCTGCTAGTCACACATATGACGATGACAAAGGATCAGTAAAGTCAAGGTGGTGGTCTCGCACACCATCAAGAGATATTCTTCAAATTGCTGATAAACCACTTCCAAAACTTGCAGAGGATGAGGAGATCATGGGTATAATAACAATGGAAGATGTTATTGAAGAGCTTTTACACGTTTCCATCTCAGGCCCTAACTTCATGCTTGCTCTTTTCTTAGTTCACCGTCATTTTCATGGGTGGGTAAATATCTTTTGGGCCATAAACCTTTGTCTTAGATGTTGCATCCAAGGGTTTTTTATTATGCAAAACCATTCAGGACTTGCACATGGCTTTCTCCACCTAATGCTTAGAACAAACTGCCAAGGCTCAATTAAGGAGTATAACAAGATGGTACAACTTGGCTACATAACTGCAGCAGCATAAGCAGAGCAGTTGAACCTATTTCTCCCAATGAAACCATTTTTAGATTTACCACTTGACTACAACCTGGTTGACTGTGCACAGTAATTTAATAGATTCCTTATATTCAGTAATATTTTCAGTGAACTGAGAAATTTGGATGAGAATACCCTGTTCACTAAAATGACAAGTTTTGAACAGTGAATATGGTTATAACTTATTTGTATGGCATGGGAATTATTCCCTAGCTCAGAGTCGAGTTTTCCAAATCATGTAAAGGATCTGGGTATGGCCTTAAACTTCATGTTTCATTTAGATTGCAGGTGAAAAATAAATCATGTCATTGGCTTGCATGACTAAGCAAAGAAACTATCAAATTGTCTT
This sequence comes from Pseudotsuga menziesii, assembly GCA_001517045.1. Classification (NCBI taxonomy): domain Eukaryota; kingdom Viridiplantae; phylum Streptophyta; class Pinopsida; order Pinales; family Pinaceae; genus Pseudotsuga; species Pseudotsuga menziesii. The sequence goes on from LPNX010856124.1 coordinate 12,443, forward strand.
GGTATCATAAACTGATTCCAGGATTTTACTTCAAAATACATCTATGCAACGTTTTGACATAATGTTTATGTATTGTGAGGGCAACAGCTATTCTTGATACTTGAAGTTTGTCCATTGCATCCCACTCGTTTTAGAAAACCAACTTTTTCAATTGCATCACCTGATCACATTTATTACTGAGGGTTGATTCCTACAGTAGTTACATTGTTTAGGAAGAAAACATCTTGATACTGACCTACTGTTGTAAATTGGGAACATGGAAGCCCTCCTGTAGTTGGGAAAAAGTGAAGGCAATTTCTTGTGAAATAATCTTTGTCTTGGTTCGCACTAAACTATATATGCACTCACAGAATATCTAACTTTGATTTCTGGCTTTCCTAGCTTAACAGCCTCTTTCACTATTTGATCTTAGTGAAACATATTTTAGTCTCTCTGTGAATGTTGGTTGGTTAGACCATTCCTATCAATGGATCTATAGACCTATTTCAAGAGGTTAGGTCGGGAGCCACTAAGCCTGAAACAAAATAGATTTTTAATTTCAACCTTTATGAGATTTAGTTGGTCAGCACGTGTACTGGTTTTGGTTAGTTCTCTTAGTGAGGGCCAGGATTTGTTGCTTGGTTAGTATTAATAAAGATATATTTGCTTTTTCTCTGGGGCTTGACCAATGATGTAGGTTAACTTTGTGTGTGTGCAGGAGGAGATATTTGATGAGACAGATGCTCATGCCCTTATTTCTGTTATAAAAATGTACCCTTCAGTCAAGAAAAATCACTTATTAAGCATGGGAAGCTTTTTCTACTAGGAATTCCACCATATCAGTTGCACTTGTAAGTAGATGCTCTTTAATAGATAAGTTAACCTCCTTGCTTGAGTTCATTTCTTTTACCAGTCTTTCCATGTTCTTCAGAAAAAATAGATCACTATACATACATCTCTCTTCTATAGAGGGAATTAAATTATTGAACAGGATTCTACATTTATCAGGTATACCCTCAAATAGACTGTCAAACTTTATGGTCATTATGACCTCAAGCAAACTATTGAAAACTTTTGCATCAACCTCAATTCCCCCTATTGCATCTCTTGCTTTGAAAAATTGCTCAATTGTATACAAAAATAAGTAGCCATTTTATTCTGCACCTTAAGCTGTTAATATTTAATGTAAGAGCCCAATCAATCTCCAACCTTGAGACAGTAATCATTTCAAAATTCAGAAGGTAGAAAAGGCAGGCACACCCAGACTGGGGTCTTTGAGAGAATATTTGCTCTAGGGTTGAAGCCTCAACCCATGGCCCAATATTTCATTGTATAAACCTACCCTGCTCATGAACCATAAGCGTCCTTCAAAACTCCATTCCCTCTCTGCCACAGATGCACAAACAATTAGGGAATAATCTCTTCCCACGGGAGACAAGTCGTAGCTTCGCCGAAGTTTCCAGTTTTCCACAATCCAACTCTTTAGGGTGTTCTTTGATGACCAGAGCCCCATTAATCTGCAAATCAAACCCCATGATCAGAGTATAGCAACTCTTACACAATTCCCATAGGGACAATATCAATTATAGTTTCAGTTTCACCTTTTTCCAAACAACCCTTTCTTGGCATAACTGATCCCACTTGCCTTCAGGCTTCATCTTGAAGGTAAGACATTAGATACTCCTGGGAAGGAAGATCGATACCCCTGGGCTAGCATTTCCTTGAAGCTTTTCAGATTTGAACCCTTGTATTCCTCACCTTGCTTTGCTTCACCTCCACCTACATACATATCTAGAGATTTCTTTATCATGGATTTACTAATTGGAAATATTTTTAAAAAGAAGCAGGTAAAGGATAAGAAGGGCACCATATAAAGCACCATATACTTGCTGATCTTGCAAATTACGCTTGACCCAGATAAGAAGGGCAGGCCAATGCTCTCGATAGTCTGCATTAATAATAGTTTTAATGCACTAGGTCTCAGGTATAGAAGGATGTGACTTCAGTCAATTCGAGATAGCAGTTTCTTTATATCTTTTATGCCATGTTGAGGACTTTTGTCTTCCTAAGAGTTTGGGTTAATTATCTGTACCAAGGAGTATGTAATGTGCATATATATTTCTATTTCTATTTATCTTTAGTGTCAAGGATGTGGCTCCAGTCAATTCATGATAGCAGTTTCTCTCTATATCTGTTATCCAGATCCTATGTTGAAGACTTTTGTTTTTCTAAGACTCTGGGTTAATTATCTGTACTAAAGAGTATGCAATGTGCATATATTTGTTTATTTCTATTTATCTGTAGGCTCAAGGATGTGGCTCCAGTCAATTCCATACAGTAGTTTGTGTTTACATTATTTTGTGCTTTGTTGTTTTGATGAATAGTGTATTAGTGTAGTTTGAGGAGAGAGGGGCGGGCTTTTAAGAAAATTATCAGATTGGCGCTGCTTGTTTCTGCTATTTGGAACTCTTGTTATTGAATACTATAACTGCTAGGTTTTTTATCATTATGACAACAGGTGGATTTGTGTTCTCGTGTACTTTTGATGGGGGTTTACAATGCAATAAAGGCATTGATGTTGAGTATATTGAATATCGCAGAAATAGAACTTCTCGCAGAAACATAACCTGTCACTAGAGCAAATGAGAGGGTACCAATGGCCATTGAAAGGAGTGGCCGCCAAAAATTCAATCTTAAACCTGTTGGTGGTATTGAAAAGGAATGGAAAAGCAATAAATAACTAAAGAGAGAGAGGAAGCAAAAGCACAAGAAGAAGAAGAAGCTGAACCTCTAAATGCAGGGGAAACATTAATTCTGGTTTCTTGCACAGTGGAATTGCCAGCATACTTTCCTAAAAAACTCCAATGTATTGCAATGAGAAGCTGTAATTGTAATTGATAATTACTGGAACAGGGTTTTTGATTCCTACTCACCTAAGGTCACAACACTGGATGTGAATATATTTCTATTCAGTAAAATTTCAAGATGTTATTTGCACCTTTACTCGGAATCTTTGTTTCAAAGGAGTAAATGCGGATGAGCATGCCTACCTTGATATTTTGTCCGCTGTCAAAAAATTTATAAATTGATTAGGCAATGACATATTGTTCAATTTCATCTCCTATGCCAATGTCTTCTTAGAATGAAAAGACATTCATATGAACACTTATTGAATGATTTGGGGAGGATAAGCTGTAATATCTGGAATAATAACCCCTTTTACGTTATTAGAGACTTTGACATCAGTTAGTTAGAACTTAGAACTTGATGGGTATTTTAAACTTGACATTGGCTGGGGTATCTTCTGGTAAAGAAGATTTTATTACTTTATTTTTTAAAACTCCCAAATTTGTGAGTTACAGGTACATTTAGGAGCGAACAGATTCTGAACATACTGAAAATAGGGCTTCCACATATTTTCCTCATCAAAAGGCCAAAAACAGTCTGTCATAAAAAAAAACAAAAACAGTGCTTATAAGACTGCCCTTCTTTACAATGTTAGAGTCATATGAACTATTTGTTGACTTGTAAATTTGGCTTGAAATATACCTCATTCTAGATACAATTACCTCGAGGATTGGACCACCCTCTCCTCCAATTAAATGAAGTTCATCCACAATGAAAAGGCTGACTTACTGAACCAGTTTGCGCTGTTTCCATCTCCGAGACAAAGCATCCCATTTCTCTGGTGTGCTTATTATTATCTGGCCCTTTTCAAGGAGCTTCAAATCAGTTGCAGATTCACGTGTCAGCTCAACTACTTTCAGTTCCAATCCTTTGCCAAATTTCTGCTCCCAATCCCGATATCGCTCTTTGGCAAGAGCTTCTATAGGAGCAATATAGACACATCGAAACACACTGTCTGTGCCTTTTTGATGCAATCGTAGTAAAGCAAACTCAGCACAGATAGTCTTACCGCTACCAGTAGGTTCTGCAACTAAAACATTATCATCTGAGTTATAAAGCACAGTAAATACCTAAGTTTGAATAGGATTGAAGTGTCTAAACTGTTGATAAAGTGCTTCATATGAGGGATTTCTTAACGCAGACACACGAAGTGGCTGCAAGTCTAACAACTCAGTTGGAGGTGGGTATTTCTCTCGCAAAATAAGATGTCTAAATGAAACTGGCAATATTGTCTGTGACCCTAACCACTTATGACCATATATTTTTTTTAAAAACTACAGATAGCGTCGCTATATCGACGGCTTGCCGTGGAACTTTGCGACGTCTTGCCGTCGATATAGCAACGTCTTTCCATCGATATAGCGATGTATTTTTGTCGATATAGCGATGTCGTGCCGTCGCAGGTATTGGGGTTGGGCTTTTTCATTCTAGGAAGGGCCATCGCAATTGCGACGTATTCCCGTCGCTCTTGCCACGCAATTAACGGGTCGTCGCTATTGCGACGAAATGAGTGCCACGGGAAAAAAAACACTTAGACGTGGCAATATCCACGCTTTTCCGTGGATATTGCCACGTTTTCGCCGTGGCAAAATTGATCACTTGTACTAGTGGGACTCCATAGTGAGCCAAAATCATAAAAGAATATACATTCAATATTTAATATGACAAATAATGTTTATAATTCATGGGATATTACAGTTTCGATAGAAGAGAGAGAGTCTCTTTCGAGTACTAGCATGAGGCTCAACCACCATGAGCGAACCAATGCTCAAGAGTGGAAAATTGATTCTCCTAGGATCTCTCGAGGCACTCCGCATGTTTTGTCTCGTATGCAGAAGTCACCATGCACTACCTAGGCCACTTTACTTTGTAATGTTTTCTTATAAAGTTTAAAGTGACTCTTATGTAATGGGACTTTTTATAAAGTATTCCCTTGTTTTAATTTTATAGTGTGACTTTATGAGAGAAAGTGCACTTGTTTCATAAAGTAAAAGGTGACTTTATTAAAATTAAATGTATTTGCTTTTGGGGGGAAGTTTCTCAACCCTTAATCTTGAAAAGACAAGATTTTATTTTGGCCTTTGGATTTAGGGAACATGGAAGGGGAGAAGTTACTCTCAAGTTATAAGAGAGATCCTAGGATAGCATGCAAGACATGTTGAAGGAAACCATTTCCAAGAGTGATCATTTTGGCTAGGTGTTTCGCAGAGAGAGATGGAGCTGCAATTTTTCTCAAGTGGGCACGAATCCCAAGGAGAAAAAACAATTTCTAAAGAGGGAACGAATCCCAAGGAGCTCAGCACATTTCTCGAGACATTTATTTCTTTTGTACTGTATTATACATGTTGGGCACGTTTTTCAAGGAGGGTAGTATAATGTACGGACTACTCGGCACACTTTTTGAGGGTCGTACAATGTACATATTGTTGGGCATGATTTTCAAGGTCTATGGGGCATGAAAATAGAGGCAAGTTGATGTTGTGGAGGCCATATAACAAGTTGGGCACAAAAATCGAGGTGGGCACTATTTTTTAGGGAGTGGTAAACCTATTTATTGTTGTAATAAATGTTGTTGTAAATTCATTTTCTCCGTGATAAATTCTGCAATAAAAAAATTCTTAGGCTCGTTTTCGGGAGAGGGGTTTTTTCAAGATCACTTTGACCAAATTTCTGTTGTTTTATGGGTTTATGAGTGTGTTGTTTTTTATGCAATTTTCCACTGCTAGAGAATTAGTTTTAATGTTTCAGCTTGTTGGGTTATTGATTTAAATGCATGAAATGTGTTTTATTAATGACAAGCTGTAAGTGTGAAATCTAGGTAAACTAAGTATTTCACAAAAGTCTGAATTTTTTGTCAATATTTCTACTTTGGCTTCTAGAATGTGATGAGAATACTAGAAAAATGAGTCACACTTACAATGGCTACATATGACTCAAGTGGATCCAAACATTTCATTTAGACCACAATGTGGATCTTTCATATTTCATCACAGTGTACAACCACAATCGGTTATTACCATGAAGATTAATGGTAGAAACCTAAAACAATGTGAAGAAAGAATTTAAAAATCCCTCTTTTAAAATGTCATGCATACATGAACATTAAATTGCAATTTCAAATTATTTGTTAAAATATGAATCTACATAACTTTTTAACTCCTAAGGGCAATATCTCAACCGTCAAAGTCATCTAGCATGGCACAGCATAGGCCACACCAACTCTTAACATGGCTGAATTTTTGGTGTCTTTTCAAAACTAGCTCAACCCTAAGGAGAAAAAAAATAATTATTTATTTTTAATGTAACCTTTTTTATTTTAATGTTATCAAAATTATATAGATCTTAAGGTGGCTAGCCTAGTGGTTAACATTGAACAACATGTGTTTCTTCCTTGAAGATAGCACGTTCAAATGAAAAGGAAAGCCAGGTATATACACCAATATAGACTTTAATAGTTAAATTATTATAAAATTAACATAAATGAATTTCCTCCCTGGATCACATAGATCTGCAGCGAACCTGTCACTCGCTATGATGCATAACGGATCTGTAGCGAACCTGTCACTCGATATGATGTGGAAAAGCACAAGATGACTAACGTCAAAAAAAAATACTGACCTGCCCAGTAAAACCCCACAAAAATACTGACCTGCCCAGTAAACCCCCACAAAAATTATATACAACTGCAAAAGCAATCACGCTTGCGATGGCGACTCCACTCATGCGGACCACAATGTGGATCCTTCATAATTCGCCAAAACCTAATTTCTCGAAACGGCGGCAAACGGCGTGCGGCACGAGTAGGGTTTCCCGAACACTCCGTCCCGACTCCCAACGATAAATGTTATGCTGCTTGGACCCCACGCAAGCATCCTCTCCTGTATATATATATTTGTCGATCCATCCCAAGTTCCATCCCAAGCGATTGTCGAATCTGCAAAAATGCCTGCCAGGGAGCCAGTCTTCTCAAAATGAAAAGCAGAACGGCAGCGGCCTCTGGCGCGTCTGTTCGCTGGAAGATATATTGAAGATACTGCGATGGGAAAAGACTCCAACGGCCTTGGAGGCTGAGGCCAACGTCCTTCAATCGGAAAAAACGTTTTCAATTAGGTCCGTAAATGGCGATGCAAATGGAGGGGAAGCCGTCCTCTGCGACTTTCGGATGCCCGTGCATTATCCGAGGTATTCAAAGGCCGATTACGAGTCGATGGCCGAGTGGAAGCTGGACAATCTTCTGCAACAATACGGTTTGCCGATCCGAGGCGATGTGGCGTCCAAGCGGAGTTACACCATGGGGGCCTTCCTCAGGCCAAGCCAGGTTTGATTAAAACATCTCACGGTATATATTATGAGTATACTCCCTGGGCTTGTTTGCTTGACTTTTAGTGAAGTTTTAAGGCAGGGAGGAGCTCTCTGTATGGGTTATATTTAGTTATGGATGGCTTTTTAGTATATGAGATCATATATTCACTTATGGATGGCTTCTTAGAATACGAGTTTCATTGCCAAAAGTCTTTTTATTCCAAATTGTATTAAGAAAGGTGGTATATTATGGGTGGATGTTAAGAACCAAGTTGTTTGGTATATCAATTAGACTAGACTGGGTCAACTACTGATTATATGTGTAATGGATTGAATGAATGGTGGCAGCTTTGTAAATGATATATTAATTAGAAGAAAATGAGTTAGGGTGTTAGGTCTATTTGGAGCTAAATAACTTAAAAGGCTCTAATGAGAGCTTTGAAGATGGTTCATAAGGAGAATTACAAGAAGCTTTGAAGATGGTTCATAAAGAGGACTCAATGAAGGAGAGGAAGTTGGAGATGGGAGAGTTACATTATGAAAGTTGATTGAGGATCATAATCTATTTATATAATTGTTGTTGAAGTTTTGTGTATATTTATATTATGTAAAACATAGGTTTATTATGTGATGAATGTTTATTAAATTGATCGTTGTTTTTTATCAATTATTAATAAAAAATTGAATATATAAAATAATATTCATTAGACAATAATTTTGTTTAACAAATATGTGGTGTAGATATATTGGGTAAATTCTACTTTTCCCATTGGAAAGTGGCTTGTTATTGGGAGGAGTGTATGGTGAAACTCATAATTAGATATTAGGAAGGTGAATTTCCATTGAGTCCTATAATTACTTTTAGTTCCAGCCCAAGAATACCAAAAGTTTTATGAAGGTGATAAAAAATCTCGAAATATATGTAAAAGATATTGCATAACTACTATAGTGTTTGATTTGAGTGATAAAGAAAAAACCTAAAGTTCAAGAAGAGGAAATTCATGACTAGGAAGGAGAATCCATAGAGTGTACAAATAAACAAATTGGAGATAATGACTTATGAAAATCACATGGCCTCTAATTAGTTAAGTAATTGGTTTATATAGATAGAAATCTATTTCAAGTACTATTAGTTTTATTTTTCTCTACTAAAAATATAAGGATATATACATTTCTATTATGGAAATGTATGTTTCACAATAAATTTATTATCAAAAATAAGCAAGTCAAGTCACTAATCGGCATGAGATTAAGAAACTTGTAAGGATTCACTCTACCTTGTAGTATATGAAGAAAAACATTTGTTTAAATGGGATAATCTTAGAGCGATAAGGACAAAGAGTTTTAGTATATAGAACCAAGTTTAGAAGGATGTATACCTAACTAGGTATTAACAAGTTTATAAGAAAATTATGACAAAGTATATCATCAAATTGTTTAGTCACATAAAGATAATGTAAATTTTTTTGGGTAAAGAACTTTAATGAGCCATGTAATAAGGATTTCTATATTGAACTTAAACATAGTGGGAAAGTGATATTTTGAGTTTTTCAATTTATTGCATTTGGATTATGCGATTTACATTGTGTAATCGATCTCAAAGGAAAAAAAGATAAATATAAACAATACACATTAAAGAAAAAGATGAAACAATGGTACTAAAAAATGAATATACAAGTTACATATAAATAAACAAAAATAAACCTACAAAACTAAGCTAAAAAACAAGAAAAACAAACAAACATGAGACAACATATAATTAATGATTAAACTAAACCCTCAAAAAGATAAATAATAATATATGATATTAATGTAAGAATCAAGGGGGGTCTAGGGTGGTTGATTAATCCCCCCTCGAAAGAAATTGTTTGGGTATGATTTTGGTTTGCTTTGACTTGTTTTAGTCCATGGTTTTGTGGCGCATTGTAAACTAATTACAGTCCAATAATTGGGGTTGTATTCTAATCTAGGTGAGTGGATTAAGGTTTTGGATGTTATAATATTGTATATAAAACAAAAAATATAATACAATGAGATAAAGAGTGGAAAAACTCTCACAAAAGTTGGTATTATTGATTTTGAGTTTCGAGGGTAAATGTTTGTGTAATGTGTGTGTGAGCCATTATTAATTCTTGTGTTTCAGATTTTGTTTGGTATTGTTTTCCCTTACACAGATTTATAACAATTCTTCATGTGGTATTAGAGAAAGGTTATTTTTTCATGGGAATAACTTTGTTCCTCGGGTTTAGCTCATCCTATGAAGAGAAATGGTATCTTTGGTCCACGTTAAACCTCCATTGGGGTGGGCGCTTTGTGTAGTGAATCTCGTGTAAGCATTATGGTGATAAATTCATGATGGAAATGAGAAATTTTAATGGTTACATATTTTAGTTATGGAATATATTCTTGTAGACAAAGATCAATGGATTGTCATGGATATAGGTATAAATCCCACTAGTATGTTAAAGTAAGATTGGGAAAAGATGGAGAGAAAAGAGAGAAACATGATTTAACTCTACCTATCAGATTTAGTGTTGTTGAATTTCTTTGGAGAAGACAATTGAAAGAAGTTGTGTGATAAGTTGGACAATGTGTATCAATCAAAGTTTGTGGAAAACAAGTTATTTCTTTGAAATAAGTTGTTTAATCTTAAGATGGAGGATTATAACTCTATGGAAGGTCATCTAAATTCCTTTCATACTATGTAAAGTTAATTGGCCTCTATTTACATTAGTATGGAAGAAGAAGCTAAGTACATTTCCTTGCTATGTTCCTTGTAAGACACTTGGGATAATCTAGTTGTAGCAACTGGTAGTGCCACCAATCCATGTTAAATTTTGAGAATGTAGTTTCACCCATGTTATCAAATGAAATGAGAGGAAAATCCATGGAGGGTGTGGCCAATAATTTTTTTATATGAGAGAGGTTGTCCACGATAATGAAAAAATAGGTCTTCTAGGGGTAGATCTATGTCTAGTAAAGTTGGTAAAGTTGGGCATTGCAATAAAAATTGTAGATATAAGAGTGTTAACAAAGGGAATGGATCTAATGATGTCGCTTTGAGAGAAAAAAAATATCTACAAAAGAAGGAGGTGACATTTACTTGCCATCTATAGGTACACATGCAAATAATGAGGAATGGTTGATTGACAAATAATGATTCAATTCAAATGAATTTTAACAATGAGTGTTTTTTATTATATGAAAAGTAAAATGGAGGTGATTTTCTCATATGAGATGTCTTGGCATCCAAATTAATAGGATGTGGAAGGGTCAAGATGCTACTTAAAGATGGAAGGATTAAAACTCTTCCTAGGGTTTTTCACTTTCTAGATTTGGCCAAATACACAATATATGCAAGTAAGATGAATGATGTAGGTGTGCATATTGTATTTTTAAAGGAAACATGCAATATGGTACAAGGAACAATGGTGTTTATGGAGGGAGTTAGGATTGAAACTCTGTACAAGAGGTTAGGGAACACTTTTAATGGAAGGTGTAGCAGTTCTCTTGTTTATAAGGACAGTAATGAAGAAGAAATTAGTATGGAATAAAATATTGAGACATATTGGAGATAAGGGAATTTAAAAATTACATGGAAAATATATAGTAGAAGGTATGTCTAATTTCTCATTAGATTCCAATTCCTATGAACATTACATATATGGTAAACAAAAATAAGTAAGATTCACATCCGGTGCTACAAGAGGAAAATGAATCTTGGAGTTAATACATAGTTATGTGTTTGGGAATTTACTTGTTCCATCACTAGATAAATTTATGTATTATTTTGTATTCATTGATAATTTCTAATGTAGCACATGGGTCTATTTATTCCATAAGAAATTTGATGTTTTCTATAAATTTAAAGAGTTTAAAGCTATTGTGAAAAAACATGTAGAGAAAAAAACAAAGGTGTTGAGGATGGATAATTGCAAATACAAAATGTTATTTCGTGACAAAAAAAAAACTAAAATTTGCATATACATGACTATTCTTGTGTGAGCAACTGATAATAGCTAATTTACATTCTCTTATAACATGACTAAATTTTAGTCATATTCCTCTTAGTCCTTAATTTGTTGCCTTGATTTATCATATTGTAGTATATTTACTCACTTATTTGGCAATTAATTGAGCAACATATTTATTCATTTATTTTGTCATTAATTCTCATAATTATTAACCAAATAAACAAGTAAATATATTACAAGATGATGAATAAAATCAACCCATTAATGACTAGTGAAATACAACTCAAAGTTAGTTGTGTTATAATAGATTGGAAGTTAGCTACTATTAGTCACCAATGCAAAAATATTGGCATATATACAAATTTTAGTTGATTTTTCGTGTCATAAATTTGTCATTTTGTACAAGTGATTTATCTCTCGTTTAGTAGTTCCATACTCATTATACTTATTATTAGTGTAGGAGTTTTATATTCATATTATTTTGTTCATTGTTATTATTCAATATAATGTACTGTTTATTAGTTTTATATTTATTTTATTTTCATTTATCATTATTATTCAATGTAAAGTAGTGTGGATAATTTTTAAAAATGTCATACAATTTCATGTTGATTTAATATCAACGAAACAAATTATAATATATAAAATTATATACTTAAACAATATATATAATTTTCATATATGTGATAAATAAACTTACATTAATTAACATACATCATTTAAACAAGTTAACAACATTAAGTAATATAAAGTACAAACTTTATATATATAATTTGAACGACATAAATTATTTTATATGAAAATTCAAGTACTATAATACATTTGAATTTGCAACTCAATATCCACTAACACGTGATGATAACTAAACTATTACTAGCCCATGAAAGAAATCGAGTAGTAGTCCATGACAAAAATTGGCTCCATACACAACATGAAAAAATAATCTACATCGACGACTTTTCCAAATATTACAATTTCCACTCACTAAATCTTCCTTCCTTCTCCTTAAAATGACTACATCCGTATCATTTATCTTCATATGGAAAATGGATGTTACTTAGGACCTTAATGTCGTTATTGCATTCAAGGAATCTTCGACTTTTAACTTATTTTCCTTTAACTGTATCAATGCTTTTTCTCCCACCTCTCAACATTGTGAGAATTATCATATACCTAATTCATTCATTCTTTGGATAAATATTCAAAAATATATCAAAATGCAATAAATGATGCCCACAAGCTAATTCAATTTTATACATTGCACTACAACTACATGAAGTTAATTGTGACGATGGATACCCTATAATGCTAAATATGGGCATGTTAGCCTCATCCATGCTAGGAATAAGATTTTAAAAAAAAGGAAACTTAAATTGAGTAAATGGCATCTCAATGGTATAGCCTTCAAAGTACATTAGTTAGAAAAAAATAGATTAGCCTAGTATGAAAACATAGTTTCTAATACCATACAAATCAAAATTATTGTTTTGGACCATGTACACATATTACAATATACTACATAAATCAAAATTATTGTTTTGGACCATGTACACATATTACAATATACTACATGAATAAATTATGGGAGAGATGCATTAAAACCAACCTAGGAAGTTACCATTGGCCTTCTTTGCAACGTTATATTCCTACTTACGTTTCATACACAAATTCTATTTCTCTAGTAGATGCATGTGATATTTTAAAAAATCGTTAAAATGGACTATTTTTGGAAAATACCAAATCGAGAAAATAGTTACCTTCTTGTCAAATTATGTACATTCAATAAGTTACTCAAGCATCAACATGGAAGGTGAGCTCTTGTACCTCTATAAGAGGCACCGTAGGAACATGAGGAATATGTATAGGCACACTAAATTAAAAGAATTTAAATCATTCTTCCCGAGACAAAAACCTATGATGCTCCTCTTAGTTGATAAGGAAATCAAACATCACGTTATAATGATTGTAGCATCATAAAAAAGAAAACGGAAATTGTAATGTCCTTCATGTCTATCAAAGGGTGTCACGGACACATAATTATCTATATAAGGATAATTAGATAATTTTAGCACAAGATATTAGTAAAAAAAATATTCAATTTCATGTAAATAAGGAATAATTACCAAAATTACAATAATTAACCATGGTAATTACGAAAGAGAGTCCACAAGACTAGTTAACTAGTTTTTCAATATGAGCAGCTAGTCTTCCACAAAATCAACTTGTAACCATGCCATTGAACCCAAAAGTAATAATTCATACATTAAAATAATATTTAAGCATGCACCTATATACAATCAAATTTTTATTTTCATATCATTCCAATTGCACATAAGGTGATATTTTCTATCAATTCTAATGAAGCTAGTTAACATTCACCGCAAGGAATTGAATCTAAATAACTGAACCAAAATGAAATGCATCCAAAATTAAAATATATAACATCATAACTATCCACCTACAACACAATAACATGTTATAAATAGAGAACATGGCTGTAGTCATTTTTACGAAAAATAAAGATTTCAACTCGTTATGAATTTTCACCACACTGTACCTAGTTTCCATTTTAGCTTTCCAAATACCAAATAAAAAAAAATGTACGACGATTGTAGTTCATAGAAATAATAGCATGGTTCAAATAAAATCATATGGATATATATTTATTCCCATATACATTCCATTAATAACTCACAAATATAGCTAATTCTATTCATTCGAATTGACTAGTAATTGTAGGAATCACGAGAATAATTAAATCCACAACTAATAGAACTATTAAAATTAATTCCAAATATAAATAACATTTTTTTATCAATCATAAAAGATTTATATATCATTCAAACATTTGATCAAACACTTCATATGAAAAGTCACAAATCTACTCAAAACAATTCCATCGAAGGAGCTAGAAATTGGAAATTGATCGAATTTCAGTAGACATTTCCCAGACACTATAAAGAATATTTCCCATCACATTATCACAAAAATTTAAATTTTATTTATAATAAATAATCATAAAAATAACATCGAGGCACTTTTACAAACACCTTATGTGCCAAGTCTCCTAACTATGCCAAAGAGTCCAATCAAAGAACTAGTTTTCGAATAAAAGGTGGAGGCATCAAAGAGAAGTGCCTTCAACCATTTTGATGCCACCATACCATAAAAACACACATTATTTAATGAAAATAGGAATAAATATCATTTTTTTAGTAGAGGTTCCAAATAATAATTTCCTCAAGCAATTTTATGCACAAAATCCCAAAAACTTGTTTCCAATTCCTTCACAAAACTTACTTGCATAAATAGATTGAATTCCATCAAAAATTTACTCCATATTCAACTCATATGTTTCATAAAAAATTTCATGTTCATACATAAATAAATCAATCATATCCAAATAAATTAAATAAATATGATATGTTTATGTATTTGTAACTTCGAAATGTATTCACTTGTAAATATCATGTATTGTACCCCGATGTTTATTCTGGGAAGTATCTGTAATGTAATTGAGTCATGTCGTGCTCCGATGTTCCTATCGAGAGGTTCTATAATGTAAACAAGTCATGTCAAGTCATTGTGGGTAACCCTCCTATTGTTCAAGGGTTAAAGTCCCCGTAGTTGCGAGGCCCTAGGGTTATTAGACTCTCCTAGAGAAGTCGGCCCTAGTGAGTCATTGTCAAGTCGGGAATTAGTATAAATAGAGAGTGAGCCTCTCTATTTATCACACACTCACTCACACTCAGTTGTAGCGCATAGCTGAGGAAGAAGAAGTTTTTGGGGCTCGAGAGAAAGAGGCTACTACTGTAAGGATATCATCTTACTATTTCTGGGGCTTTGCTATTGGTGCTGATTTTATCTCTGAGGAAGTTGCGGAGTTTTCTCCTTTATGGTTTGCCCAAGGAAAATCTTTGTGTTCATTGTCTTATGTGCTTGATTGTTGTGCTTTTTATTCTCTCAGTTAAGATCCTAAGTTAATTCTAGCTTAAATGATAAAAATCTAACATGGTATCATAGCTAACCTGAGAAGAAGACAGTGTGCAGCTGCAAAAACTAGGGCTTCCTACTTTTTGGATCTCTCCCCATAGATTTTTAGCAAAAGAATGTTGGGATAAATCTCCTCCCCAGATCACATCTTTCTGTCGAAGAAAAATATGATTATGAGCATTTTCAGTTTTTGACCCGACACTACTGCCGAAAATTAGGGCTTTCCATAGAAGTGGAATTTTTGAGTGAGCCAAGACCTGGATTGATATCCTCCTCAAAATTGAAGTTTATAGATCAATATAAAAGCTTTCGGTTGGACATAACTCCAGGAAATTCAAACCCTAATCTACTCGTGAACCAACACTGCAAAAATTCAGCTCGAGATCTAGATCTAACATCTTAACCTGGTAAGATCTAAATCTTTTGTATTTCCATTTGAGGTTCTTAGTTAAGATGTCTCATCATACCAAGCTTGATGAAAATATTGAGGGGGCCGATAACTTTCGAGCGTGGATGTATAGGATCTCCCTGGTCCTGGAAGCAAATGACTTGGACTCCTACATCAATGAGGAGATTCCAGTTCCAGAGGGAGATGAGGCTAAGGCCTTACACAAAAACAAGTTGGTTATGGCTAAGAGGATTATTGATGATTCAATCAAGGATCACCTCATAGCACAAGTATCCTCCCTAAAGAAACCTAAATCTATGTTTGATGCCCTAACCAAACTATTTGAAGGAAAGAACATAAACCGAAAGATGACCTTGAGGAACCAGTTGTAGAATGTGAAGATCTAGAATGCGGAGACCATACAGTCATACTTCACAAGGGTCTCCCAGATCAAAGAACAATTTGAAGTAGTGGATGAAGAAGTGGTGAATGTAGAAATTGTAATGACCACCTTCAATGGTCTCCCTAGGACATGGGACTCTTTCATTCAAGGGATATGTGCCAAAAAGAACCTATTCAAGTTCAGCAGACTATGGGAAAAATGCTCTCAAGAAGAAGCTCATATAGAAACTCGAGAAGAAAAGATGGGAAGTGAAGATCAAGCTCTCACAGTACAATCCAAGAAAACCAGAACTAGCCACCACAGAGGTAAGCACTCTCACCAAGGGAGTAACTTTAGAAATCCTAGAGATATGTCTAAGTACATTTGCTATACATGCGATGAAAGAGGACACTTTGCTAGATATTGTCCTAGAAACAAAAGCAGCTCTCACAAGAAGAAGGGAAACAAGAGAAGACATCATACTCATGCTGCAGAGGATGATGAGCCTTCCACAAAGAGAACCAGGCAAGACAGTGATGATTCTTCAAGTGATGAAGAATATGTTATGATTTTCGCTCTCACGGGAACTATCACACATGGTAGAAATGATTGGATTATAGACAGTGGTGCTTCCAAGCATATAACTGGATTCAAGGAATCCTTTTTGAAACTATATGAACATGAATCACCTCACAAGGTGAAACTTGGACATGACTACCAATATCCAATAAAAGATAGTGGTGAATCCTCATACAAGCTAGACTCTGGAAAGTCTATCAAGATGAAAGATGTATTGTTTGTACATGGACTAAAGAAAAACCTCCTCTCCATATGTGCATTGGATGCAAAAGGAATGAGGGTTGCATTGTAGATGGTCAAGTACTCATGTGGCCAAAGGGAAATTTTTTTGAAGATGCAGTAGTGATTGGGGAACAAGAAGGAGGACTATACAAATTGAAGGGCCAACTAGAACAAGATTTGGTTCATGACTCGGTAGAACCAAATGAGCTTTGGCATAGAAGGCTTGAACATGTGCATTACAGAGCACTACCACTTGCAAGAAAAGTTGTTGAAGGTCTCCCAGAAATGAAAACAAAACATGAAGGTGTATGCAAAGGATGTGTGAAAGGGATGAACACAAAGAAGACATTTACAAGTAGCGAGATCAAGGCAAAAGGAATCTTGGAAATCATCCACTCCGATGTATGTCGGCCAATGTCATCTAGTTCACTAAGAGGGTATGTATACTATGTTTCTTTTATTGATTATTTTTCTAGAAATACATGGATATACTTTATGAAGAACAAAGATGAAGTATTCAGTAAGTTCAAGGAATTCAAATCCTTGATCGAGAACCACACTGAAAATAAGATCAAGACCTTTCGATCAGATAATGGCAAGGATTTCACATCAAATTAATTCAAAGAGCTATGCAAAGGCTTACGTATTAAGAGGGATTTATCCACTCCATACAATCCACAACAGAATGGGATTGCAAAAAGAAAGAATAGAATGATCATGGAAGCAGCAAGGGACATGCTTCATGACCAAGATCTTCCCATGCATTTATGGGCAGAAGCTGCCAGAACATCGGTATATGTACAAAATCATACTCCACATAGAGTACTCAAGAACAAGACACCTAAAGAAGTCTTCTCCGGCAAGAAACCAGAAGTCATCCATCTCATAATATTCAGCTGTCCTGTATACATACATATTCCGAAAGAAAAGAGGATGAAGCTAGATCCTTCAGGAAAGAAGGGTATATTTGTGGGATACTCTGAAACCTCGAAGAGTTACAGAATATACTTCCCAAGATTCAAGAATATTGACATCAGTAGATATGTAACATTTGACAAAGATTCAGCCTACATCAAATCCAGGAAGAGACCGGCTGAAGATTATGAAGAAACAGAAGCACCCAGAATTCATGATACAACCATGAACGAATAAATTCAAGAAGAATATCAAGAATTAGAAGAACCTCAAGAATTTGTGGATCCACCTCAAGAGAAGAATCCTCACAAGAGGAAACCTGCTTGGGTACATGAAATTATCCAATGTGCAGAAAGATATGGAGCTTCAGAAGAAACAGACAGAGGAAGGAAGAGAACTAGGTCCTGCTCTAGTTATGTAGCCATGCTATGTGACATTAATGATAAAGAACCTTCCAACTATGAAGAAGCGAAAGAAAGGAAAGAATGGAAGGATGTTATGATCGAAGAGTATCAATCGATCATGAAGAATGATGTTTGGGATGTTGTCCCAAGACCAAAAGGGAAGTCCATTATAACTTCCAAATGGATCTACAAGATCAAGCATGCTGCAGATGGTAGCATAGAGAAATATAAAGCAATATTTGTGGCTCGTGGCTTCTCCCAGAAAGAAGGAATATATTATGAAGAAATTTTTGCACCTATAGCCAGATACTCTTCCATCAGATCAGTACTTGCTCTTGCTGCAGTGATGAAATGGAAGATACACCATATGGATGTCAAGACTGCTTTATTGAATGTTGTAGTGGAAGAGGAAGTGTATGTGGTGGAGCAACCAGTTGGTTTCGAGACACATGACAGGGAGTATCATGTGTGTAGATTGAATAAATCCCTGTATGGTTTGAAACAGGCACCCAAGACATGGTACGACAGAATTGATGGATTTAATTCCAGTTTGGGCTTTACCAAAAGTAAAGCAAATTCCAACCTTTACTAGAAGGTTGAAAAGGTAACCCGGCGATACTCCTACTGTATGTGGATGATCTATTTGTAATAGGTACAGATGGGTTGATTGCTGATATGAAGAGGAATATTTCTTACAAGTTTTAAATGAAGACTTGGGTATGATGCATTATTTTCTAGGCATGGAGGTGTGGCAGAATACGGATGGAATCTTCCTCAGACAAGGGAAGTATGTAGTAGAGATCCTAAATAGGTTTGGGATGATGGAATGAAAGTCCATAACCACACCTATGGCATCAAACCTAAAGCTATTGATTGATGCTTCATCACAAGCAATTGATGCTACGATGTATCACCAGATGATTGGGTCCTTGATGTACCTGACAAACACGCGACCAAATATTTGCTTTGTTGTGAACACCTTGAGCCAGTTCCTGAGAGATCTGAGACATGTTCACTTGATTGCTGCAAAGCATATTCTGAGGTACCTAAAGGGTACAGTTGATTGTGGGCTCAAGTACAAGGAAAATCAGAAGATTAACCTAGAGGGTTATGTTGATTCAGATTAGGCAGGAAGTTCCATCGATAGGAAGAGCACTTCAGGATGTTGCTTCAATATGGGATCAGGTATGATCTCTTTGTTTAGAAGGAAGTAGTTCTGTGTGGCACTGAGTACAGTTGAAGCATAGTATGTCGTAGCTTCTTCAGCTAGTTGCGAGGCAGTGTGGCTAAGAAAGTTACTATCTGATTTATTTGATCTCCAGTTGGATGCTACTTGTATATATTGCGACAACCAAAGTTGTGTGAAGTTGTCGAAGAACCCGGTGTTCCATGACAAGTCGAAGCATATTGAGATCAAGTATCACTGTATCAGGGATATGGTATAGAGAGGAGCAGTAAAGCTCCAGTATGTTGCGATGAACGAACATATAGCTAATGTGTTGAAGAAGACATTGGCCAAAGTGAAGTTTGAATACTTCAGGGAGAAGCTTGGTGTTTTCTAGATTGAGGTTCCCTCCAAGGGGAAATTATGAGACCTATATCCATTCTGACATGGTGAGAGGATTAGGTTCCTTCCATGGTCAGATGTAAGGGCTGAGCCATTCGGTCATGGTAAGAGGATTGGTTCCTTCCATGTCAGATGTGAGTGCTGAGTCATTTTGATGTGACTGTAGGATTGGTTCCTACATGATCAAATATAAGTGTTGAATGACATTCTTGGAATGGAGGAAGCTGGTCAGTTACCAGGAATACTCAGTCCCAAACTAAGGGCCATTCTGATATGACTGAGGGATGTAGTCTCACATGATCAGATATAAGTGCAGGGCCATTCTAATGTGATTGAGGGATGTGTTCCCACTTGATCAGATATAAGGGTTTATTCCATTCTCTAGGAGAATGGAGGCACCTGGTCAGTTACCATGAATCCTAAGTCTGGGACTGAGAGCCATTCTGATGCAGTGTGTTCGCACATGTTCAGATGTAAGTGCAGTGGCCTTTCGATGCAGTGTGTTTGCACATGGTCTGATGTAAGTGCAGATCCCTTTTAATGCAATGTGTTTGCACATGGTCAGATGTAAGTGTGGAGCCCTTCCGATACGGTGTGTTCACACATGGTCGGATATAAGTGCTGAGCCATTCTAGCATGATGTGTTTACACATGGTCAGATGTGAGTGCTAGGAATTTCTGACAAGATGAGGTCAGATGTGAGTGTGGGGTGTGCCTTTCTGACAAGATGAGGTTAGATGTAAGAGTTGGGTGGGCAATTCTGACTTAGGTTCAGATATAAGCGCTGAATACCTACATGAAGGCTAGGCCTACAACTAGCATGAAAAAGGGCTGGCTCTGTAGAACTTCCTGTGATGATCTAGATCAAGTGATGATCCATATTTGATGATGATATAGTGATGATGATCTAGTAGTGATGATCCAGCAGTGGTGATCCAGATCGAGTGACGATCCAGATCCCGTGATGAAGAAGACTCGAAGAGGAAGAATACTTGAAGATGAAGATGAATTGAAGATGAAGAAGACTTGAATATGAAGACAACTTGAAGATGAACATGACAAGATGATCGAGTCGATACAGAGAAGAAGACCAGTGCTGAAATTGTGTCGAAAGAATACCTTCCTAGTTAAGAGGGAGTGTTGATGTATTTGTAACTTCGGAATGTATTCACTTGTATATCTCATGTATTGTACCCCGATGTTTATTCTAGGAAGTATCTGTAATGTAATTGAGTCATTTCATGCCCTATTATTATTATCTGTATTATTATTTCTTCTTAATAGAATAGACTTGAACTTACAAAAAAAGAATCAATGAGAAATTAATAATAATTTGTAGATATAAATGTTTGTTTGAATATTAAAAAACAAGGAAAAAGAAAAAAAAATTGTAAACAAAAATAAGAGCCTTAAAAATATATGTTTGTGTGTAATTTACCTATATGTGTGTGTGTGTTTGTGTGTGAGAAAAAATCAACAAAATTAAAAACAATACTATAATATATAATATATTTATGTGTGTAAATTATGAAAGAACTTGAAATCAATGTTAGGGTTTATAATGCTCCCTTGTCCATACTTAGTCTTTTAGATTATATTTTCTAAACTTAGGAGTTATTAATTAATATTCAGTCCGCTAGTACCGTTGGGTCCACTTGGGCTATTGGTGCCAATAGTACCAATAATTATAGTGTGGGGAACACATATAGAGGTTAACTGCAACTCACTACACCTTCATCCATAAGTTTATGTGCCTCTAAGACCAATCCCTACAATTTAGGAGCCACTGGCACTGCCACAACCAACCTCCTTCAGTTGTTTCTAGTTAGTGACTATTCAAGTTGAGTTATGCTTCAGTTACATTTAGTTAGATGTCCTCGAGTTCAATTAGCATGATTCCTTCATGGATGCATGTGGTAGGTGCCTATTCTCACCTACCACGTTACTTCAAGTGGTTTAACTGATTGTAACTGATTGGAATATTGAATTAGAGATGTCAAGTTAGACTAGTGAGCTCTAATAGTGATTTAGTCACTTATAGTTACCTAGTAAGTGAGTCTTGAGTTAATACATTCAAATCTATCCACGTGATTCAAATTATCCTTTATGTAACATTCATGTATACATCTAGGATTAATGAAGTTTATATTGTAATTATATCCATAAATACTTATTTGTTTCCTATCAAATTTCTCTTGTTCAATGTGTATTATTCATTCCCTTACACTTCATAATAATACAATCTAATTGCACTCATTGTTTGAGGATCAATGGCACAATAATTCAAACATGGTATGAGAGCCTATTCACGTAGGCAAAAATTTTGTCCAATCTTCATTATACACCAGAAGCAACTCGGTTTCCACATAAGTCC
Organism: Pseudotsuga menziesii; assembly: GCA_001517045.1. Lineage (NCBI taxonomy): Eukaryota > Viridiplantae > Streptophyta > Pinopsida > Pinales > Pinaceae > Pseudotsuga > Pseudotsuga menziesii. The sequence goes on from LPNX010856124.1 coordinate 34,429, forward strand.
CGCAAAGTGTGCATTGCTAAGTTTGGATTCGTTCAGAAAAGTCTGTGCAGACATGCCAAACCCTCAAAAAGTGTACATGTTGAGATGGAAGGATTGATTCTCACATAGTGCTAATTGTTTTCGGTTTTTGTAGTGATATTTTGTAGGTATAACCTCATATGGATTTGAGATTACAAGTTCCTCTTCTTATTTCATTCACAAGATATTGAAAATGAAAATTGAAGATGATTTCATCTCCAAAGAGACAAGGTATCTATGAGGTATCTATTGGAATTGGTAAAGAGTCTTATGAAGATGAGAATGACTCTCTAAATGATGGTGATAGATATTTTGGAACAATATGTCTCTCCTTTTCTCCAGGCTTGCGCTACCTTATTGATTTTGTTGAATACCCAAAGGATATATGGATAGAATTGGATAGCACCTTTGGCAATCACAATGAGGATCATTATATAATTTGGAGAGCACACCCAACACCACAATATTTATTTATTCAAAATTCTCGACCTCTACTCTCTCTCATTAATTTATTCAAGATGAAGAAGAAGCAAAATCTTCCACAGATTCAATTCGAATTGAAGAAAGTCTCCTTGGATTGACTCCTTCTTATGCTCTTCAGTAAGTTTATGAGATCTCTAATATCCCATATTCTCATATGCATGATACAAAAGAAGACATTTGAATATTTGTTATTGAAGAAAAAATCTCCTTCCATTCTATGCAAACATTCTTGAGTGATTGTTCTATTTTAAATTTTGTGCATAGTTTACAAGTGATTGCTTCAGAAAATGAAGAGGAATTCGATTTCTCTCTCTGATGTTGTTGTTGGTTTAAAAAAAATTAATACTTTGTATTTTTTGTAAATAATATCATATTGAAGGAGTGATCCATTCACTCTCATTGATCTAGAGCTTCCAACAAATTCCTACATGATTGCATGCACCAATACTCATATTTTGTTGAAGAAGGGGAAATTTGTGCATCTACCATCTTGGCGGAGCACTTGGAACCATTGTTCCACACTCTTGGATCTCATATGAACTTATTCGTATCTCATATGATCTTATGTGGTTCAATTTTTAAGTTTCAAGAGCCTCTAGTAATACTTGTAGCTGTTCGCATCAATTTTGGTGTGAAAAATGAAGTACCAAAAGTCTCTTTCAAAATTACTGCTAGGGATTTGATGTCATTTTTATCTCATGAGTTTTTTGATATTATATTTTGTGAATCTCTGGATATTTTGTCAATAATGTCATATTATAGGAGTGATCCATTCACTCTCATTGATATTGAGCTTCAAGGAAATTCCTACATGATTGAATGGAGCAATACTCAGAGTCTTGAAGAAGGAGATAATTGTGCATCTACCATCTCAGTGGAGCACTTGGATTTGTTCCACACTCTTGGATCTCCTATGAAATTATTTGGATATTATATGATCTTATTTGGTTAAAATTTAAGGTTCAATAGCTTCCAATAACTCTTGTAGCTGTTCTCATCAATTTTGGTGTGAAAAAAAGTACCACAAGTATCTTTCAAAATTGTTGCTGGGGATTTGATGTTAGTTTTATATTATGAGTTTAATGATATTATAATTTTTGAATCATTCATTATTTTTGAAGCTATATAATATTATGTAGCTCAAGCAATCTCTCTCCACAGTCCTAGGGCTTCTCTCCCTTTCTATTTGATCACATATTCATCTCCTCATAGAACTAGTAAAGATGGAGACATTCTACATTTACCTAGACACTTTGTCGTAACACTTGGAGATGATTTTACTTCACATGGTTTGATGTTCAAGGCTGCAATATATCAGTTTCTTGGCATTTCCTCACATGGTTCAAGTTCTGAAGCACTTTTTCTCTCTCATCCGTTTATCTCAGTTGCTATGCATGGGTCCATTTTTCATCTTCCAGCTATTTATGTTCCTGATTCCGTTGAGGATATTATTCTTCTTCCTAAGAGGAAAAATACTCCATAAATAATCATTTTATTTGAGGAAGTTCACATGCACAGTATCACGATGTTGTTGCACAGAAGAAACAAGATACTACATTTGTTGCTGCATAATGTTGCAAAGTGCAGGAAATGTTTTTGCAAGTTATTTCCCAAGGAGGAATATTTGTCTCATAAGAATAACTTGTAATTTCATGATTCACTGCTTATTCCCATGAGGTTTTCCCCTATTTCCTCGATTGATTAAGAAACATTTTTTAATTATTTTAGATTGTAATGGGTGACTTTGTGCCTTGTTTCCAAGGCCCACAGTTGTCCAAGTTAGGATTAATGGGGTGTGTGAGGATTTATACTCCTCGCTTGTCCATACTTAGTCTATTAGATTATATTTTCCTAACTTAGGAGTCATTAATTAATATTGGGTTTGATAGTACCATTGGGTCCACTTGAGCTATTGGTGCCACCAATACCAGTCACTAGAGTGTGGGGAACACATATAGAGTTTAACTACATTTGAGTGCACCTTCATTCATCAATTTATGTGCCTGTGAGACCAATCCCTACAATTTAGGAGCCACTGGAAGTGCCACCACCAACCTCCTTCAGTTGTTGTTAGATGGTGACTAGTGAAGGTGAGTTATGCTCTAGTTACATTTAGTTAGATGTCCTCCAATTCACTTAGTACTAGTGTTGCAATGGTTTCATGTGGGTGGGAGCCTATTCTCACCTACCACATCAATTCAACTAGTTTAACTGATTATAACTGATTGAGAGACTAAATTAGACATATGGAGTTCGAATAGTGAGCTCCGATAGTGATTTAGACACTTTTAATTAGCTAATTAGTGAGTCTTTTGTTGGTAGATTTGAATCCTATCCACATGATTTGAGTTATCCTTTATGTAACATTCATGTATACTTCTATGAATAATGAATTTTATACTGTAACTATACTGAGCAATACTTATCGGTTTCCTATGAAATTTGTCTTCTTTAGTGTGTATTATGCATTCCATTACACTACATAATAATACAATCTAATGTCATGCAATGTTTAAATATCAATGACACAGTAATTCAAGCATTCATATATATACATAGTCAACAAAGAAATAAGAAAGTAAAGTAGCCATACAATTAATAAAAAAATAAAACCACAATGTTTAAAAAACACCAAAGATAACAATAATCAAAGACTGAAAGGAAAAAATCATAAATAAATATAAAGGAAGGATAATACTAAAGAAGATAAGGAAAGATAATAAAATAGAATCAACTTAAAGAGAAACTCAATCCAGAGGAAGTTCCTTCTTGCTTCTTACTAATGGATAACCAAGCATTGATAAACATGAGACCATTGTCCCTATTAATACAATTGTCCTCCTTCACAATCTCCATGGCCTCCCTAACTTTCCCTTTGGAAAAGTAGTCACCTTTGTTAAAAAATTTCCTCCTTCACAATATACATGGTCCTATTAGGATGGTGTTCCAAATAATATGACTTGACTTAATCACACGTAATAGTTTTATTATGCTCTTTAATTATAACTTGAAAAGGAATCCAATTATTGTACTTGTCCAAAACATTAACATCAATAACCCAAACATAGCGAACCTAGAAATATGGAATATCACTACAACATGTTATGAAATATTAAAACATAAAAAATATGGAAAATTAATTGGAGGAATGAACTATTCTAGATGATATGAGAGAAAGGCTTTGGAAGGAAAAGATAAATAGAAGGGAGAGAAAAAATTTTCCAATGCCATTTAGAAGAGAAGCTATGTTATGACCATTGTAAGAAGGGTGGTCATGACAAGTAATTATTTGACATGGGTTGTACTTTATGTAGGTTCCGAGAGTAAGGGGGGTCTGCGGTGGTTGATTAATCCCCCTCGAAAGAAATTGTTTGGGTATGATTTGGTTTTCTTTGAGTTGTTTTTAGTCCATGGTTTTGTGGCTTATTGTAAACTAATTGGGTTCCAAGAATTTGGGTTGTATTCTAATCTAGGTCAATGGATTAAGGTTTTGGATGTTATAATATTGTATATAAAACAAAAAATATAATACAATGACATAGAGAGTGGAAAAACTCTCATAAAAGTTGGTATTCTCGATATTGAGTTTCGAGGACCATAAATGTTTGTGTAATGTATGTGTGAGGCATTATTAATTTTTGTTTTCTATATTTTGTTTGGTATTGTTTTCCCTTATACAAATTTATCACAACTCTTCATGTGGTATTAGAGAAAGGTTATTTTTTCATGGGAATAACTTTGTTCCTTGGGTTTAGGTCATCCTATGAAGAGAAATGGTATCTTTGGTCCGTGTTAAACCTCCATTGGAGTGGGAGCTTTTTGTAAGAATTATGGTGATAAATTCACAATAGAAATGATGAATTTTAATGGTTATATATTTTAGTTATGGAATATCTTCTTGTAGACAAAGATAAATGGATTTTCATGGATCTAGGTATAAATCCCACTAGTATGTCAAAGTAAGATTGGGAAAGATGGAGAGAAAAGAGAGAAACATGATTTAACTCTACCTATCACATTTAGTGTTGTTGAATGTCTTTGGAGAATACAATTGAAAGAAGTTGTGTGATAAGTTGGACAATGTGTATCAATCAAAGTCCGTGGAAAACAAGTTATTTCTTTGAAATAAGTTCTTTATGCAGGATTGTGACTCTGTCGAAGGTCATCTAAATTCCTTTAATACTATGTAAAGTTAATTGGCCTCTATTTACATTAGTATGGAAGAATAAGTTAAGTACGTTTCCTTTCTATGTTCCTTGTGAGACACTTGGGATAATGTAGTTGTAGCAACTGGTAGTGCCACTCAATCCATGTTAAATTTTGAGAATGTATTGAATTTTAAACTTGCATAGATTTAAGTGTATGGTTTTTTTATAAATTCATAAATTTCAGTGTATAGTGTTTAATCATTGCATAAATTTCAATGTAGTTGTTGTTCCTTGGATGCATTGATTTCTGTGTAGATTTCATTGATATGAAAATTTCAGCAGGTATATGTTAATGATTGACATTTTTGATATAGAGCCTGACTTGGGAATGGAAGATGTGCATGTGGAATATGCTATGAGACAAACAGGAGAGGGACAAAAAGTACAGAATGCCGAACATAAAAAGCATATCAAGGAAGAAAATATAACGAAATGACATCAAAAGAACAAGAAGAAGACTTGAAATGAAAAGCATAACAACAAAAATAATATCAAAAAAAAAGTCGGAGGAAATGATAGCAGAAGAAGGAGAAGAACGAAAAAAACAAAAGGGAGATCGACAAAAAGAATATTGAAAAATAAAGTTGGATGAATAGATAGAACAAGAATGAGAAGAACAAAGGAAAAGAAACGTTGATCGACATTGAGCATATCGAGAGAGAAAGTTGAAGCAATTGGAAGAAGCAAGAAATCAATTTGCAAAACAACAAATAAGTCAAAATGTCGAACGACAAAAACAAAATTCAACCAATATACCAGTGGAACCAACTGTGGAATATGCTCAACGTGTAATGGTCAGAGAGAAACATGTTGTTGATATGGTTCAATTTCAAGGAGTACCAATTACTAATATGATCCAAGATCACGATATTGAAATTGATGATAATATATCGGTACAATGTGAAGAAATGAAGTCAAAAAAATGAGAAGAAGACTTGAAACGAAAGGAAGAATAACCAAAACAATATCCAAAGAAAATGTTGGATGAAATGACAGCAGAAGAAGGAGAATAACGAAAAAAACAAAAGGTAGATCGACAAAATGAGTATCGAAAAAGAAAGCTGGATGAATTGACAGCACAAGAACGAGAAGATCAAAGAAAACAAAAATTTGATCCACAAATAGCATATTGAGAGAGAAAGTTGAAGCAATTGGAAGAAGTAAGAAATCAATTTGCAGAACAATGCCTTCCCAAGACTTCACCCAGACTTGATTCAAGACTTCACCAATTAATCAGAATAAATTCATGACTTTGCGAAGCCTTCACCAAACCTTCCCAGATTAATCAAAATAAATTCAAGACTTTGCCAACCTTGATTCAAGACTTCGCCAATTAATCAGAATAGATTCAAGACTTCTCCAATTAATGAGAATAGATTGAGAATGATCATGATGTGAACCATATTTTCATTTATTTAATCCTTACAAAATTATTGTCTCTATTTTCGAGTTTAATAATTTATTCAATCCTTTATACTTATTGCTTACATTGAGATAATCCTCATAATGCTATCGATGTTTTCAACTTAACCTGTTCCTTACAATGTTGATCAAATTCCAGTTTTGTGTTACCAGCCACGAGTTAAACCAGCCTAGATCTAAATCCTAGGCTCTATCAAGTGTCGAGAGGGATCAAATCTCATGAGGTGCAAACCTCTTCTCACGTATTGCATTCAAGGAAGTTTGTACCTCGGGAGATTTGATCCCTCTCGAGCTTGATAGAGCGTATGATTTGGATCTCGACTAATTTAAGTCCATATGTAATTTACATTTTTAATTTTTTTTAATTTTTTTATTTATGTCGGCTAGCATAACGTGGCTAACATGACAGAATATCCTTTATACAGGGCTGAAGAACACCTTGTTTTTCTGAGTAAAATTATTATTATAATAATAATATATTTTAATATTTTATATAAATAAATTTAATTTAAAAATTACATTATTAATTGTCCACTACTTCTTTTTTTAACTATTTAGTTTATATATTGATTAAATAACAACCACTTTATTAATTCTCATTATCTAATTATTTAATTCATGTATTTTCTCATTTTACTTAGTAATATACATTTTTTATTTCAAATTATTATCATTTATTTAGATTTGAAATTTTGTATGGTGTATCTTTTGCTTTATTTGGTTTATATAACTAAATATAAAGAAATGTCTTACTTTCTCTTACATATGTATCAAAATATTTGATTAAAAAATAATAAATACATAAAATATTAAATTTTAAATTTAGAAAAATATATTATTGTTAATAAACTAGTATACGTTTATCTAACTTCGATTGTATAAATGTTTGAGAAGAATTAAATCTCAAATCTTTCATCACTAAATTACAACACACATCCTTCTCACTACTATGCTACATCATATAGATGCATTTTTTTATGAGACAAATGAAAACATCGAGGCATGCATTTTTCTTTTCTTTTTTTAATTAATTTTTTTATGGGATAGATGTACACTTCCTCCACTCAAGATCCACTATGCTATAATGCATGCATTTTTCTTTTCTTTTTTTAATTAGTTTTTTTATGTGATAGATGTACACTCCCCCCACTCAAACTTCACTATGCTATAACACATTGATGCATGATTCTTGTTTTTTATTTTTTTATTTATATGTGGAAAATGGGCACTTGCCCCCACACAAATTACATTATACTATAACACTGATGCATCCATTTTTATTTTTTTATTTTTTATTTTTATGCAATATAGAGACACTTAGCCATCAAAGTTATAACAATACACCTTCTCCATGCAAATATTATTTAAAACTTATATATATATATATAAAGAAAATATCATCCACAATTCGTTCATTTTGACACTTGATAATATAGAAGAAACATAATTGTTATTTATATGTAGTTTTATTTTTTATATTAAGGTAAAATCAAAATTATGAAATTTGTTGTAAATTATTTTTTAAATTTAAATTTATTTAAAAATCTTATTGTATTATAAGATTGTAGCTATGTATGTGTGAGTTTGTATTATTGGATTGTAATTTATTGGCTATGTGTGGATTTGTTTTTTTCATATCATAGAAGAAAATGTTTAAGATGTTTTTTCATCAAAGAAATTTTTTTTTAAATGTTAGAAGTGTTTAGCTATGCTATGCTTTTAAATATTATTATTATTATTAATCGAGTGTTTATTTTAATTAGTTAAATTAGTTTGAGCTCGAAATACAATGATGTTAAAAACTATTCACAATTCAATACTCATCATTGGGTTTGTAGTGAGCACACTAAGTTATTACTATTTATGTCTAAAATCATTGACTCATTCCTCAAGTGTGGGAGGTAGTGGAAACAAGTTTCCTTGAGAGGTTTCTAGGCTAAACGATGTCCATAGCGCAATGCTTTCTAGGTAGGTCTATTGTGAGCATGTCACTCAATTATAATGAAACACATTATTGGGTGAATAACGTCAAAAAACACTGACCTGCTAGCTGGTAAACAAGGTCTATAATGCAATACTTGCAAGAGGCTCTACAATGAGCATGACACTATTTTATTCCCATGTATTCCAAAAAACACTAATTGAGTTTGAGCAAGGGGATCGCATATATTGTTAATCCCTAAATATTGGGCATAGTTCCGCCTATAGTGTGGCACTTTACCCCCTATGCCATGGTGTATTATATATCACTTATGTAGGATTGGTTCTATTAGTTGTTATTGTACACCTTTGTTTCGTAAATATAGGAGGGAGATACTTTCATTTGCGTAAGCATTGTATTTTGTCTTGTCTTGGGTGCGTTGTACATTGTGTACGGAGGTTCCTCCCTCGAAGTGGATTGCTATTCATCTCTATTCTTTATTATTAAGTAATGTATTACTCTATTTTGGTAAAAATTTTATTTGTATGCTATTTGTGGGACTTGGTTGCATAACATATGGTATCATATCCCTTTCCTCGAGACTCACTTCTGCAAAATGAGTCATCTTGGAATTTTCACTACAAATTTTTTTATACAAGAATTTAGAGATAGAGGTTAAAAACCCACTTCTAAAACATGATGAGCTATATCTAGTACAAAATTTAGATCATGCCCAAGAAACCAACATGTAGGGATCAATTTTATTTCACCAACGTATTTACACCATATCTGACTCACATTATAGATTGCCAAAAATAATTTAAGATAAACCACACTCTACGCTAAAAAAGTGATTTGTGTAACTAAACTAAACACACAAAGGAATAATTCAACTGCTCTTCACAGAGTACGTATTCACATGAATCTGGGTCGTAGCTACCAACCCACAACTATAAAATCAGCCATAAACTTTTTGTTTTTACATCTCTATATAGTATAATAAACATAAACAAACAAAATATGCTTGTGATGTTATTCACCCCACAGTCAAGCCATGCTCACGGTCGGAAGGTGAGAACATAGCCATGATAAACCATAAAGATAAAAACCCAAACAATTTATATAAATGTCTTGAATGAACAAATGCAAAGCCTAATCTCAAAATGCATATGGTCACAGCCTTGCCAAGCTATTGCGTGTATTGATGATAAACCCTAGCTGCGAATACATAATTTATACATTCTATAATTTGCAATTCAAATGCATACAATCACGTTTCGACATAGTTCCATTGCAAGCAATGGCACTCTCACACAATGGATTAACACATCATCTAAGAACCAAAACCCAAAGTCTCCATTATATATATATCAAAACCACATGATCTATTTTATAGACCTAAATTTTTTTTTGAGCCCATTTTTAAGACATGGCCCAAAATATCCACACCTAAATAGTCATCAAAATAGTTTTTACAAACGCATCTATTGGATTCCCATTATCCCAAAGGACCCAAACCTTTGGACCCTTAACCCAAACATTTCACAGACGTTAAACCACCTTCCAACACAGAGCTCATGATCTATTACTCATTGCACATAGAGGTAAAAGGCATCAGTTTTTTCATAGGGCTTACCTGTAGAAGCGTAATGTAAACAGTTCTCATATCCACCAATGAGCCACACTTTGTGGCCACCCTTGTCACTTGGAAAATAGAAATGAGTATCGTTATAAGTATGTTGAATCCTCATACTTAAGAAACAAATGAAATACCATTGCAAAACCAGACCGAGAGGATACCTCTCCCACGTAGGATGGGTCTATTGCTCCATGTAGCGTTAAACCCCAAAAACCAATATCATGCAGACCACGAATAATAGCAGAGACAAATGATCCATGAAATCAACCAAGACGGGGTTTGAGACTTGTTTCTCACCTTTCCCAAGGGGACGTAAATGCGCCACCCTGGTCACCCCTACTATCATGATTTTTACCCACTTCTACATAGTCTAAACCACAGCTTTTGCACTAAAACCCCATTTGGAATAGTTATGCCATAATTGCATGGCATATGAAATATTCCATGAAGGGCATTTGTTTAAACCATAGTCTTTCCAAAGACTTAAGTCAAATTTTTTCATGTATTATAACTTAAGCCGTAAACTCTATGCATTACCCTTTATAAATTTACAAGTATAAAATAAATATGAGCTGGATAAAATTATCATAACTATAATGACAATTCCAACCATAAAGATTCAGGCCTTAAAAACCCAGCTTTGCATAAACAAAGGAAGTAGGAACAACTAGGCCAAGACTTTAGTCGTTTTTATCTTTGTTTCTTGTAGGATAGTGTAGCTTATTTGGCATAGACTAGGTTTCTACGTTTAGCTGTAGTAAATAGTTTCCATTCGTGAAGTAACCTGCACAAAAAATGGAAGTTTGCGTTAGTTCGCAATGAACTAAGTAAACCCCGTAAAAGTGGGAGGAAGCATTTACCTCTCAAGATGACCCTAAAGGGATATAAATCTCGCCACTTCATTCCTTGATAGTATTAAGATAAGTAAGGGTTTTCCATAAACAATGAATAAAGCTTATAACCAAGAAGTAACATATAACTAAATGAGAATACTCACATACATTGCAAACAAGTAATCAATAAGCAGAGTAATCATTTAAACTAGTTCAAGTAAAATAAACATTGTACATATTTACATGAGTAATAACATAGGAAAACACAAAGAAATTGTAAGGACAACTTACGACAGTTCGAATTAGAAAACAATGATGGATATATTCCATGGAAGATGAATTGATATGTAGAAATTAACTAGCCTACAAATTTTTTTAAAAAAATCAAATTTTTGAGACATTACATATGTATATTAAACATTCGAAACAAAACTTTTATGGTCAAAGCGATTTTTTTCCATAATGTAGCCAAACTAGATGTTCTCAAAAGGAGAGAGGGTTGAAACTTGTGGCTCTAATAACATATCTAACATACCCAAATACCGTGATAACAAGCTTAAAAAAATAAAATTATATTATATAAAGCATGGCCATGAATCTTCCTTTAATCATTCATTCATATGCTTAATTTTTCCTACAACAGTCATTTCCGCAATTAAAATATTTATAGGATTAAATCTTTCTACCTTCCACAATCCTCCATTGCGGTTTGCCTGTCACAAAAACCTCCATATCTTATGATTTCCTTTTTGTGTTTCCTCCTTCCACCTTTCTTCTTTCCTGCTTCAGCTGTGGATTGAGAGAATCAGAAACTTAACATGCGATGGAATTACTTATCCACATCTATGCATTCCACGTTCTGCCTTTCCACCTTCTACTACGGATTGCGGAAATTAGAAAAAACTTAACATGCGATGGAATCATCTATCCACGTTTCCGCCTTCCGCAATATGCCTTTTAGCCTTCCACTACAGACTGCAAGAATCGAAAACTTAACATGCAACGGAATCATTTATCTACATTTCCTTTTTTTCGCCTTCCAATGCAGACTACATGAATCAAAAACCTAACATGTGGCACCTTCATTTGTTCAACTTTCGCCTTTCACAGACACACTCTGGATCATGGAAAACCAACACTTTTCCTTATTTCTTTTATGTTTTTTTATTTCCACCTCCCACCTTCCACAGGAGGAGTTTGGGATGCGGAAAACCAACATTTTTCCCTTTTTTCTTTCCTACTTTGCGATTTCCACCTCATGCCTTCCACGACGGACTCACGGGTGCAGAAATCCACTTTTTTCTTATTTCAACTTCTCTTTTCGCCTCCCGCCTTCTGCCTTCCGTAGGCACATTCAAGGGTGCAGAAATGCTTAAGTAGACACATTCTGACTCTGTAATCATGCTTCTAGCCTCCATGAACTTAAGCAAACTGCATGGGAAACCAAAATCCCTAAACATATGTAAAATTAAAGGAGAGTATAGCCGCAGAAAAATTTACTTGAATCTTTATGCTATCCTACTATGTGTTTCCTTAAGTGAATTCAAGCTTATAAGTTCTAAAGTAGGTTTCAGTGGCTACTTAACACACTTTCCTTCATGGGTTTACCTTCATCTAAGGACAAAGGTATTATAAAAGGGATTCCCAAAGCCATGTAGGGTTTTTCCCATTCAGCACTTGGCCTTCCTACAAGGGTCCCTTACAACAGGACCTTAGTAGTAGAACAATAATGCAACCAAATAACTCAAGAGAGAAAATTAAATATCATAAATAGAAAGGTCATGTGACCAAGGGGAGAATCTCATACCCCTACAATAAAGCATGGCCTCTATAACCACAGAGGTCATACATCAAGTATAGTCATATACTTTCAGCCAAGTAGGAGTAAAACATTTAGGGAAACTATATCCAATAGGCAGTTTCCAATGAAGTAAAATAGAATAGGTGCATTACTTCCTCCATGATCTAATCATCCAAATGTAGTCATAACCATTCCTTAACCGAACATGAATACTTCTCTTTGGAGAATGATGAGATTCACCTGCAAATCATCAACCAGAGTAGGTGTATCATACCATTATTAAGCTATATAACCAATGCAAACCTTGTCATTCCAAATAGGGCATGAACATACACCAGTTCATAAGCTCCCATCAATAGAATTATAGTTTTATCTTTATCATTTTCTCAACATTATAACACACATTCATATGCACAAAGACATGCCCTAAGCTCATCAATCAACGGGAATCACACAACATACCGGTAACTCTATAGAGAGCGATAATACACCATTTGAGTTACCATTTTACTAGAGGCAAGGCACAATCATTCAAATCAACATATGAGTACACCAATTCATAAGCATCATTCTCACCAATAAAAATAAAGAAGCTATTTAGCATTTCATTAATAATGAAAACACACATTTACTCATAAACATCCTACTCTGAGTTCAATAGAATGAACAAACCTAGTAATGAAACCTGTTTGTAAAGAGATCCACAATGAAGAGGGAACAACCACATTCCACACAACCATAGATTAGGCACATATATCCTCTGTCCTCAATCACCCTCTAGCTTGGCTATGCATTCCAAGAGCGGAAGCAGCTAACCTCACTTCAGTTTCCAGGAAAAAATCGCTTGGCTAACACTTTGTAGAGTGCTCAAACAACAAGTATTCCTATCAACTCTTTTCGTAGCAATTCATAGAGTGCTCACAGAGAAAAATCTCCTCACCTTCTTAGCATACTCAACCCCCCTTTATAGTTTTGATTCTAGGTCTTTTGTAACTATGACCCATTCACGACAGAATCTCCATCAACCATTGCTTTTCCTCTTTTTCTAGGGCGTTCCTTGCTCCATCATGGCATCTCGACAGCTTATGTACCTTCTTCAGGTTTACTGCTCCACGTCTGCCACTCTTGCACGCATAGTCTCCTCTTTAATGTGGCTTGTCCCTTTCATTCTGATTTTTATTAAAGGAATAAAATATAGCAGTTACAATTGTCCTTGAGGGACCATTTGGACAGACTCCACAGTGAGCCAAAATCATAAAAGAATATACATTCAAGATTTAATATGACAAATAATGTTTATAATTCATGGGATATTATAGTTTCGATAGAAGAGAGGGAGTCTCTTCTAAGTACTGGCATGAGGCTCAACCATGAAGAGCGAACCAATGCTCAAGAGTGGAAAATTGATTCTCCTAGGAGCTTACGGTTTAGGGTGGCTTCAAGAAGGTTCTCTTCAGATTTGAGATCAATGGAGGTAGTAGCGTTGGTTCCAGGTTCATAGGGAGCTCCTACAACATACAGTGTGATGGATTTGAGGATGAGACTTGTTGATGATGGCAGTGAGTACCTCCCTCGCTAAGAGGGAGTGTTAGTGATTTAGCTCTAGAGGCACTCCACATGTTTTGTCTCGTATGCAGAAGTTACCATGCCTTAGCTAGGCTACTTTACTTTGTAATGTTTTCTTATAAAGTTTAAAGTGACTCTTATGTAATTGAACTTTTTATAAAGTATTCCCTTGTTTTAATTTTATAAAGTGACTTTATGAGAGAAAGTGCACTTGTTTCATAAAGTAAAAGGTGACTGTATTAAAATTAAATGTATTTACTTTTGGGGGGGAGTTTCTCAACCCTTGATCTTGAAAATAGAAGATTTTATCTTGGCCTTTGGATTTAGGGAATGTGGAAGGGGAAAAGTTACTCTCAAGTTATAAGAGAGATCCTAGGATAGTGTGGAAGACATGTTAAAGGAAAGCATTTCCAAGAGTGATCATTTTGGCTAGGTGTTTTGCAAAGAGAGATGGAGCTAAAAATTTTCTCAAGTGGGCACGAATCCCAAGGAGACAAAACAATTTCTCAAGAAGGAACAAATCCCAAGGAGCTTGGCACATTTCTCGAGACATTTATTGCTTTTGTACCGTACTATACCTGTTGGGCACATTTTTGAGGGAGGGTCGTATAATGTATGGACTACTAGGCACACTTTTTGAGGGTCGTACAATGTACAAATTGTTGGGCATGATTTTCGAGGTCTATGGGGTAGGAAAATGGAGGCAAGTTGATGTTGTGGAGGCCATACAAGAAGTTGGGCACAAAAATCAAGGTGGGCACTATTTTTGAGGGAGTGGTATAGCTATTTATTGTTGTAAATTCATTTTCTCTCTGATAAATGCTACAATAAAAATTTTCTTAAACTCGTTTTCGAGAGAGGGGTTTTTCCAAGGTCACTTTGACCAAATTTTTGTTGTTTTATGGGTTTATGAGTGTGTTGTTTTTTATGCAATTTTCTTCTGCTAGAGACTTAGTTTTAGTGTTTCAACTTGTTTGGTTATTGATTTAAATGCATGAGATTTGTTTTTATTAATGACAAGGTGGGTAAACTAAGTGTTTCACAAAAGTCTGAATTTTTTGTTAATATTTCTACTTGGGCATGAAGAAGTTATACTCTTCGGCTTCTAGAATGTGACCAAAATCTTAGAAAAATGAGTCACACTTACAATGGCCACATATGAAAGTGGATCCAAACATTTCATTTAGACCACAATGTGGATCTTTGATATTTCATCACAATGTACAACCACAATCCATTATTACCATGAAGATTAATGGTAGAAACCTAAAACAATGTGAGAAGAAAGAATTTGAAAATCACTCTTTTAAAATGTCATGCATACATGAACATTAAATTGCAATTTCAAATTATTTGTTAAAATAATAATCTACATTACTTTTGAACTCTTAAGGGTAATATCTAACCCTTCAAAGTCATCTAGTAGAGCATGGCTTGGGCCACACCAACTCTTAACATGGTTAGATTTTTGGTGTCTTTTCCCAACTAGCTCAACCCCAAGGAGAAAAAAATAATTATTTATTTTTAATGTAACATTTTTTATTTTAATGTTATCAAAATTATATGTCTTCACTGGCCGGCCTAATGGTTAACATTGAACAACATGTGTTTCTTCCTCAAAGATGGCAGGTTCAAATAAAAAAGAAAGTGAAGTATGTACACCAATATAAACTTTAATAGTTAAATTATTGTAAAGTTAACATAAATGAATTTTCTCCCGATCTGGAGCGAACCTGTCACTCGCTATGATGCATAACGGATCTGTAGCGAACCTGTCACTCGATATGATGTGGAAAAGCACAAGATGACTAACGTCAAGAAAAATTACTGACCTGCCCAGTAAAACCCCCCAAAAATTATATACAACTGCAAAAGCAATCACGCTTACAATGTGGATCCTTCATAATTCGCCAAAACCTAATTTCTCGAAACAGCGCAAACGGCGTGCGGCACGAGTAGGGTTTCCCGAACACTCTGTCCCAACGATAAATGTTATGCTGCTTGGACCCCACGCAAGCATCCTCTCCTGTATATATATATTTGTCGATCCATCCCAAGTTCCATCCCAAGCGATTTCAAAGTTCCATCCCAAGCGATTGTCGAATCTGCAAAAATGCCTGCCAGGGAGCCACTGTCTTCTCAAAATGAAAAGCAGAACGGCAGCGGCCTCTGGCGCGTCTGTTCGCTGGAAGATGTATTAAATATACTGCGATGGGAAAAGACTCCAACGGCCTTGGAGGCCGAGGCCAACGTCCTTCAATCGGAAAAAACGTTTTCAATTAGGTCCGTAAATGGCGATGCAAATGGAGGGGAAGCCGTCCTCTGTGACTTTCGGATGCCCGTGCATTATCCGAGGTATTCAAAGGCCGATTACGAGTCGATGGCCGACTGGAAGCTGGACAATCTTCTGCAACAATACGGTTTGCCGATCCGAGGCGATGTGGCGTCCAAGCGGAGTTACGCCATGGAGGCCTTCCTCTGGCCAAGCCAGCTTTGATTAAAACATCTCACGGTATATATTATGAGTATACTCCCTGGGCTTGTTTGCTTGACTTTTAGTGAAGTTTTAAGGCAGGGAGGAGCTCTCTGTATGGGTTATATTTAGTTATGGATGGCTTTTTAGTATATGAGATCATATATTTAGTTATGGATGGCTTTTTAGAATACGAGTTTCATTGCCAAAAGTCCTTTCATTCCAAATTGTATTAAGAAAGGTGGTATATTATGGGTGAATGTTAAGAACCAAATTGTTTGGTATATCAATTAGACTAGAGTGGGTCAACTACTGGTTATATGTGTAATGGATTGAATGAATGGTGGCAGCTTTGTAAATGATATATTAGTTAGAAGAAAATGAGTTACGGTGATAGATCTATGTGGGAGCTAGATAATTTAAAGGCTCTAATCAGAGCTTGAAGATGGTTCATAAGGAGAACTACAAGAAGTTTTGAAGATGGTTCATAAAAAGGATTCAATGAAGGAGAGGAAGTTGGAGATGGGAGAGTTACATTATGAAAGTTGATTGAGGATCATAATCTAGTTATATAATTGTTGTTGAAGTTTTATGTATATGTCCATTATGTAAAACATAGGTTTATTATGTGATGAATGTTAACTAAATTGATTGTTGTTTTTTATAAATTATTAATAAGAAAATGAATATATAAAATAATATTCATTAGACAATAATTTTGTTTAACAAATATGTGGTGTAGATATATTGGGTAATTTCTACTTTTCCCATTGGAAAGTAGCTTGTTATTGGGAGGAGTGTATGGTGAAACTCATGTAATTAGATATTAGGAAGGTGAAGAGCCATTGAATCCTATAATCACTTTTAGTTCTCGTCCAAGAATACCAAAAGTTTTATGAAGGTGATAAAACATATTGCATAACTACTATAGAGTTTGATTTGAGTGATGAAGAAAAAACCTAAAGTTCAAGAAGAGGAAATTCATGACTAGGAAGGAGAAACCATAGAGTGTACAAATAAACAAATTGGAGATAATGACTTCTGAAAATCACATGGCCTCTAATTAGTTAAGTAATTGGTTGATATAGATAGAAATCTATTTCAAGTGCTATTAGTTTTATTTTTCTCTACTAAAAATATAAGGATATATACATTTTTATTATGGAAATTTATGTTTCACAATAAATTTATTATCAAAAATAAGCAAGTCACTAAGAGTTTAAGAAACTTGTAAGAATTCACTCTACCTTGTATTATATGAAGAAAAACATTTGTTTAAATGGGATAATATTAGAGAGACAAGGACAAAGAGTTTAAGTATATAGAACCAAGTTTAGAAGGATGTATACCTAACTAGGTATTAACAAGTTTATAAGAAAGTTATGACAAAGTATATCATCAAATTGTTTAGTTACGTAAAGATAATGTAATTTTGTTTTAGGTAAAGAACTTTAATGAGCCATGTAATAAGGCTTTCTATATTGAAATTAAACATAGTGGGAAAGTGATATTTTGAGTTTTTCAATTTATTGCATCTCGATTATGAGATTTACATTGTGTAATCCATCTTAAAGGAAAAAATATAAATATAAACAATACACATTAAAGAAAAAGATGTCACAATGGTACACAAAAATGAATATAGAGGTTATATATAAATAAACAAAAATAAACCTACAAAACTAAGCTAAAAAAACAAGAAAAAGAAACAAACATGAGACAACATATAATTAATGATTAAACTAAACCCTCAAAAAGATAAATAAGAATATATGATATTAATGTAAGAATCAATGAGAAATTAATGAAGCTCTGTTGGTCATGCTCCTCCTCACCCCGCGCCACCCTGAGAGCATTTGGCTCTCACCAAGGAATTTTGGGTTGTTGTGCTTCTTGTGTTTTTTCTCTCATGCACGATGGACACCCTCAATCGTATTTTTATTTGTATTATTATATCTTCTTAATAGAATAGACCTGAACTTAAAAAAAAAGAATCAATGAGACATTAATAATAATTTGTAGATATAAATGTTTGTTTGAAGATTAAAAAACAAGGAAAAAGAAAAAAAAAATTGTAAACAAAAATAAGAACCTTAAAAATATATGTTTGTGTGTAATTTACCTATATGTGTGTAAAATTATCAAAGCACTTAAAATCATTGTTAGGATTTAGAATCCTCCCTTGTCCATACTTAGTCTATTAGATTATATTTTCCAAACTTAGGAGTCATTAATTAATTTTGGGTGTGCTAGCACCATTGGGTCCACTTGGGCTATTGGTGCCAACAGTACCAATCGTTATAATGTGGGGAACACATATAGAGGTCAAGTGCAACTCACTACACCTACATGCATAATTTTATGTGCCTCTGAGACCAATCCCTACAATTTAGGAGCCACTAGCACTGCCACAACCAACATCCTTCAATTGTTGGTAGCTGGTAACTATTCCAGCGCAGTTATGCTTTAGTTACATTTAGTTAGATGTCCTCTAGTACAATTGGCATGAGTCTTTCATGGATTCTTATGGTAGGTGCCTATTCTCACCTACCACGTTACTTCAACTAGTTTAACTCATTGTAACTAATTGGGATATTGAATTAGACATGTGGAGTTAGACTAGTGAGCTCTAATAGTGATTTAGTCACTTATAGTTACCTAGTTAGTGAGTCTTGAGTTGATACATTCAAATCTATGCACATGATTCAAATTCTCCTTTATAGTAACATTCATGTATGCATCTAGGATTAATGAAGTTTATATTGTAATTATACTCATAAATACTTATTTGTTTCCTATGAAATTTGTCTTGTTCAATGTGTATTATTCATTCCATTACACTTCATAATAATACAATCTAATTGCACTCATTGTTTGAGGATCAAAGGCACAATAATTAAAACATGGTATGAGAGCCTATTCACGTACGCAACAAGTTTTTCCAATCTTCATTGTACACCAGAAGCAGCTCGGTTTCGACATAAGTCCCACAAAGTGTGCATTACTAACTCTAGATTCGTTCAAAGAAGTCTCTGTGGACGTGCCGAACCCTCAGAAAGTGTACATGTTGATATGGAAGGATTGATTCTCACATAGTGCTAATTGTTTTTTTTTTTGTAGTGATATTTTGTAGGTACAACTTCATATGGATTCAAGATTACAAGTTCCTCTTCTTACTCCATTCACAAGATATTCAAAATGAAAATTGAAGATGATTTCATCTCTAAAGAGACAAGCTATCTATGAGGTATATATTGGGCTTGGTAAATAGTCTTATGAACATGAGAATGACTCTCTAAATCACGGTGATAGATATTTTGGGACAATATGTCTAGCCTTTTCTCCAAACTTGCGTTACCTTATTGATTTTGTTGAATACCCAAAGGATCTCTCGATAGAATTGGATAGAACCTTTGGAAAGCACAATGAGGATCATTATATAAATTTGGAGAGCACACCGAACACCACAAGATTTATTTATTCAAAATTATCGGCCTCTACTCTCTCTCATGAAGTTATTCAATATTAAGACGAAGCAAAATCTTCCACAGATTCAATTCGAATTGAAGAAAGTCTCCTTGGAGTAACTCCTTCTCCTGCTCCTCCAGAAGTTTATGAGATCTTATATATCTCATATTCTCATATGGATGATCCAAAAGACAACATTTGAATCTCTGTTATTGAAAAAAATACTCTCCTTCCATTCTATGCAAACATTCTCGAGTGATTATTCTATTTTAAATTTTGTTCATAGTTTACAAGTGATTGCTTCAAAAAATGAAGAGGAATTCGATTTCTCTCTCTCTCTAATGTTGTTGTTGGTGTGAAAAAAAAGTAAAAATTTGTATTTTTTGGAAATAATATCATATTGAAGGAGTGATCCATCCACTCTCATTGATCTAGAGCTTCCAACAAATTCCTACATGATTGCATGCATCAATACTCATATTTTGTTGAAGAAGGAGAAAATTGTGCATCTACCATCTTCGCAGAGCACTTGGAACCATTGTTCCACACTCATGGATCTGATATGAACTTATTTGGATATGATATGATCTTATTTGGTTCAATTTTTAAGTTTCAAGAGCCTCCAGTAATACTTGTAGCTGTTCCCATCAATTTTGGTGTGAAAAATCAAGTACCAAAAGTCTCTTTCAAAATTACTGCTGGGGATTTGATGTCCATTTTATCTCATGAGTTTGTTGATATTATATTTTGTGAATCTTTGGATATTTTGGAAAGAATATCATACTTTAGGAGTGATCCATTCACTCTCATTGATATTGAGATTCCAGGAAATCCATACATGATTGAATGGAGCAATACTTAGAGTTTTGAAGAAGGAGATAATTGTGCATCTATCGTCTCAATGGAGCACTTGGATTTGTTCCACACTCTTGGATCTGATATGAAATTATTTGGATATGATATGATATTATTTGGTTCAAATTTAAGTTTCAATATCTTCGAGTAATTCTTGTAGTTGTTCTCATCAAATTTGGCGTGAAAAATAAAGTACCACAAGTATCTTTCAAAATTGTTGTTGGGGATTTGATGTTAGTTTTATATTATGAGTTTGATGATATTATGATTTTTGAATCATTCATTATTTTTGAAGATATATAATATTATGTAGCTCAAGTAATCGCTCTCCACAGTCCTAGGGCTTCTCTCCCTTTCTTTTTGATCACATATTCACTGTCCTCATAGAACTAGTAAAGATGGAGACATTCTGCATTCGCCTCGACACAAGTGTCGTAACACTTGGAGAACATTTCACCTCACATGGTTTGATGTTCAAGTCTGAAATATATCAGTTTCTTGGCATTTCCTCACATGGTTCGAGTTTTGAAGCACTTTTTATCTCTCATGAGTTGATCTCAGTTGCTCTACATGGGTCCATTTTTCATCTTGGCAGCTATCTATGTTCCTGATTCAGTTGAGCATGTTATTCTTCTTCCCAAGAGAAAAATTCCTCCATAAATAATCATTTTATTTGAGGAAGTTCACATGCACAATATCAAGATGTTGTTGCACAGAAGAACCAATATACTACATTTGCTGCTACATAATGTTGCAAAGTGCAAGAAAATGTTTTGCAAGTTATTTCCCAAGGAGGAATATTTGTCTCCTAAGAATAACGTGTATTTTCATGATTCACTACTTATTCCCATGAGGTTTTCCCCTATTTCCTCGATTGATTAAGAAACATTTTTTAATTATTTTAGATTGTAATGGGTGACTTTTGGCCTTGTTTCCAAGGCCCACATAGTGTCCAAGTTAGGATTAACGGGGGGTGTTAGGATTTATAATCCTCGCTTGTCCATACTTAGTCAATTAGATTATATTTTCCTAACTTACGGGTCATTAATTAATATTGGGTTCGATAGTAACATTGGGTCCACTTGGGCTATTGGTGTCACCAATATCAGTCACTAGAGTGTGGGTAACACATATAGAGGTTAACTACATTTGAGTGCATCTTCATGCATCAATTTATGTGCCTCTAAGACCAATACCTAAAATTTAGGAGCCACTGGGAGTGCCACCACAAACCTCCTTTAGTTGTTGGTACATGGTAACTAGTGAAGGTGAGTTATGCTCTAGTTACATTTAGTTAGATGTCCTCCAAATCACTTAATACCAGTCTTCCATGGTTTCATGTGGGTAGGAGCCTATTCTCACCTAACACATCAACTCAGCTAGTTTAACTAATTATAACTGATTGAGAGACTAAATTAGACATATGGAGTTAGAATAGTGAGCTTCGATGGTGATTTAGACACTTCTAGTTAGCCAATCAGTGAGTCTTTAGTTGGTAGATTCAAATCCTATCCATATGATTCGAATTCTCCTTTATGTGACATTCATGTATACTTCTAGGATTAATGAAGTTTATATTATAACTATACTAAGCAATACTTATTGGTTTCCTGTGAAATTTGTCTTGTTTAGTGTGTATTATGCATTCCATTACACTACATAATAATACAATCTAATTGCATGCATTGCATAAATATCAATGATACAATAATTCAAACAATCATATATATACATAGTCAACAAAGAAATAAGAAAGTAAAGCAGTCATACAATTAATAGAAAAATAAAACCACAATATTTAAAAAACACTAAAGATAACAATAATCAAAGACTCAAAGGAAAAAATCATAAATAAATATAAAGGAAGGATAATACTAAAGAAGATAAGGAGAGATAATAAAATAGAATCAACTTAAAGAGAAACCTACTCAAGAGGAAGTTCCTTCTTGCTTCTTACTCATGGATAACCAAACATTGATAAACATGAGACCATTGTCCCTATTAATACAATTGTCGTCCTTCACAATCTCCATGGCCTCCCTAAATTTCCTTTTGGAAAAGTAGTCACCTTTGTTAAAAATTGTGTATCTTCAATATAGATCTAATTCTTTGTCCTATTAGGATGGTGTTCCAAAGAAGATGACGTGACTCAATCACACGTAATAGTTTTATTATGTTCTTTAATTATAACTTGAAAAGGAATCCAATTATTGTACTTGTCCAAAACATTAACATCAGTAACCTTTTAGTGAACCTAAAAATATGGAATATCACTACAGCACGTTATGAAAGATTAAAACATAAAAAACATCAAAAATTAATTGGAGGAATGAACTATTCTAGATCATATGAGAGAAAGGCTTTCGAAGGAAAAGATAGATAGAAGAGAGAGAAAACTTTTTCCAAGCGGCCATTTAGAAGAGAAGTTATGTTGTGACCATTGTAAGAAGGGTGGTCATGACAAGGAATTATTTGACACGTGTTGTACTTTATGTAGGTTCAGAGAGAAAGGGGGGTCTGGGGTGGTTGATTAGTCCCCCTCGAAAGAAATTGTTTGGGAATGATTTTGGTTTGCTTTGAGTTGTTTTTAGTCCATGGTTTTAGTCCATGATAAGTTGGACAATGTGTATCAATCAAAGTCCGTGGAAAACAAGTTATTTCTTTGAAATAAGTTGTTTAATCTTAAGATCGAGGATTGTGACTCTGTCGAAGGTCATATAAATTCCTTTAATAGTATGTAAAGTTAATTGACCTCTATTTACATTAGTATGGAAGAAGAAGCTAAGTACGTTTCCTTGTTATGTTCCTTGTGAGACACTTGGGATAATCTAGTTGTAGCAACTGGTAGTGCCACTCAGTCCATGTTAAATTTTGAGAATGTATTGAATTTTAAACTTACATAGATTTCAGTGTATGGTTTTTTTATAAATTCATAAATTTCAGTGTATAGTGTTTAATCATTGCATAATTTCAATGTAGCTGTTGTTCCTTGGATGCATTGATTTCTATGTAGATTTCTTTGATACAAAAATTTCAGCACGTATATGTTAATGATTGACATTTTTGATATAGAGCTTGACGTAGGATTGGAATATGCGCATGTGGAAGATGCTATGAGACAACTGTGAGAGGGACGAAAAGTACATAATGCCGAACATAAAAAATCATATCAAGGAAGAAAATATAACGAAATGGCATCAAAAGAACAACAAGAAGAGTTGAAATGAAAAGTATAACAACAAAAAAAATATCGAAAAAAAAAGTTGGACGAAATGATAGCAGAAGAAGGAGAAGAACGAAAATAACAAAAGGCAGATTGACAAAAAGAATATCAAAAAAGAAGGTTGGATGAATAGACAAAACAAGAATGAGAATAACAAAGGAAATGAAATGCTGGTCGACAATGAGCATATCGAGAGAGAAAGTTGAAGCAATTCGAAGAAGCAAGAAATCAATTTGTAGAACAACAAATAAACCAAAATGTCAAAGGACAAAAACAAAATTCAACCAATATACCAGTGGAACTAACTGTGGAATATGTTGAACGTGTAATGGTCAGAGAGCAACATGTTGTTGATATGGTCCAATTTCAAGCACTACCAATTACTAATAAGATCCAAGATCACGAGATTGAAATTGACAATAATATATTGGTACAATGTGAAGAAATGAAATGAAAACAACGAGAAGAAGACTTGAAATGAAAAGCAGAACAACCAAAACAATATCCAAAGAAAATGTTGGACGAAATGACACCAGAAGAAGGAGATAATGAAAAAAAACAAAAGGTAGATCGACAAAAAGAATATTGAAAAAGAAAGTTGGATGAATTGACATCACAAGAATGAGAAGATCAAAGAAAACCAAAATTTGATCCACAAAGAGCATATCGAGAGAGAAAGTCAAAGAAATTGGAAGAAGAAAGAAATCAATTTGCAGAACAATGCCTTCCCAAGACTTCACCAAGACTTGATTCAAGACTTCACCAATTAATCAGAATA
The DNA here is from genome assembly GCA_001517045.1 of Pseudotsuga menziesii. Taxonomy (NCBI): domain Eukaryota; kingdom Viridiplantae; phylum Streptophyta; class Pinopsida; order Pinales; family Pinaceae; genus Pseudotsuga; species Pseudotsuga menziesii. Next base: position 59,117 of record LPNX010856124.1, read on the forward strand.
AATTCATGACTTTGTGAAGCCTTCACCAATCCTTCCCAAATTAATGAAACTTTAAATTCAAGACTTTGCCAACCTTGATTCAAGACTTTGCCAATTAATTGGAATAGATTCAAGACTTCGCCAATTAATGAGAATAGATTGAGAATGATCATGATGTGAACCATATTTTCATTTATTTAATCCTTACAAAATTATTGTCTCTATTTTCGAGTTTAATAATTTATTCAATCATTTATACTTATTGCTTACATTGAGATAATCCTTATAATTCTATGAATGTTTTCAACTTAACCTGTTACTTACAATGTTGATCGAATTCCAGTTTTGTGTCACCGGCCACGACTTAAACCTTCCTAGATCCAAATCCTAGGCTCTATCAAGCGTTGAGAGGGATCAAATCTCCTGAGATGCAAACCTCTTCTCAGGTATTTCATTCAAGGATGTTTGCACCTTGAGAGATTTGATCCCTCTCGAGCTTGATAGAGTGTATGATTTGGATCTTGGCTAGTTTAAGTCCATATGTAATTTATATTTTTCATTTTTTAAATTTTTTTATTTATGTCGACTAGCATAGCGTGACTAACATGACAAATTATCCTTTATACCGGGCTGGAGAACACCTCGTTTCTCTAAATACAATTATTATTTTAACAATATTATATTTTAATCTTTTATAAAAATAAATTAATTTAAAAACTACATTATTAATTGTAGACTACTTTTTTATTTTTTAACTATTTAATTTATATATTTGTTAAATAACAACTACTTTATTAATTCTTATTATCTAATTATTTAATTTATGTATTTTCTCATTTCAAATTATTATCATTTATTTAGATTTGAAATTTTGTATGGTGTATCTTTTGCTTTATCTGGTTTGTAAAACTTAATATAAAGAAATATCTTACTTTCTCTTACATATTTATTAAAATATTTGATTAAAAAATATTAAATACATAAAATATTTTTTTAAATTTAGAAAAAAAATGTTATTGTTAATAAACTAGTATAGGTTTATCTAACTTCGATTTTATAAATGTTTGACAAGAACTAAATCTCAAATATTTCATCACTAAATTACAACACACATCCCTCTCA